>VXAB01009617.1:33040-183838 GCA_013399175.1 Odontophorus gujanensis
AAAAAAAAAAAAAAGCTCTGAGGCAATGCAGTATTTAATTTACATTTTTTCATATATACACAATGAAAAAGCATTACATATCTTACAATGATCCCAAAAATATTTATTGGTCATATTGCAGTCTGAATTACACCCAAACGAATTCAATCTTGCTGATATAAGCATCTGAATAACACATTAGGAAGTTTGAGCAGAACATCTGAAGTAAAAGAAGAGAAAATCTTATAGTGAGAAATAATCTTTATAACTTGAAGACCCTCATCCAGAATAATGTTAGTTTTGATAACTACCCCTTCCAAATAATATGACCAATTGAATAGAGATAAAATGAAAGCTATCAGCATACTCAAGTCTCTCCAAGAAGTGAACTGCTACAGGGAAAGTCTGAGAAAACTGGACTCATTTAGGCTACAGAAATTAAAATAGAAAATTATGTAAAATATGAAGTACAGAGGAAGATAACAAAATGTTCCTTGTGTCCATAAAGGATAATTAATTTATTTCCTCAAAAAATGAATGAAGTTTAGGTTATAACTTAAGAAAAACTTCGTAATGCTGACTTGCTTGTAGATGAAGCACTGAAATAGATCACTTTTAAAGTTAAAAAAAAAAAAAAGGAAGATTTTAATAATAGGTTAAACAGGCACCTTTCAAACATGACAGAAATATATTTTATCTACCCTTGGAACATTCTTGTTGACTAAGTGAAAATACCTTCCAGAAATGTTTACCTATGTAATAGAAAAAGGATATTATACAGAACAGCTCTCTCCAATTAGAGAGTCATGGAGCCAGAATTCCCAAATATTTTAAGAGGAAGCTTGACATATCTGAGAAAGATGTGATAATACCTTTCTGTGTGTCTTAACAGTATGGAATATTGTATCTTGATTTTAAAGCAGATGACCTAGAAGTTGATCAGAATTTGGCTTTGATATTTGTTTTCACGTTTAGCTTTATCTGAAACCTACTAAAATCACTTGAGAAATTCAGAATTCGCTCAAGATATATCAAGCCATTTTGAGTACTTTATATCTCAAGTAGTTAAATTGAAGTATGTGTATCAGTGTGGAAAGTACAGGGCTACTCACTAAGAAAGTAAGTGGGAGCATTTGGCCTTGAATGATTATGTGAAGATCACTTCAGTTTTATGCTATGAATGAATATGGAACAAATGGAAGATGGATTTAAACTGGGTTTTTAAAAGGATTTTAAAATTTTAAAATTTGTAATGGTCATACTTTCAAAGGAAGAGGAAATTTATTTCCTCAGCTACTTTTGATCACTGCTTCTCACACATTGTAAGTGCTGTGATTTAAATCTGAGATGTGGGATGTGTACAGAGTTCTCTCTAGGATTTCTAAAAGTGTTCACTGTAGAAACAACCAAGCCTTTTAGGTTTTTCTTTCTCTCTCTCTCTCTCTTTATTTTGACACATTGTCCCTGGCTTTCAGTACAACATCCTATAACTTGCAGCACTATCTGAGTGCTGACTTTATACTGATCCATAATTAAGATGGCTGAAAGATGCCTTTGATATAGCCACAAGCTATTGTTCTAACCTTTTGTCCCATGCACTTCTCAGAAGCATTGCCTGAAAAGCCACTCACAAAACCCAGCAACAAAGATGAAATATAAAGTCAGAATTTCTTAATGAAGCAGTAGGGTACACTGGGATGGACTGTAGAAATCTTCAACTATAAATATTGATTATTATATTTTTCTGTTTACACTTCAAGTTTTTAATAACTTAGGTGCAGAAAAATACGGTTGTACAAAAATTCACAGCAAGTGATAAAAAACTCTTTAGACAGACTGAAGTTAATTAGAAGATACATCAGAATACTTACTACAATACTATCCTACAAGTCATAGAGAAGTTAGTCACAGAAAGTTCTGAAAACTGCTTCAAGTTATCTACTTTTATGTTATATACTGCTGTTGAACCAAGTCCACAGCACTTGAGAGAACACATTCTTTTGTTTAGCTATCTAAGCAGTCTTGTTCAACATGAAGCAAATTCTCACAAGACCAATATCTCCATTGAAGTAAAATGCATTCCAGCTTAAAATTTTAGATGCATCTTCCTTGTTAAAAAGATAATATAGAATTTGCTGAAGAAGTAGCACCATGATCCAAATATTAGAAACATATTTTTTGTCTTACACATAATGATCTAAATTACTATTAAGTCATTATTACCTCGTTAGCTATTTTTTTCAAAATAACTCACTTGCTTATCGATGCATTAAAAAGAACCTTACACCAGGGAAGATCTATCTTCACTATTCTCCAATGGAAAATTCTGCTTTCAGTTGCATCCATATATCTATAGAGCCACTTAAACAGTCACAGAGAGAGGAATTCTCTGCTACATTTATTAAATTAAATTTTAATTCAGGAGAAAAAAAAAAAAGATAGAAAATTAACATTTTAATGCAGATTTTTAATTTAAGACTATTCCTGGGATGTGATTACTTGGACAATAGATGATTCAGGAAATAATACTGTAATTACTTTAACAAGCGATTAGACTTCTTAATTTTAATTCTCATGATTGCTATGTTTGTACCTTATTTATTAAGGTAAGCTTTCAGAAAATATTATTATTGTATAGATACAATAAATGTACATAGTTTGCTCTGAAATCAATGAAAGTGTAAATCGTTGGGTATTGGAATTATCACTTTCTATATAACTGTTATAAAAAGTTAGTTATCTATACTTTATTTTGTAGATATATAAACATGTGCTATGTATGTATACATTCTTTTTCTAATGTTTTGCTATTTTCTACTCATACTACTCATGTTCTACTATGCCTTATATTTTCTACTAGACTGAGGACCATTGGATTTAATACAAAACTGTAGTTAAACTGTACTTCAAAATCTCTGAAAAAGAGATGTGCCAGTTTTGACCCCTCAGTAAAATATGTATAATTTAATAAATACTAAAGCACCAATTCTAACTCTAGAATTAGAGAAGCTGTATCACTCCATTATATAGTCTCATGCTACAGTTCATGAATTTAAGAAGACAACACTGTCATATAAAAGAAAATGTAAACTATGCCAATTATGTGGTAGATTATCTGGTTCTTAAATGTATGTAGAGTGAATGCCTTGTTTTATAATCTTATAGTTCCTTAGGACACCTCAAATCTCATCATAGCTCTTAATCAGATCTAGGTTCATGTCAAAATACTGAACAAATTCAAGATTGAAGACATAATTTTTTCAGATTTCATTTCTCTGAGACTATCAGTTCCCATTCTGACTTCTTACACACAAACAAACAAAAACGACATACCTTTTAGTACCTTGAAAGATATATCATTTGAATGAAAGTGAGAAAAATTTTGCATATCTTCTGCTTCCAACAGCTGTCATGGTTATACAACTTTAGTTATTGGTATTCCACACCATAATATCATGTAGGGCACAGGGAGTTAAAGAGTTAACTCTAGCTCCAGTTCCATGGACTGATGAATTTCCAGGTACCTAGTTCTTAAAAGAGAAGAAGAACTACATACCTCAGAGGACTTTGTGTTCCCATTTTCCACCCAGAGAGAAAGATACAACTGCACACAGGTGCTGAGACTTCCTCTTTTGCTGGTCAGCTCAGCAGTGGAGGTTCCCTAGCCATCTCACCTTCAGCTTTAGAGTGAGGCCTTCAGTTATGGACATTCTCTCTGTTTATTTGATTTATTAGCTTATAATCCAATTGTATGAGTTATATTGTATTATTTTGCATTTAGATATTTTCCAATACATTTGCTTTCATTTTAAATTTACCAGTTAAGGTTTATAACACTCCTGGAAATTCTTAGATGATATGTGTCTTGCAGTTACAACCAACTACTGTTGCTGAAATTGTTCTCTTCTATTTTGACAAATAATATTTGTTGTTTTTTCATTCAGAAAATAAATAAATAAATAAAGTCAGTGAAGATGTGCTGTACTTGATTTCGTCCCATCAGATATATCGGTCATGTCGTCTAACCAGATGATTTATAGATGTCCCTTCCGACCCCTACAATTCTGTGATTCTGTGGTTAGGAGCTCAGTAGAGAGACTGCTAGTTACCTACTTTACTGATATTGATTGCTAAAATAAAAATATCAAGAAATTAGATATGAGGTACAGTGATGACAGTGTTTATTCTCATCTGTCTCAGTGGATGATATACAAAGTCATTTGAACTTGAATGGTGTTATAGCAGATGAAAGAAGGACCCTTAATTAATCCTATGTCTTTGGGAACCATGGTTTTGCAGTTTCCTTCTCACACCTGGTGAGGTATTAAAGATACTATACAAGGTTTCTTAGAAGCTAGGCAGCTTGAGTTATATTCCCACACTGGACCTCAGAGGCTGATGTCTACTGGAGAATGTTTTATTAACCTACCATGGTTTAGCAATAAAGTAGATTGGATTTTGTCCTGAACTAGCTCTCTGGCCGCGAGCTCTCCAAACACTAATGAACTAACACTTGGAATAGAAGTTAACAAATAGGGTTATCAGGTAGAATATGGTGACTTATAAATAAACATCAGCAGAGCTCCTGGAGAAAACACAGCCGATGAATGGCTAAAGGACATCATATTTTAAGAAAGAGTAAAAGAAGTGTAAATTTGACAACTAAATCATACAATAGTTACTACAGTTTGCTCTCTTACATGTGTGCTAAGTTTTATATGAAATAATATGAGCTTATACAATTTTCCCACACATTCTGATACAATTTTGTATGTTGAAAGGATGATGTCTACTTAGTGAATGGCTATTTAAGACTCTGTTTCCCTCATTGGATCCCAGGTTTTATTTATTGTGAGGAAAATTAAATTTACTTGGAAGGTGCAATCATTAATTTTCTTGTGGTGCAAACATGTTGCCAAAGAAGTACCTGAGTGCTTTATAGATAAAGAGTTTGACATAGCAGTACCAAATTTGAGATGTCCCTGAGAAGACTTCTCCTTTAGAACAAAATAACTATTTTAGTTCTAATTTTACAGGTTAAATTACCAAGCCAAGGAAGGGAGTGTACAAAATTTGAGTTCAATAATGAAATTTATAAAAGTAGAAAAATCTGGAAAAGCTTAAGTACATAATGTCATTTCCTTAAGGAAATGCTTCTCAGAAAATGAAGCAAACATCAAGCAGATTGGTAAAAAAAAAAAAAAAGGAAAGAAAAAAAAACCGAAATTTAGTCATGTAGTTAGTCTATTTATCTAATTGCATATATAATTCAGATATAAATCCACCTACCACCTACTGCTACAATTTCTAGTCAATGGAAATTAAAGTCCAGTTTTTCATCTCATGTTGAATTATTCTATTTACAGATAATTTGTTTATGATTAATCAAAAATTGTAATTGACTGAACTAGGTATATTCATTAGAATCATAGGATCATCAAGATTGGAAAAGACCGACAAGATCATTCAGCACAACCATCCACCTATCACCTATCGTTCACACTAAACCATGCTCCTCAACACAATGGCTAAACATTTCTTGAATACCTCCAGGGTCGGTGACTCCACCACTTCCCTGTACAGCCCATTCCAGTGTCTGATCACTTTCGGAGAAGAAGTATTTCCTAACATCCAGTCTGAATTTCCTCTAGTGCAACTTGAAGCCGTTCCCTCTCATCTTATCACCAGTTACAAGAAAGAAGAGGCCGACCCCCAGTTCACTACAACCTCCCTTCAGGAAATTATAGAGAACAATAAGGTCTCCCCTGAGCCTCCTCTTCTCCAGACTGAACAATCCCAGCTCCATCAGCTGTTCCTCATAAGGCTTGTGCCCCAGACCCCTCAACAGCTTTGTTGCCCTTCTCTGGACACGCTCCAGGGTACATAATAATGCACATCTATGTAGCCCACTAATCCCATTCCACACATTTTAATGAACTCAAACTCCCTCATTGTGTATGTGCTTATATTTCACTTTCAGTACCTCTTTCTTTTTTTAAAACTCACTTCCTACTTAACCCTGTAATTGGGTACACAAATTGTTATTAATATTAATAATGCAGTATACCCTGGAGAAAAATATTCAACAAAGGAAAAGCTACTGATTGTGCATAGCTCATTAGTGCCACATTACTCAAAATATTTGAAAAGATACTTAAAAAAAATTATCATTAAACTGGTTACATCATCTTCTTTCAGTGTTTTCATATCTGATAAAACAGCTTACTGCTGCGTATGTAATATTGTGCCTTAGTCACCATCAAATTGCAATAATGAAATTTATATCTTGACACTGCATTTTCAAGTATTGTAATCACAGACATAGATTAAAATAGTCACAAGGCTGAAGGAAGAAATGTTTGCAAAATTAATGTCTTACTGGAGATATGTGTGTTTTCTTCAATAAACACTGGGTATCAATGAACAAGTACTACCAATTACACAAACAGAACTCTGATACTAAGAGCACAGACAAGAAAAAAAAGTCACACCCTTAAATTCAGAAATCTTCAGCTCTCCTGGAAGCCTCAGCCTTGACTTAGAGAAGTTTCCATGATAGACTGTAGAAAATACGCATAAAAACAAGATCTCCAGATGCTGGTGTGAAGGCTGTTTGTGCAAGTGAACAGAAAATGTTCAAGAGAGTCCTTCTGCTTATGTGTTCAGACATTCTTTGGTACCTAGATATTAACACCAGACACCTGCATGTACCCAGGTATGCATCAATGAAGCATCTCCTGCAATTCTATGCCCCAGCCAAGGCTGGCCAGTCACAAAACAAAAGGATGATATTTTATCAATGTTACAGTGACATCAAGGATGAAAAGGGTCTATGTTTAGAGCTGGCTACTGCCTAATCTAAAACAGAGATGTGAATTAAATTTGTCAGTCTCTCAAGCCAAACTCTAAGCTTGATGCAAAGACTTGGGTGGTTTGCATTATACCTGGAAATTTACATTAACTCTTTTTCAGCCTGATGTGGTACAAAAAGAGAGATATTACATAATATAAATATAACACCTGTGGTTGGTGAATAGTGGAACAAGATGTGTCAAAACTCAGTTCAAGACCAAAGTGAAAAATGTGACTTCTTCATAACATATTTTCCTCAAAAATAAAGAATTTGAAGAGAAGCAGGGAAGGTAAGATGGCTTACATTTTGTTAAAGGCTGTTGTCTGAGGCCAGTACACGGCAGTGACTACTCTGTTTCTAAACACAAAACAGCAGGAATTAATTTGTACTCATGCAACTTTAGTAGTCTGTAGTAGTCTGTACCTGTACAACTTCACAGTGGCATAGAAGACACCATTACCATCGCAGTTATCATCCCAGTTGTACAGGATTGGAAGAGAGAAAGTGCTTGCCACACCCACGCAAGCTTCTCAAAATGTAAATGCAGTGTCTGTTCTGCTCTATTCCACTCAGCTCAGGGTCATTGCTGAAAAATACCCTCCCTGTTCTGAACACAGAGCTAATTACTTCTACACTGCTGGACAAAAATTTAAAAAGGAAAAGAAAAAAAAAAAAGCAAAATGCCCAGTTGTTTCTAGAGTCTCAGGAGGAGCAGAATATCACTGATATCCCCCTGCACCTGAGAGAATGACAGGCCACTTTATAAGCTTCAACACTGATTAGTTTCTACAGGCTTTTGTTATGCTTCTTTTTTTTTTCTTTCTCTCTCTCTCTTCATGCTACTTCCAAGCAAGAGAATGAAGAGCTACACCTATTTTCTGTCACCTTATATTTCATACAACTCCCTGGAAAGACTTTAATGTGCAGCACAGCCAATCATTTTTGTTGAGTGGCCTGATTTCTGTTATTATTTGTTCTGTAATGCTTTTGACATATTTATGCTAAAATGTGGGCACACCTAATGACCTTGCAGTATACAAGTCAGTCCATATCCAGGGAGGAAAGTCCTTCTCCTTTTTGATAAATGCTTGGGATATTTCTCAACAATTAAATGTAGACATCTACATTTTCTATATAAAGAACAATTTGAGATTTTGTCAGTATAGCCCAGGCACTTGAGTGGAATAATTTAGAAATTTCTGTGTTAACTCTATGCTCTTGTTGTACTTTTGGTATCCTCATTACAGATAACTTCTATTCTGTATGTTAATAATTCATGTTCATCTTATTTTATTAATAATTGGTAAGTAAATAGTGTTGTTGTTTTTGTTGTTTTTTTTTTTTTCTGGATACTAACAGAAGCCCAGTATCAAAATATTATTAGAATGATGAATATAGAATAAGGACATAAACAATAGAATGATTTTTGAATTCCAGTTGAGTTTCTACTACAGCCTGTTGGTTTCCATGAAGCTCCAATTTCAGAAGGAGATGACTGCACTCCTAAAAACTTTTTAACAGTACTGTCTAAAATTGCAAGTATAAATATGAAAATAAAACAGGAGTAGGAAAAACTTTGTGCGCAATAATGTACTCACAGTAAACTGTGCTTCCCCTTATGACCTCAGCTGGCATAAAAGTTCATGTATATTTATGACACTTTAGACAGAACATCCCCTTAGCAGCAGCAGGGCTTAATGGGAGAATTCATTATATGACAGCATAACATGCTAATAGTAACATCTATACCTGGCCATGTTTGTTGTGTCCTTCTGAATATGCCTGCATATGCCTGGAGCTGTTGAAAACTCATTCAATTTCATCTGAACTCTGAAAATGAGCACAAAATTCTGTACTTCATTCATTTGTAAGCACTGACAAAAAAGTAGTATGTTCAGTTTGGTGACTTAGTAATGCAAAACGCTACAGGTACATTGTAGCTTCTTCCTCAGTAGCTCCTAGGAGCACCTCAAGAATGAGGCAATTAACTTCATATGTAATTATGATGAACATGCATAGTGCAGTGGAACTTCCTTTATGAATACAGATAAGTTGAAATATAATCTAAATTATTGTTTAGTAGAAATATTGTAATAGTTTGCAAAGATTTTTGTTAACATTTCCCCAAAACAAATGAATCTCCTGAAAGCTCTTTGGACAGACTCTCCTTTTTTTTCACACCAGAGAAAACATTTATAAAGGAATGGTGAAACATCGATCTTATCTAACTAGATTGACATAGATATTTACTCAATGTACTCTCATGCAGAAATAACACAGGATCAAGAAGTATCATTTTAGGCATATATAGCTCTAAAGTGTGGAAAAGGGAAGGAAAAAAAGTGAAAAAAGAAAGGAAGGAAAAAATTAAAATAAAATCTGTAATAGAAATTGTCAGTTCTTCCTTAATATATAAAAAGTTGAGCTCTCTATCAATTGCACAGGTGCAAATCTCAGTTCTTCCTGAAATTCCAGGATTGTAATTGACAGAAAAAAAATGATCCTTCAAAAGTAGTTGTATTTTGTATCAGAGCTACCTTACGATGAGCAGAGTCCTTCAGAAACAGCCCCCTGAAATTGAAAGCTCTCTCATTCCGATCTGCTTTTATCATAGAACTGCAAGCATCCCAAGCTCTCAGCAGTTTCCCAGAGGTGCCTGCAGACGTTGCAAGGCATGAGTAAGTCAAAGTATATTACAACATGAGAATATCTCCAACAAATCACACCAGAACTTGCCTTTAATTATCCTCTTCAGGTAAATGTGCTTGCGTAAATTCAGCTTTGTGTACACTTGCAAGCCAGTTAGTAGAGTAAAAGAGAACTGTCTTCCAGGGATGAATAGTAAATCCATGTAATATAGCCTGGAAGTACAGCCAGATCATGGATTCTTAGCACTCCTGCTGGTGGGTAGGAATCTGCAAGCAGAAGCTGAAATACCACTTAAAGGAGAAGCAGAGCTACGTAATAGTTAAAGCTCTTTCTGTAAGTGTCATAATGATTTTTGGAACAGAGTCCAAATTAGTGTAAGTTCTAGTTTTGATACTGGCAATATTTCTATCATGTGATATTTAAATAGTATGTTTATTATTTTATTTTGCTTTTTATTTCATTTTGTATTTCATATTATTTTATGTTATTTTTAGAGTAGGGTAGGATAGGATAGGATAGGATAGGATAGGATAGGATAGGATAGGATAGGATAGGATAGGATAGGATAGGATAGGATAGGATAGGATAGGATAGGATAGGATAGGATAGGATAGGATAGGATAGGATAGGATGGAATGGAATGGTTGAAAGGGACCTACAAAGATCATTTAGACCAATTGTTTCATCACTTTAAGGATAACTAAAAGTTAAAATAATTTGTAATATGGTTTATATGTATTTATCATTATGCTTTCATATTCATTGAAATGACTCTTAAACATTGTCAGGCATGAGGCATCAATCCTATGGAAAAAATCAGTTGATTCATGTGGATTGGAGTGGAGATCTAGCATAAGCAACAAAGGCAGTTTCAGCTGTATATTTTTGTTTTGGAGGGTGTCTGTCTTTTTCTTCTATTTTGTACAGTTTTTAGATTTTTTTTTTTTTTAATCTGAATCTTGACAAGTAAAAATACCCCCAGAACAAACTGTTGTAGGTGAGAATTTAAGATGAAGAACTCCGGACTTTTGAATAGCTCTGCTACACTACTTAAGCTTATCATCTGAGATTTCTACCCTTTATACACTTCTTACACTTCTTGTAATTGCAATGTTCAATTGTCTCATAGACATTATTTTAGTGTCCAACTGACTGAAATTATACCTACTATTTGCATCTGATAATGGTTCTGATTTTGTTTCACACAATTCAGACACTTTAAATCAGTAGCAGCAATGGAAACACATTGCAATTATTCTGCAATCCCTTTGTTGCTGGTGTCATTTTATTTCTCATCCCTACATGCTCTTTTTGTGCTTTTACATCCCATAATACACACCCAGATTTAGAAACAGGGAAACAGTTGGAATGAGAGTCATGTTAAAGTTGTGTTTTCCCCTAACATTTTGATATCACCAAAACCACTTAATTGAGGTTTTTAACTTTGTCATTCGTTCATTTCAGCCTAGATTATGAAAATCCAAGCTTTTGACTTCCTTGACCCACACTGTGTGAGGAGGACTTGTCTTGGGATGCATATAAAATATATTACATACTTCATGTATATAAGTAACAAAAGTAGCTTTATTTATTTATTTATTTATTAAAACGTGAATAAGAGAAAACAACAAAAAACAAGTGTGATATTTAATCTTGTTTTTTGAAACTAATGCATCAGTCTGATTCAAGGAAAGTGATTTAAATTCTCACTGAATTCTCAAGGTGTCTGTCAGAGATATTTTATGAAATTTTGTTTTTCCTGTACTTCATCCTCGAAAACAGCTGTTGACAGATGTTATGTACTGTCAAAAAGTGATTACATAAATAAGGTGTGATTGTGAAGGGAGGGATATTATTCTCTGGTAAAAGTCTAGCAAAAGGATGTGATCATTTTTTTTTAGTTGAATATCACTTTGAAAGCCATGAAGCTCATTGCCTATCGTAGCTGAACTGTCCTACCACAATCACCATATAGTCCAGATTTGGGACATTCTATCTTCCATCCTTTCAGGCTAATGAAAGATGAACTGCACGAGCAACATCCTCTTAGCAATTACACCATCATCAGAACTGTGAAACAGTGGATCATCTCCACTGGTGAAGAATTTTACTAGTGTGGCATTAAGGTTCCTGTTAATCACTACAGTAAATGCATAGCTTACGGTGGTGACTATGTTGAAAAACAACATTTTATAGCTGACAATTTGCTTTATCAAATTGTGTTATTATGCTCTTTGTGTCTGTTGAAGTTTTTCTGGAAATAAACTGGAGACATTACTTTCACAGCAACCAACGTATCTTCATAACAGTGTCCGCTTGAATTCTAGTTTTTTGATATGTAGAGATGACAGAGTTTTCACTTCCACTGCAAAACATTCCATGATATGCATAAAATCTGCAATAATGTTTTTGAATATAATTTCATTTCATATTGTAATCTTTGAAAATTGACAGAATTTATTTACAAATTAAGCAAAATACTGTATTATTTGTCTTGAGAAATAAGTACTTATCTGTCCATATCTCACTGGACACTCTTCCTGCATTCACAATTTTTTTTTTTTTTCTCGTGAGAAACAATGAAATCTGCTGAATAGATCCAGGATAAATGCCATTCTTTTGAAACATCCAGGGTAACTCCAGATAGCTCAGTGTAAGGTTTCAGACACCTAATTGAATACTTTTCCTAAATTCTAGATTCAACACTTATTTTGACAGATTCTTTCCCAGTATCTATATAGAATGACTGATTTTATTTTTATTCTTACTTAACATAGGTAGATGTCTTTTCTTCAAATGTTTTCTTTAATTTTTTTTTAAGTTTTTTCTGTAAGTTTTTGTTTGTTTGGTTGGTTTGTTTTGTTGTTTTTGTTTTTTTTTTTTTACCTCAAGAATGTATGACATATTTACATATTCTTTAAAGTTGTCCCAGCTACATATATAATACAACAGCTGTCTGACCAGATCCTAAAAAATTGGTATGGTATTATTTCATAACTCAATTTTTTACCAAGAAAGAGTTATTTTTTTCTGGCAATGGTATTATATCATTGACTGTAATTTTATTGCTGACCTGCTTTAAGGTCCAGGCTCTTTTTTTTCACCTATATTGTACGTGTTTCCTTTCTTTTTTTTAATAACTTTCTTTTTTGGAAAACATGTTTTGTTTTCCATGTTAGTTTAATCGTGCTGAATATGGGCTTCGTCTCTTATGTTTCCAGGTTTATTTTTAATCTCTGACACTCTTATGATCTTCTTTATGTGAAATAATGTGAAAATATTTCACAGTGATGAGAGAAAATTTCTGCACAAAAACTGGCTGACATTTCCAACATGGTAATGCTGGATGTAGGTATGGTATCACCCAAATGTGCTACCAGGAACAGGGAATTTGTTTACATTAGTTTTAATTTCAGAGTGTGGTGACAAAAGCTAAAATAGAGATAAAACGTTATCATGCAAAGAATTATTGTCTCATTCTGCAGTGCTGTGGATTGAAGAGTTGGTACAGATATAGGTAGATATAGATTGCTATCAAAACATAGAACTGTCTATAAATGAGATATTAACCTAGCAACACTGCATGTATAACTTCTTGTAATAAGAAAATTAAAAAACAGGATGTAGGAGTACATGCTGTTATGGACAATATAATTAGTTCAGGGTTAATATAAATCTGAGTTCAGAGTTTAAAGCACCAAATATATCTCTTCTAAAAGTTAAATCAGCACATATCCAGAATGTTTTATCCTGACCTGAAGCAGATGGAATTTACTGAATTTACTGGAAAGAATCCATCTCATATCTCAAGTGCACCCTCAGCAAGTTTGCTGATGACACCAAGCTGAGAGCTGCAGTTGATAACAGAAAAAAAAAGAAATGCCATCTAGAGGGACCTTGATAAACTTGAAAGTTGGACACATGAATCTAATGAGGTTAAACAAAGCAAAGTGCAAAATTTTGCACTTGGTCATGGTAATCCCAGATATGTTTATAGACTGGGAGAACTTCTTGCTGAGAAGGAGTTAGGGTACTGAGAAGGAATTAGGGTTTCTGCTAGATGAAAAACTTAACATGAGCCAGCTGTATGCATTGCAGTTTGAAAGGCTACCATATCTTGGGTTGCATCAAAACAGGGGTGGCCAGCAAGGTGAGAGGTGATTGCTCCTCTCTACTCTGCTTTTTGAGGCCCCATCCAGAGTACTGCATAATACCTATATATATGTATGTATATGTGGATTTATATGTGTAACTATACTCCCCAACACAGGGAAGATGTGGAGTTTTTTGGAGATGGTCCAGAGGAGATCAACAAAGATGCTCACAGAGCTGGAGCATCTCTCCTACAAAGACAGGTTGAAGGATCTAGTCTTGTTCAGTCTGGAGAAAAGAATGCTGTGGGGAGACTTCATTACAGCCTTCCAGTATTTAAAGGGAGATTATAAACAGGAAGGAAATCAACTTTTTACACACGCAGATAGTGGTAGAAAAAGGGGGAATGGTTTTAAACTAGAGGAAGAAAGATTTAAAGTAGATGTCAGGGGGAAGTTTCTGACTGAGAGAGTGGTGAGGTGCTGGTACAGGCTGCCCAAAGAGGTTGTGGGTGTGCCATCCCTGGAGATGTTCAAGACCTGGTTGGATGGGACCCAGGGCAACCTGATCTAGTGGCTGATAACCCTGCCTGTAAAAGGGGGTTGGAGTTTGATGATCCTTGACATTCTTTCCAGCCCAAGCCATTCTATATCAATTTGGTAATCTTGCCCTTTCATTGGCACTAAGGATCTGAAGGGCATGGTTGGCTACAGAAATTAATAGGAATTGCTGATGTTCTTGGAAACAAACCTTACAGAACTACATTATTTTACCTTGCTACCTTTCTTTTTCCCCCTTTTAACGTGTTAACTATTTTTACTACTAAGTCCAGAAAGACAATTTCCTTCAGCATAGCAACATTTCACATTTTTGTGACGACTTTATTGACAGCCACTTTTCTTCTGAGAAAGAGGAGGTTATTCTACAATGTACTGAACAAGATATTAATACTTTGAGTGAATTGACAGTGAAATTATGAAGTCTCATCAGAAAAATATTTTAACAATGCCATTCATAGTGTTGGATGTATGTTTCCAAAAATGTCTGATTTACCAAAGTTGATAAAAGTGCATATAATTGTTTTCCAGAAGGGAAAACTTCTCAAGCTAATGCATTTCTGTATGTGTTAATGTCAATCAATATCCAGTATGATTTCAATCAATTTATAAAACTGAAAAATACATTAAAATCTCTGAGCACTATTTACATAACAATGTGTTGACAGGTTTATGAGTGAGCAGAGCATAACCCTTCCATGAGGACAGATAGGTCTGTAAAGCATCTTTGCCAGCTGACAGCAGGTTCCTTCAGTGAGAGCTGACTCAGGTATCTGTCTGCACAGCACTGTCTAGTGTGGATACAATGGTCTGTAATGCCCCTTCTGTGTAAAGATACTCTCTATGAAAGTAAGGTTGACTAACTGACATGGACTTCAGGACCAAAAAGTCTACCATTTAGGGCAAACTCCATTCTCCTCTATAAGCAACAAGAGAGTTGTTAGTGTTCACGGCACATTTGAGTTTCAGAGGTAGGGACCTTTCTCTAGCTTTATGCAGCTTACCTTGGATTACTAATTAGCACTCAAAAGTCCATTACACCTAAGTGAATGTGCTTTACTGGAAACTTTGAAATAAAAAAGCAGTGTAACTGTTGAACAAAACTAAAGTTATCCCCTTTTTACCTGATTTTCCCCCTGACATTTCACAATCCAGCCTCTCTCAAAATGTGTAACTGTGGCAGTAGAGATAGGGAGATATGGAATGACTGAGTCAACTCTGACATTTATTTTCAGTTTTGAAAACAATGTTATTCATTTACAGCACAGTCATTTTTCAAATTGAATTTATCATTGTGTACTTTACCAGTTTTCTGCAGTTAAGGCTGCACTGAGTCTTGGTCACTTTTATTTTACAGTCATGCTTCATAACCAATTGAAGGTCTCCCATTCAGGAGACAGAGTTCTGTCAGGGCACATGTCCCAGTCTATTGAGCACAGCCCATGAAACTCTAGCAAGGCAGCAAATGGCTCTGGTCACTGATGCTCAGATTTAGTAGTTTAATGATGAAGAAAGTAAGCAGTATTAGTGCATTAAATTCTGCACAGTGTTGAAATAAGTGTTTATACAATGTGTAGGGAAATTTCAGCTCACTAATAAATAAATAAATAAATAAATATATTTGGTATGTTTTCAGTTCCTGTGGATTATTAGTTGTTTTTCCCATTTAGCAGTTTTCTTCTGTTAATCCAACAGCCACTATCAGCAGTAGGCAGTGGATATATCCGACCAGAGCTTTCCTGTAACTGCTTTGAATTACTTCTCAACAGGCCTTACCTGGAGTACTGTGCCCAGTTCTGGGTTCCTCGGTATAAAAAAGACTGGGATCTCCTTGAAAGAGTCCAGCAGAGGGCCACAAATATGATAAAGGGTGTGGAACACTTCCCTTATGATGGAAGGCTGAGAGACTTGGGTCTGTTCATCCTTGAAAAAAGAAGACTCAAAGGGAATCTGATCCACATCTATAAATACCTAGGGAGTGGGAGGCAAAGGGATGAGGCTGGACTCTTCTCAGGAGTGTGTGGTGATAGGACGAGGGGAAATGGTCACAAACTGATATATAGGAAGTTCTGGACAAATGTGTGTGGGAAATTCTTCACAGTGAAGAAGGGTGTCGGAGCCCTGGCACAGGCTGCACAGAGAGGTGGTGGAGTCTTCTTCTCTGGAGACATTCCAGACACACCTGGACATCTACCTGTGCAACCTGGTCTAGGGAACCTGCTTTAGCAGAGGGGTTGGACTAGATGATCTCTAAAGTTCCCTTCCAACCCCTACAATTCTGTGATAAAATTAAAAAAAAAATCAAATATTGAGATCCGTGTGTGGTTTGTGCTTTGCTTCTGCTTCATATCAAAAAACTGCTGTACTGAGTCTGAAGGACTGAAATCTTCTTCCTGAGGGAACAAACTTTAAAAAAAACATGCAGTCAGCATTTTTCTCTGATATTTTGCAGACCTTGTAGTCCAGACTGAAGACTATCAATAGAGAAATTCAGTGAATGGAATAAATGGGTTCTCCCATCCACTGTGTGCAAAACAGTCAAAAGTGTACATGCATTCTGTGGTCCTCTGAAATCTTTCCTAATGAGCCTCTTACATCAACTTTGCAAATGAGATCAGATCTTTTACTACCTGTCTTAGACCACTGTACTATAATTGTAGAGGTTTCATTACTTACATGATTTTGCACTAGGTTTCTAAGACAGTCTTCTGATTTGAGTATCCTTGAAAAATACAGGTTACATCTCACTTCATATACCTTAGCAGTATGTGTATTTTACATGTTCAGAAAATTTATTGGGACAGTGAAATTCTCTCTACAAGGTGAATAGAAACAAGTGTTTCTGCAAGTAGATGGGTTTTCTTCATGTGAATCCTAGGATCCCTCCTGGTTTGGTGTGACATTCTCACCAGGAGTCAGATGGCAGCAGTGCCCTGTTGGATTGGACAGTATTTGTCTGATAAATGACTTCCTGACTCCTGATGCACGAAATGCACAACAGCTGTACTCTGCTTGGTTTACCTGCAGGGTGAACAGTTAGACTGGATTTACACCATTGATGCAGATACCTATTAAAGAAAAGAAATTATCACTGAGACTGTTATAGATAGGGGAAACCCTGGCCTGCAAGTGAGACACTGTCCTAGCTGCTCTTTAGGATGTAAAAATCTTGTGCTGTAGAACAGTATGGTTTCAGAGTTGGGAGGAAGAGTGCTCTGGGCTGTAGCTAGCTGACCAGCACATTTTGGGCAAGTGGCTCTTCGTATTTTAAATTTCTCAGACTTAGGAGATAAAGAAACCTGAAATTGGGTTTTAATTTTCTTTAGATATGGGAGAACAGTTTTTTTGTGATTCCTGGGGATATATGAGCATCCTTATAAAGGGTGGATGGATATAGCAGGGTATACTGGAGATATTTGCTGTCCTGATTCGTCTGGAGGTCCAGCAGGACACAGCATACACAATTGTGTAAGTAACTGAAATCCACACTACCTGTAGGACAAGTATTTGAATACACTTGAAAGCTTGGTCTATCATGTTACTTTTCCATTGGTACATCTTGCATGGTGCTTGATCTCATATAAATTCTGTGCACACCTGCACAAGCATAAGCCTGAATAGGTCACATGCTTCATTTCTGGACTGCATTTAGGTGAAATGCATATTACTCTATAAGAAATTTCTTTTTGTTGTTATTTTTGCTTGTTTGTTTTCCCCACGGCTTCTGAAATATCTTCTCTGTCAAACACTCAGATGTACTTAAAATACAAATGTTCTCAGTTTTTTAATAATATACATTTTGGAGTGAACCTAACCCTGTATGATTCACTGTTATTATCAGCCTTTTGATGACAACGAACACAGTACACTGGAAATGAAACGACATTAACTCCTTATGGACAGAAATTTTAAAGTCTGAGTGTTATGGCTGTGAAGTCTACTATAGAACAGGGACTGAACCCTCCAGAGTCCTGTTAAAGCTGCAATCAAAGGCTGTACTTTCTCTCTAAAATCTTTTTCCCAACTTTTGTTTTTCCTATATCATCTTGATTAGACTGTAGTACAAATGTCACAATTTTGACTTTTATTATTGAACTGTATGAACATAACCATTTTCTTAATTTATGTTGTTAAAAAGTTGTGAGGAAATTGCCTACTGTGTTTTGTTATGGTATTCATTAATATAACATAGCTCAGGTTTCTCTAAGATTAAAATCAAAGATGAATAACTTTGTGCTCAGCTAGAGCAAACCATTTGCTAATTCATTTGAGATCAATACGAATTAAATGAATAATTAAGTGAACCACTGCACACCCTTTTTCGCTGCTTTATTTTCTTTTATCAGCTACACTTTTTACTTGCAATAATATGCAACATTTGGAGAGCTAGGAGAAAAATGATTTTCTTTCCCCTCTAAATTCCTCTTTCTTTTGTTTCATAATAAGCAAAAAATGAACATTTGGGATTTTTTTCCCTCTGAATACCTGACTGAGAATCCTCTGGGAATTTAATGACACATGACACAAATTATTTTATTTTAAAGCCCACCTTGTGTTCTCTATTTTATTTATTTAGTTTTGTTAGTTTTTGTTTTTTGTTTTTATGTTTAATGATTGCTTATATGCTGCTCATTAAGATGCTGTGCAAATAAGTGATTATGAAAAATGTATGTCAAGTTGCCAAACACACAGTGTTTTATATACACTCACTGAGTCTAGTAGTACCAGAAATTTGTTAAACAGAATTGTCTGTTGTAAGAAGTCCAAAATGCCTTAAAAAATGATTTAAATTTGAATGAGAACAAAAAACCTGTAAGTATACTGAGCCAAGTGACCTAAAGTAAAAGGCCCAGGTCTTACCAAGGAATTTGGATGTCATGTTTCTGCTCAGAATCTATTTTCATACCAAAAGACTGAAAACACCAATTAATATCTTTCTTTTTACATTCAGTATTAAATATAAAATATTTGTTAGCCAAAGTCATAAACATAGTGTGAACCAGTAGGTATTCTCAGATCACACAGAAAGTGCAGCAACTGAAATGCTCCCTTACATTCATAGGCCAGCTTGTTTATTTGTAGCTTTTGTTGAAAATTCCATCGAAGGAGACCTGGATAGAGATTTTCGTTTATATAAAAGTTATCTGTTTTAGTCAAATTATTACCTCAAGTAGAAAAGATTTGAGAACTCTCACCAGTAACATTCTCTTTTCCAGTGCAGATTAGTGCACTACTTACATAAATTAAAGTACAAACTGGGAGGTTTTTCTACTCAGAAGTGAACTGAAACTGCATTTTCACACTGATGCTCATATGTTTTCTTCTGATAGGCCACTCTGTTCATGAAAGGGGGGGAGGGGTAAAGGGCAAAAAGCACTATCAATTTTTGAAAGATCTTCAGGAGATAACTTCAGGTAATGGATAAATGAATGGATGGAATCCTTTCTTCCTACAGCATTTTGGCTATTTTAAAGATTTTTCTAAGACATACCTGAGAGGCTTTCCTGAATAAATAATTTAGGAAGACTCCTTCACATTTTTACTGCTTTTCTTGCATTTATTTTCATGACTTCTTAAGCATAAAATTTCAGGATTTAAGAAAAAATGAATGTTACCTAACTTTCATCTTCACTTGAAAAGGAGAAGATATCTAATGCTTATGGATGCAGGCAATAACTAGAAAGTGTTTTTTTAATGCACCCACTCCCCCTCCATACACACACAACACACACACTTGTGCCCTTTCTCCATTTTAAAGGGAAATGGGGAAAAGAAATGTTCACATTTTGGAAGCTCTGGCTATTTAAGGCATATCTTGGTCCATTTAAGAAACACGCATACCTGGATTTATGTTGTAGATGCCGTACTTGAAAGGCACATCAATATGAAAAATAAAATAATAATAAAAAATCCCTTTCTTAGTGCTAGTATCTTTTACAGTCCCTGCAATTTATTCTATGTAAAATTTGAGAATTTTGCTTTTTCACAGGCAGTTAGACAGTACTAGGAACTGGAAGCTAGTAACCAATGCTGATGTTATACTTTATCAGTATTAAACATAGTGTTATTGATTTGAACAAAAGATTTTTGAACAACATGCCATTACCTTGTATCAGTGAATTAATACAAAGAAAATACCTGAGAAGAGAAAATTATTTTGGAAATACTGTTGGTACATATTAACATAGTAGATTATAGTAGTTATGCAGAGTTTATCCATTTCATCAATATTTTTAATATTTAGACTAACTGTCCCATTTTACTGTTTCATATCAGACAATAGGGACTTTCAAAATTGGAGAACTTGGTATAGCCCTTCATTTTCAGGTCTCTGATTTGTTTTCTCTTGGACTGCATGGTAGCCATGTAGCTACATACTGAATACAGCTTTACCTACATGGAAGCTTTTACCACCAACTATGAGTATAATGTAACTCCATTGTGTTACTGACAAATTATGAATAGGTAACTGCATTTTAAATTTTTTACCTTGTTTGTGTCAGTGACCTACTCTTGCATTTGTGTTTGCCTATCAACTGTTAGGTATTCTCAGGTATAAAACTGAAAATACATTCCTTTGCAAAACAGAAGTACGTCATGAAGTGATGATGAAAAGAGCCCATGATATGTTGATTAGAGTGCTTTTTCAGAAGTCATTCATTACGCAGCATTTCTTCATGTTCTACAGAAAATGTATTACACAATGCGATATCGGGCAATATATTTTGGAGGTATTTTCATGTTCCTCAGTTGGATCAGGCTTTTTTTCATATGTGTCAGAGAGTTTTCTCTCTGTGAGGAATTTCTTTCATAAACCCACTGATTTTCTTTCCTCAGGGGCTTCATTGTCAACAACCCTATCTGTCATTCTGTATTTACAAATTATTTTAGACTTGCACATTAACATGATGCAGAATAATCTTTTACATTCAGTATTGAGAGATATATTCTAACACAAACAACATCTAATAAATGCACCAAGGCACTACTTATGCAGCCCCTGGCAATACAGGTGATGCCAGATACAACAGCTCCATTGGAGTAGCTTTAATCTTTTCATCTTCAGTTTAAAAAAAACTTTTTCTACTGCCTGCAAATGTCAGATATCTAGGCAATACTTAAATAGAGATTGACACAGGCAGACATTACAAGCAGTTAAATTTAGAAGAAAAAAAAATCCTAGAAAAACTAACTGGGGAAAGATCACATAAATAATACTAAACCAATAGACTTAAGTGACTATAGTGGAAAGATTCCTGTATTTGTTTCAAACAAGCTAACTTGGATACCAGAAATAGTCTTTCTGTGCAGCATCAAGTTAGGTATAAAGGTAATTTACTTTGCTTCTTGGTGTGACATAAGCAGAATACCAAGTTTTCTGGTGCAATGGACTAGTATTTAGCTCTTTCACTTAAAGCTAAGTAGCTCATCCCTGAACTGAACTGAACCTCCAGAATAGCTTAGGAAAGGGATAATAGTCAAAGATACCCTAATAAAATGTATGGTATTAATTTACTGTTTATAGCAAATTTCCTACTGGTTGTCCATTGCAATCTTTAATTTGTATATATGTGATTAAAAAATATTACTTGAGTTGTTCATTTTTTTTTTTTTCCATAGAATTATAGAGTCATCAAGGTTAGAAAAGACGTCCAAGATCATTGAGTACAACTGCTCACCTAACACCCATGGTTCCCCACTAAACCATGACCCTTAGTACAACATCTCAACATTTCTTTCACCTCATGGGACAGTGACTCAACCACCTCCCTGGGCTGCCTGTTCCAGCACCTGACCACTCTTTCAGAGAAGAAATTTTTCCTAATATCAAGCCTCGTGCAACTTGAGGACTTTTTTGTTTGTTTGTTTAATATGAAATAGAGTAAGGATATTAATTACATTTCATATGATTTATCAATTCGATAAAAGTAAGATTTCTTGTAAATTATAGACATAATTTCATAATTTATGCCACAATTCATGATTGTCAAGTATTCTCCATGACAGTTAAGCAACACCTTGAAATATTTGAAAATGCATTTTTTTAATATTTTGATAAGATATGTCCTGAATAGGGTAAAAAGTCCCTAGCTACTATTTTCTGAGTTCACATATGAGGACTACTAAATACACATGAGAACTACTAAAATACAATAATTTTCTGCTCAAATCGGTAACCTGTAACCTGTAAGAAGGAATGTCAATAAAATTAATATGAGAGACAGGGGCTAGCTCTTTTCTCATTTAGTGTTAAGTGTCTGAAAACTGTCTAGACTAAGTTGCTCTATAGGTATTGAAGAGCGATACGCAAATCAAGAAGGGTAGTATGGGGCTTCTTCTCATGCCAGTATATGACACATGACATAGATGGGATGAATCTTCTGGAAATGTCTGCAGAAATACTCATTATCTATGTTTTATTTTTCCCTGTTTCTTGAATCTGTTCTTCTTGCCCTCCTTCTTTCTTTATCTTTTTCTTTCACTTTTTCATTTGCTTTCTACTCTAACTATTCTAGCTGTCATGCACAGATCAGAATTTCCTCTCCAGTTCTTTCCAGATCTTAAATGATCTGTGTAGGAAAGGAGTGTACTTTAAAAAGACAATCTAGGTTACCAAGCAAATTTAGGTATTTTTTAGTATGTTTATTAAGCAGATCAACTCCCTGTATCAAAAAAATTATTTCTTTGATTGCACAAAAACTTTTCATGTCAGTAAAAATAAGAAATTATCATGAATGCAGAAATGATGTCCATTTTACTATCAAACAGGTGATCCATCAGATTGTGACATAATAGTTTCCCTACAAAGGGTTTTGTAGAAGATTAAGTAAGCATAAAGAAACATCAAAACTCTTTTGGATCCTGCATCCCTATTCTTACATTTTTTATTATTTTTTTAAAATTCAAATACAAAAGTTCTGGAGGTGCATCCTGTTAAGGTACAATCAGAGCATTTTGGTAATTTATCTACTGAATTAATGGGAGCTGGAATCCTTAAATTCCCCTGAATACAGATCCTTAAATTACTTGAGGAGTTGAATTATCTGCACCGTTAAATCAATTAAAACATGTTCCCCATTACTGTCAAACATGTTTTGCATTTCTACAATTTTTTCAAATACGGTGTTCAATGGCCTCTTTACCTAGGAAGAAAACTCAGTCAAAACTTCAGAATAGGCCAGCTAGTAGTAGAATTCTAACATCTTTCACTCTCTCCAGGGAATCGACTTCTGCTTGCTAATTGCTTTGGTCTCCTTGATATGGTTCCTGCTGTGCTGCTTATAAGCCTGACTGATATCCTAGAAATGCCTTCTAAATGACTTCCTTATCAGTGACAAATTCCTTTAGCTCCCTAGAGGAGCAAGGAAGAGAGTTGTTTTATCCTCTTTTACTAGAATAGAAAGATTTTTCCTCCTTTTCCAAAAAATTTATACTTGCACAACCCAGAATGCAGATATTATGGCAAATGCTTACTTACTGGTTTACATGATTAAAATAGTTAAGTGTGGATTCAACAGTGCTTCACTCAGACCCTTTCAGTATAGTCAGGAGCAGAAAATGAAGAAAAAATGCTTTAAAAAAATGTTCGCATGATTTTTTTTAAAAAATATTTATTCATTAATTTAACTGTCATTGTTTTAAGGGGATAGAATAAAAGCTGTCTTGAAAGGAACGGCAGTGATTGAGCTTTGTGCAGTGAAAGGATGAGTGCAAGATAAACAGCTGTGAGGAATCTCAGGTGAGGAAATATAAGAAAGAGAAGGACAGTCAGTCAGATCAAAGAAGAGAAAATCTAGTTTAATTACAGAAATCCTCAAAGGACTCTGCAGCTGTTCCTCCTCAGCCATCCATTTCTCCTTTAATAGTATCTTCTCTTCCCCATCCTACTTATTTTTAAAGATAGTTAAATATTGTTCTAGTCTTTCCCTAATGAAATATTATTTCCTTTAACTTTGTTTGTTCCTTGTATATTTGTTGTATGTGTCCAATATTCAGTCTGAGAAAGTCTGTACTTTCTAGTGAGTAATCATGATTATTTTAACTTTTTGCTGTTGTTGTAGAGTCCAGTGTCAAAGTTTGAATTCTCCATTAAACATAACGTTGCTCCAAATTTTGAATAGTGTAGATAGTGAGCCTGCAAATACAGTGTCCCCTGTTTAATACAGAGTGGGAATCTGAAAGCAACATTTGAAACTGCAGTGGGAAATCAGAAGATGACTTTTTAAATTATATTTACAGTTAACACTGTGTTGTGTTATGAATAAAAGTTTCTACAGATGGATAGTGCTTTTTGTATATACATGTGATGAGAGCAGTTGGATATGTCTCAGTGATGTTTGGCGATTATAGATCATTGTAAAGCAGAAGAATCTTTCTCGAAATGAAAGGGAGCTTGGTACCAATGATAACTAGTTGAGAAAAATGGGGACAAGAACGTAAGATTGGAATAAGCTCCTGAAGCTCCAAACTACTCCTCCTTCAAATGCATATGAAATATTCTTTTAGAAATTCAAACCACATCCAGCTAGACCTTTTCAGCTGTAAAGGTGCATCATCCAGGATGAAAATTGCGTATCTCTTTTTTTTTTTTTTTTTTTCCCCCAGTGATTTCCTTTAGCTTAGTTATCTCTCTCTGATCTATGGTCTTTACTTCCTTGATCTAAAGGCTACATTTTATTTTCCAGTCCTTGTAGCTTGACATGAAGTGAGAATCATTCGTAGTTTGCAAGGAAATGAATTTTTAAAAGTGAGCAGTTCCAATTCTTTTCAGCAGAGGTCAGTAGTGTAGTTCATTACAAAATGTGTCGTCCCACATTTGCGCTCAGACTCAGCTTTCAGAACCGGTTACTTGAAATAGGTGACCTAATACTCTTAACTGCTTGGCCTTCAGCGTTTTCAGAGATGAACAGTCATGGACTCAGTGCACCAAGTTTAATGTTATAATCACCACTCTGTAGTTAAAAGTATTTTGAAAGATCTAGTAATAAAAAATAAGTAATGGAAGTTTCTTGAGTGCTCTGTTACTGTACATTGTAGCTACGTTCCATGCTCTCCCTGGTCATGGTACTTAACAACTGCCTTTGCTGTGTTCATAAATGGTAGTCTGCAAGATTAGACTGTGCTTATTGCTATTTTATTTGCTCTTGTGAATTGTTGCTTTTCATCTTTTCATGGTGACCACAAGCTAACCATTTGCATAGATCATATTAGTTTTGTTTCTGATGGCCTTCTGAGGACCAGTACCCACTTGATCACTTCTTTCTACCTGGAATCTGAGCACTGGGTGGAATAGCAACCAGTAGGCAGGCAATGATTCCAGGAAGAACATTCCCTCCTAGTCTAAATTACAGGGAATTGTAAGCAGTGTAATGCATTGTACAGTTTTTTGTTTACTTTTTGAGTTTTGTTTCTGCTACGTTTGTTATAAAAATTAAGTCAGTTTAGGTTTCATTTTAATCACTGCAACAAATATAGAAATAGAAGATAAGTCAAACAATATTTGTACATCAGGGTGCAGATATAAGCATAGAAAATGTACACCAGATCATCTATTTGGTCTGAGCAACAGATCAGAAAATATAGGTTTTAAGAAATTGGGGTGGAATGGAAGCTCAACACCATGCAGAGAAGTACACAAGCTACTACAAGAAGGAATTATGGTGGTGTGCTAACTATAATGCTGCCTTAGGATCCTGGCACTTTTAATCTTGTATTCCTGTGAAACATAGCAAGAGCAGCCAAGCTTCAGGAGTCCAACATGGAGTAATCTGTTTATGCTGTGTATCAGAGAAAAAAAAAAAAAAAAGGAAAATGGCAAGTTCAAAACGCAGCTTGCCTTCTGAATTTGGATCATAGAGGTATATTAACCTGTCAGTTTTACATTTCCAAGATAATCCAATTAACTGAAGCCCGATATCAGTGCAATACTTCATAATTATTACACAGATTTGAATAACAACTGAATTTATCCCATATATCTCTAACAGTATGAATCGAAGAAAATCCTTAATAACTTTACCAAAGAAAGTGACTTTACTCTAGCATATGAGCAGCACATAATAGCAGTGCATAACCTCTGCTAGATAACACACTCCTCTTATCTAGCATTGTTCATCAGGAGGCATCTAAGTTCCTAGCAGAGCATGCTGATATTACTGTCTGTATTTTACAGAGGGAAAATAAATGATTTTGTAAAAGCCGAGAAGCAAGGCTGTGGCATATATGGGAGATGATTCATCAGTCCACAGTCCTGCTGTATACAATAGCCCCTAGGCAATGCCAGGTCTACAAACTAGCTGTTAGAGCAGACAACAATAACTGCAAGCACCACAGCCAGTGGTTTTTAAGAGAAGACCTAAATAAAATATATTATAGTAATAAAACAAATTAGCAGCTGTTATCCCAAGGCGACAGTAATGAAGCCCTCACAAAATAGGACTTTATTAGAAGTAGTAATAGTAATCATAAGTTCAAGTTTAACTAAGTGAGCCATTAAAAGTGGAATGCTGAAAATGAACTGAACCAAATGACAAAGTAAAACATGCCTAGGGCAATGAACAGGTTTTTAATTTGTTTAACTTCCATCTCTCTGGTGTCTAGCTCTAAAAAATGATGTGAGAAAAGGCTCTTCATTACACTGCAGTCTGAATGCTAAATAAATTAGTAATAGCAACAGCAACAGTTGTGCATACAGCCTATTTATCTCCTACAGTGCTAACTAACATCACTAGTCCTCTATGCCTTTGGTCCTTGTTTTTCTGTTATTCAGAGAAAAACACAGTCCCTCCAGCTGAATGTGGTCATAGAGATTTTCATACAGTAAAAAGCTCCCATATTCAGTCACTGTTTGCTGTAACACAGGATTGTGTGTAATTATCAATTATGTTCCCTTGAAAACTTCCTGTACCAAAACTTTCTTGATGTTCTTTTTATAGGGAAGAGTTCTGTTGCCATGAATCCACTGATTTACCCTTCTGCAAGAGCACTGTTTTCTCAAGAGCATCCAGGCAGACCTGAGAACTTCTCAGATATGACACAAGTAAACATAGGTCAGGACTGCTCTAAGATGTTCTCAGAACCCCAAAATCAGAGTGGGAAAGAACATATTTTTCTTTGGATAAATAAATACTTTTCAATATTTTTCAAACTTCTTCAGACCAAAGTATCCTATAGAATTCATATTTTAGCTTTCTCTGAGATGAAATTGTAGTTATTTTTCAATGTTGTCCTAACAGAAGTGTTTTGTTCATATTTTTGCCCCTGTTTTTAATTCAAGACTCTTTTGTGCTAACCCCATTTTGCTTTTGTGAAAATACATTGTCTTGTGTACAAAAACATCGATGAAAAGTAGTGGTAGAGACATAAAGGTAAAAATGGTATTCACACTGCATTTATAAAACTACTTTAAATATTTTAAATATTTCCATCACCAGCCATATAGAAGAAAGTCAAGTAGAAAAAAAATGCCATAGTGACTTTCAAGGATTTACTGAAGGCAAACTAATTGTATTTTATAAATCAAATTCCTTAAAAATGCCACCTTACTTTCAAAATAATTTTCTTTACTTATCTACTGAGGTTTTCCTTGCTGTGCTAGAAATTGTACAGTGAGCTTTATATAAACTGTGAAAGTGGATTTGTGATTTTTAAGCTAGCAAATCTAAAGCAAAATAGTAGTTCCCATTTTAAAAACAAAAAACCTGCATCAACATTTCCTGATGTTAAAAGCAAAATTCAAAACCTGAGCAGTCAAAATCTGATTATTACAAACGTCATTACAAAATGGAGATTATTTTTTTACATGGTTTTTGAATTGGTGTTGTAGGTTCCTCTTGAAAAGAACTGCATCCTAATTTAAATGTAAATAACTTTTATAAAATCCACTTGTCTGAAATAATAGGTGTTACAGAAAACATTTAGAAAATGGTATAAGACCAGTAAGTATTGAGACTAACTTTACTGTATGGTAACTTGGCTGAATAACCATGATGTATACATGAAGAAGTGGAAAAGTTAGAAACATACTCTTCTGCATACTTAATTCACCAAATATTTGAACTGTGAAATACATAGCACATAACACTTGTACATACTGAAATTCTGAAATTACACGGAAACATATATATACACAGTTTTAAAAAAAAAAAAAAAAAAATCTGCTTCTCATATTTAAGTACAATTTTTATTTATTTATTTATTTTTATTTAGGCCTAAGCATTTAGACAAGGAGTATAAACAAGCTAACCACCAAGTACAAGCCAAATCATGAAAAAACAACTAATTTGGTTTAGATCTTTCCTCTCCCATGAAAATTTTTATCTCCAACTGCTCTGTGCACGTACTTCTATTCAATACTACTTTAAAATGAAACTTTATGAGGTCCTGATTACATCAGTAGAAAAGAGGCAAACAAATATACTAGTATTCTAACTGCTATAACAGAACATATTTAACACATATGATTTAAGAACAGAAATTGTAAAAAAAAAATTACAATAATTCTAGAACATTCTTCTAGTTTTAATGGTATCCTATGAACATTTCTTCAAAGGAAGTTACTGGTTGAGCAATAATTTAGCCACAGATGAAGTTTCTTCCTAAGTTCCTCAGTTAATGATTCACTTATACCCAGATATATGCCTTTTTTTTTCCAAAAATATTATTTTATATCCTATCTAAAGTGACTCTGGATGTTCTCATTATCCTTAAAAAGGTTTTATCCTTCTTTAATTCCTGCTAAGCTCTTGGTCTGAATGCTATATTGTGACAATGAGTTCTAATAACATGTTATTGTGTCTTTGTCTATTCTTTAAAATCCTTCTTAGCCCGTGTTTTTAATGTGTATTTTAACTGCTCTTTTTTTTTTTTCTACATCATCTTTTAGAAGCAGTGTGCCTGTTTAAGTATACATTTTCCTCTATTTTGTTAATTATTATTTAAGTTGTTAAAGTAGAGGTGGACTCAGTGGTTAAAATATTAGTTTGACCAGAGTTTCCCTACCTGTAAAGTTTCTGCCTCTATGACCATGAGCAAACCAGTGACTCATCCTAACAAATTAAATCAGTTAGTTTCTACCTACAATACATTCAGTGATGTCATGTGTGCTTGCTGGCACTGTGCAGATATATAAAATAGATAGTGTAACAAGTGTTTTTTAAATATTTTATTTTGCAGTGTTCTTTAGTGTTTTTTTTTTTTTAATTTCAATACTTTTATATATATATATACATATATCTTTCCTGAAAGGAATATTATCTGTGTTATAATAAATGGCTATTTACTATATTATTCTGAGTCCTACAGGAATATAGCTGCCTCAGGAAACACTTAGATTAACAAAAAATTACTGCTTTATACCTCATCTAGTTGGGACATATGACATATATACAAAAGTACTGCAAGAACTTCACAATTAAAATTATATAAGATACTGTTTCTTTGTGCTATGGTTTCTTTGCTGAGTGATAAGAATTTTGTTTTCTTATCGGCTAGGTCAGCTATTTAATAAAAATTTTGACATAAGATGTGTTAGATGATCCCTTTAGAAAGAGTTAAAGTTGTTATATCAATTAATCATGAATATAATTTAACTTATTCAAATTCAGAAATAAAGTAATTATCCAGAGAGCACCAACCTGACACCCCTCCTTTTAACTGCTTTTCTATGTGAACTACAAATCAGATATTAGAAGAAATATAGGAGTAATTTTATGGATGAATTGCATACTTCATACTAAGATTCATACTGAAGAAAAAAAAAGGTCTTTGTTCCCCTAGGTAAAGTCAAACAGGGCATACTTCTATTTTGTTCCTTTTCTAGTTATAGTGATTTAGTGAAATCATTATTTTAAATAGAAAATCTTATTAAAAACTGCATTTATATTGCAAGGATGACTCCTATCTACACCTTTAAGCAGCTTCATTACACTGTTAGTTCTGCTTTGTCAGTATTTCTGTGTTAAATGTTCATATGACTAATTAAAATGTGATTCTAAATTCTATTTGTTATTACTTGCATTATCTTTCTTATAACACACCAACACAATGTGTTTATGGGCTCTGCAGGCTAATCTAATTTAATATTTTGCTAGTAAGTGAAACGTTGTGTATAGCAGTGCCCTTGGAATCCTGATTATAAATATACATACATTTGTATTAGATTGTTAGATTTTAACTACTTCTAGACATGTGTCTTTGCTGTCAATCTGAACAGGCAAGTCTTTCCATGGATGTCATATTAAAGTGAAGATGATAATTTGTGTTCAATAAAAGGAAAGAGAATGAGTTTTATGAAAATTATATCTATATTATACACAATTCAAGGACAAAAGAAAAGTAAGGATATAAAGGGAACATATTTTGGTATTCATATTGTTAAGGATGTGGAAAAGCAGTCATGGTCTTCCTTCTTCTAGATGAATATTAAATATACCAGGATGTTACTTTGTTATGTGGACTTCAGTGAGTGGGCTTTGCTTCTCCATGTATTTTCATCATCCTTTATCCTTACTATCAGGTAACACTGATCTCCCTTACCATTTTTCTCTGTTCTGTTAATATTCATTCTGTCTTTGAAGCAATCATTGAATCCGTTGATTTGAAATTGATAACACAAAGAATTGATAACAATTCAAATTTAAATTAGACTATATAGTTCCTTGTCACATATGGTATCCATGAAGTCATGATCCTCATGATAATTCTAAAATAGACATAGAACCCAGACCACTAATATGTGCTGTTTGCCTCCAAAGTGTTGATAATCCCATAGAATCATAGAATAGGCTGGAAAAGACCCACAAGATCATCCAGTCCAACCATCCACCTACCACCAATATTTCCCCACTAAATGACGTCCCTTAGTACCACATCTCAACATTTCTTGAAAACCTCCAGGAACAGTGATTAAACCACCTCCCTGGGCAGCCCACTCCAGAGCCTGACCACTCTTTTGGAGAAGAAATTTTTCCTGGCTCCCAACCTGAATCTCCCCTGGTTCACACTGAGGCCGTTCTCCTTAAGAATTTGATATACCACAGAGTAACTCTTCTAAAAAACAGTCAATTGTCCTCAGTTTTAGGCAGTGAAATTTCCTCTAAAAGCAATAGACTGTATGACTAAATGTTATTTGGAAGTAGAGATAGCAGAACATTGGCTGTGCAAAGCAATACAAATATTTTGGGCCGGGGGAAATGGTTATTTGTTTTTTTTGTCTGTTCTTGTGGACAGCAGGTTTAGGGTGGGGATCCTCCCCCTCTACTCTGTCATGGTGAGGGCAGATTTAGAATACTGTGTCCAGTTCTGGGCTCCCCAGTTCAGAAAAGACAGGGATCTCCTAGAAGGAGTCCAGCAGAGGGCCACTAAGGTGATAAAGGTCCTGGTACGTCTCCCATATGAGGAAAGACTGAGTAAACCTGTTCAGCCTGGGGAAAAGAAGACAAAGGAAGGGATCCAATTAATGTTTATAAATATCTAAAGGGAGGTGGAAGGCAAATGAATGAGGCTAGTCTCTTCTCAGTGGTGCATACCAATAGGACAGGGATTAATGGCCTAAAACTTGAACATAGGAAGTTCTGTACTAACACGAGGAAGAACTTCTTTACAGTGAGAGTGACAGAGCACTGGAACAGGTTGTGAAATCTCCTTCTGTGGAGATATTCAAGACCTGGCTAGATGCCTATCTGTGCAACTTTTTGTTGGGAACCTGCTTTAGCAGGGTGTTTGGACTCAATGACCTCTTGAGGTCTCCAAACTCCACAATTCTGTGACTCTGTGATCAGGGTTCTAAAAGTCTGTTGAAATATTTACACATTCAATTTCACAGATAAGAGCGTATTAGAAAGAACATTTGTTAGGCTTCAAAAATAATACATAAATGGCACTGAAAGGCACAGAAAGTTGTGTTTTCACTGATATATTGCATTCTGGATCACATTACAAAGAGCAGCCCAGTCAGTAGTAATCCATTTATCTTATATGAAGAATTCCACTCTGATGAGGTAAAGGAAATCAACTATTCAAACACTGTTAAAAAATTTCTTTAGTATTTTTAGCACAGAATTTCCAAATTCTACCTGGTCAATTCCAAGTCTAGTCTTTCAATTTCTGATAATCTTACAGTCATGTTTTGAGCTATGTGCATAACATCTGACCTCTCTGTAGGTTAAAATCCTGGCCATCTCTAGACAGACAATTCAGTGTACGTTTTAAAACAGTAAAAATGTAGGATTGTAAGGGACTTCCTGGTTTGCCATGCCCTTTTTTTGTTTGTTTGTTTTTTTTCTACATATCATCTTGTACTGAATTAGCAACTTTTCTAAAAATTTAAATTTTATAAATTGCATTATATCCTTTTCTAAGTCTTCCATTGTTGATGGAATTGCCCAGCTTCTTAGACTTGAAGAAGCAGTTAGTAAAGGTGAGTTTTAAAGTGATAATATAATATCACCTGGAGAGTAGAGATGCACTACATTATGCTAGATGACATTTTACTAGGCAGCATAGACTGATTCTTAACATAAGAAAAGCATATCCTGCTGCAAATAACTTGTATGAAACAGACATTACATGCAATTAGGGAAAATTACCTTATTTCAAAGACAGGGACTGTGCAGTTCATCAGTGAATGCAAGCCAGTCAGCTTACAACAAAATCTTCCCAATTCAAAATAAAAGCTGCACTGAGGAAGATAATGATTTATTTGTATGTATTTATTCAATATTATATTGCTCACTCTTTATTATGATGGTTTCATTTTTCTTAATTAGTTTTCAAAATTATATGAATATGTGCGATACAATTTATGTATAAGGATTATATGTATAATACATGGATGCAATGGTTGCAAAGAAAAGTTCAGTAATGTCACCAAAACAAAATTAAGAATGTAAAATAAGTGAAACCATTAAAAAATATTATTTGGCCAGCCTAACATCATAAAGAGGCATGAGTATATCAAAAGATGCTTTCAGACAACAGATACATTTTCTGGAATTGATTTTCCTGTTTTTCTCTTCTCTCAACATGGTCAAGCTTGGCAAACATGGGATGTTACAGAAGTTGACTAAAGAAATAAAAAAATGAAAAATGGTTAACTAGATATATGGCTAATTACAGTAATGTAAAACATCTTGAAAAAATGTTGAATGTATACATTACCAATTAACACACACATACCTGAAGCAAAAATCCTCAATTAATAGAACACCATGTAGTCCTTGTAATCACAAGCTTGGCATGAGAGTATGGTGTCACAAGGAAGCAAAATCCTCTAATTAGTCAGGATTTGGAAAGCAAAGACTGAACTCAAGTGTTGAGAGTTTGACAGAGAGAAGCTACTCTTTATATTGTGCTAAAATGACAGTGTTTAGACAGTCTCAAAAGATCCATATTTCTGAATGTGTTCTGGACTCCACTGGGATTATTTGTCCCAGGTTTTTGTCCCAAATGTATCTCTAAAAACAGCTAGCAGCAATAATAATAGCACCACCAAGCAGATGGCTTGGACTTTTCAGCCTTCCAAGCCCCTATACTGTTTAGGCTCAATATGAGGAACTCTATTACATCTGTTTCTTGGAGATCACAGCACAACACATTTGGGTGTGATCACTAATTAGAGGCCATATTTTATAGGCCTTAAAGTTCAGTTTTCCATCAAAAGACTACACCTATAGAAGTAGCAGTAGAGAAAAAAAATGCAATATGGACTTCTTAACTATGAATTCACTAATGGATCTATGCCACCTAAAAATGTACACCATTTCAATTTTTGTGAAGTGGACTAGAAGGATTTATCAAATAAACTATGCAAATTACAGGAAGGTAGTAATACAGCGTGCTTAATGAACAGATGAGTACTGCATTTCTTCTTAATCAAGACCAATTTCTTTTATTTAAAACTGAGATGCTGATACTTTTGTATTTGTTCCTCTTTTTTCCCTGTGGAGACAAAAGGTATTCAATAGAATGTGGATGTGAAATAAAGAAAATTCAGATGAGAAAAGGTTTTAAACTTCAGACCACATTACTCTGTAGATATCAATAACTTTTCCTGGATTTCTGAGTCATGGTATATTCAGCTATCAGACTCTATACATCTAATAGTCCTTGTTTCAAATGCTTAAACATATTTCTATGCATTCCGATCTATTCTAAGAGATATTTTTCTTAGTCTAAAAAGGCATTTTATTTTATCCAAATAAAATCACTGTCTCTGAAAGGGAGAAAGTTGTTAACTGTAATAGCATATCTAAGTGACTCTGAAAAAAAAAAAAAAGTACTCATTAGTGCGTAGTTCAAGCTTATTTTACACTGGAGTATTCATGCAACATCTGAAGGTGTTGTCAGTAAAACATCTGGATTGAAAACAGAAATTTCCATTAACTATATAGAAGTGGTTGCTCATTCTCATCTCCCAGATGATTCTTTACATGCTCGGCTTGGCTTGATTATACCCTTCTTATGCTTCATTTCTGTGACATAGATAGATTGGAAATGATTATGAAGATTTTCAAAGCAGAGTGGCTCTTGTAGTGCCATAGGCCAACTTGTTTAGCCTGCAGCATGTTTGTAATGCTTGGGTTGATTATCACTTCTAACAGAACAGTCTGTAGTGACTTGTAGCTGCATTTGTGTATATGTCAGACTGGTGTACACGGTGAAGTAAGTAGTAAGTAACCTGTAGAAGAAATTATTTTAATTGATCTAATACAGCAGTGTCTGCTGCAGTTCACCACCTTAACCTGGAGTTACACACTTCCTCATATTGAAAATGAAAGCATTCAGCTCTCGATTGCCTGCATGTAGATTGCTTATGTCATGGAAATTTTATCATTGTGATGCTTTTGTTTTATCCAGACCATGTCTGAAACAACTATAAGGAACTTACTTCAGGTCAGAATTAAGCATGGAGTCAGTAACAGTACCAGACTTTCTTTATATTCTCTGTTATTCCTTAATGTCCGATCTTAAAGTCAGAACTAGATTTTACATGAGCTGCCTCTCTGCTTTCACTAGGCTATTCTGGTATTTCTTTTCACATTCACACATACGTACTTAGCACCAGTGGGAAATAGTGCAATGCTCCAAGATGTTTCTTACTGACCTGACATTCAGTCAGTTCTCAATACACCTCATCATTCACTCATCCAACCTACAGTTCCTGAGCTTGCTTTAATGGAGGCATTGCCAAAAGCCATGCTTAAGTCCACTTAAACATCATCCACTACTCTGCCTTCATCTGTCCAGGCAGTCACTCTACCACAGGAGGCAACTGGGTTGGTTAAACATGATTTTCTTTTGATGAATCCTTGTTGACTACTCTTGATCTCTTTTTTTCATCCACATGCTTAGAGATGATATCCAGGATGAACTGTTGCATCACCTTCCTAGGGCTGAAGGTGAGGCTGACTGGTCTGTAGTTTTCTGTCCCTTCCTTCTTGCTCTTTGTGAAGATTGGAGTGACATTTACTTTCTTCCAGACCTCAAACACTTCTCTCATTCTCCACAACCTTGCAGAGATGATGGAGAGAGGCCCAGCAATAGCGTCAGCACTTACAGTTGTGTCCCATTAGAGTCTATGGACTTGGAGACATCAATTTCACCTAAATTATCTCTAACCCAGTCCTCCTCAACTAAGGGAAATTCTTCCTTATTCCGGATTCTCCCTTGTCTCCTGAGTTAGGAATTCCTGAGGGCTGGCCTTGCCACGTCAAACAAAGAAGGCATCCAGAATTGCTGTTGTCTGTTTCCAGGGTCCCTGGTCCATTCAGTAACATGTCCATAGTCTAGTTTTCATTTTGTACTGATGAACTTGAAAAATATTTAACAGAAATACACATATTTATACACATTTTAACTTTATTATTTATTATTTATATTTTTATATTCAGCAAAAGATGTTGAATGTTTCATGCATGGCAAGTACCAGGAAATCACTTCAATCTTTGAACCCTTTCCAGTCATACTCTCTCAGTTCTAGCGCAGAAGTACATCTGTGTCAGGTAATTGAATTATCTTCCTTCACCACTAGTTTCCCATCTGAATGTTCTTGCAACTGATTTCAACTTACTTTGGTGGGATTTTTTGGTCATTGCTTTTTATTTTTTCAGATCTTTCTTAATACAAAAAGACTAAGATACATTAAGATACGTCTTAAAAATTATGTCTCCTATTTGGTCTTTAAGTTACAAGTTATAGCCAAGATTTTGACATTTGTGGTCAACATTCCTTTAAAGATTTGAAAGGAAAAATAGATAAATCTATGCTAGAAATATATATGTTATATTTCAGTTCCCCGTGACAAAAAAAAAAAAAAGTATCCAAGGGAATAAGTTCACTACATCTTTTATCTCTTCTAATGCCCCAGGCTAATCAAATCAATGCTTTCTTTAAAATGTAAAACTATTTCTTAATTCATGCATTTGCAGTGCTTCCAACATCATTAAGAACTGATTTCTAAGTTAGCCCTAAGTCACTGAGCATTTCCTTTCCACAACAAGAAATCTTGTAAAATAAATTAAATGAGTGTATACTGTTCAATATCTAATGACACTGCAATGAAATCATTTGAAATTTTTCAGTACTCCTGCACACAGTTTCAGCTCTATCCTTGGATATATACAGCTGCTAATAGTAACAAGTATATTTCCATTCTTGACTTTGTAAATGAAAAATCTTTCAAGTGAAGAACAAAGACATAAATAGGTGTTAATGCTGGATCTTGGCAAAGAGAAGAAAGGAATGGTCCACTGAGACTAGCAAAGACACTCAGAAATTTAGCAGTGAAAATAAACTGAGATTTGGCAGAACAGAAGGGAATATACTTTTAGTACAGAGGTATTCAGTACTCGAAAAGTACATAGATGTTGTCTAAATTCCTTAAGATTGCTCTGACTTTGGTTGTAATAAGCCTCATAACTGTTGAAGAAACCTTCATACAAACATATGTGCCAATATTGTCCATATATGTTCTCATTAGTATAAATAGATGTTGATAAAAGTATCCTACAAATAGAGTATATCTGACTGCTTTTGCTGTTATGTAGTCTGAGAGGCATCTGTCAGAATCAGAGATCTTTCTCGTACAGAGCAAGCAGGCATGATCTGTTCTGAGACTGGATATCAGAGGAATGCATTTCCCAAACTGCAGGCCATCAAAAGAATTTCAAATCACTGTATCTGGGCCACATCCCACTTAGTTTAACAGAAGTGATGATTCAGATCCCTGCTCAGCAGAATACTCCAGCACTTTCTGAGCTTTATGTGTACAGTTGGTGCCACTGTTTAAGAAACCTCAGATGATTAAAATTGGCTGTAGCTCAAGCTTTGCTACCTGATGCCTCAAAGAACAAGGGATCCTGGTAGAATTGTCAACTGATTGGACTTAATAGGGTAATTATAACAACTTTTTTTTTTCTTCTCATCCTTTGTAATTAAGTGCCTTATTTAAAGCACAGTTGTGCCAATTATTCACATTTCCATGATGACTACCTTCATTAATCAACACACGATGAGCAAACTCTAGAAAGTGCCACATCTCCCAATGCCCAGTGGTAACCTGAAGGTAGATCTCAGTTGCTGCAAACCTTTGTGGCAGCCCTGTTTTTCTGGAGCCATGGAATCGTGGAAAGGGATCTTAAATGTCATCCATTTCCACTCCCTTGCCAGGGATGGGTCACCCACTAGATCAGTTTGTCCAGAACTCCATCCAGCCTGGCCCGGGATGGGGCATCCATAGCTTCTATGGGCAGCCTTTGCCAGGGCCTCTCTACCATCATAGTAAAGAATTTCTTGCTAATATCTACTGTACATCTACCAGCTCTTAGTTTGTTCTCCTCCATCCTGCCCCTACACTCCTGGATAAAGAGTCTGCACCGTTTTCTGTAGGCATTCTTTTGGTACTGGAATTCCTCTGCTATAAGGTCTCATCGGATCCTTCTCTTCTCTAAGCTAAACCACCCCATGGTATCCCTTCCCTCCGCTTTTAACCCATTCTCAAAATAAGATTGATCAGTTCTGAACACACTTCCATGCTCATCCCAGCCCTTCTGAAAGATCTGCTGCAGGACAGATTCTCAGGCAGATCGGGCTTAAGTTAAAACGTTACCATAAAATAAGTAAATAAATAACTAAATAAAACAAATTTGTGAGACAAAGTTTGAGGTCTAGAGTTAGACATCATTGATTGAAATTTACATGGAGTTGTCAAAATGGACTTGAAGGGCAGTCTGGAATTAGTTTCACAGATGCAACTGGATATAATAGAAGTGTAGGCTTCAGCCCTCGCGTCTAATCTGTATACTGAATATCTTGCACTGCTCCTCCCACTCCAGTTTGGCAACCTCTGTGAAGAGCTGCAAATATGCATTTGTCTTGCATATTTGTTTCCATAACCAGGGCTGCTGAGAGGAGCAAGTAACTTGGACATACCTACATAAAAAAGAAACCTTTTCTTTTATGTCCTCTAGGACAGGATAGAAAGTCTCCCTTTATGTTCTACTGGTGAGTTTGCTTTTCACTTTTCTTGAATCCCAGTAAAAGAACAGGGCCAAAGACCTGCAGTGCTGCACTTGGGAAGCAAGGGAGAAGGCTGATAGCAATCTGTGCTGCTGACACAGTGTCACTGCGTAATGAGGCATGTTACACCTTCTCAGCAATGCGTCAAGCCTGGGAAGTTTCAAATGGCTTGGTTAAACTGCCCTGAAGAATTTAACTGCACAGAAAAGGATTTTATAGTCTTCCTTTGTTGTTAGTGTTTAGAATTGAATTGCACAAGCAAAACAATCTGTGGGCTTGGCATGATGTCAGCAGAGACTGCTGTACTCAGCCTCTCAGAAAAGTCAGCAGCTTTGGGTTTGGTGGGTTATAACACCTCACATCAACACAACTATGATATTGTTTTATCGTGTAGGAGGATATTTGTGGCACTTTTCCAGGTTTTACATTGCCAGCTGTGTCTTCTGTTTCTGAGAATTCCTGCATGTTCTGTATTTGCTTTGTGCACTTTGAACAGCATCCTTTGTAAATTGGTTACCACAGCATTATGTACAATTTTAGCATTGGAGTCAGGATGTATAAAGTGAGAAAGTATGTTTCATGTGAGGATTTCTTAAAATGGGATTAATCAAGGGTGTTACAATATAGGCAGAAAGGCTACAAGCTAAACGCTGATGAAATTTGCTTCATAATAAGCCAGATTTAAAGATCACAGCCAAGAGTGAGCAATTGTGAGTTTGAGGTGTTTTTTTTGTTTGTTTGTTTTTTGTCATGTTAATATTTTGCAGCATGGGGGCTTTCTACCTTCACAGCTATCCTTCACATGGAGAGACTGATTATGCAGCAGGGTCAGTTTCCTCTGCCTCTTCACCATGGGACATATACGTGGTGTGCAGGCACGCAGAAAGGGTACACTCCTGTTCCTGACATTTCCTTTTTCTGTAGAGATGAAACTGGCTATAAAGCTATACAACTTCAGCAGGAGGATTAATGAACTCCCAGAGTCTGTGTTTACCTGCGTACCTACCAGGGAAATGAGAAATATGGTTTGGAAGGTCCTGAAGCACAAACAGGAAAAACATCTATGTCCTGGACAAGTATTTTATCTGCTGGCACCAAAAGTACTGATTGCTCAAAGTGGGGTATCTTTCTGAGATCTTCAGATTACTTTTGTTTCTTTTATCGATTTCATGTAAAATAGACAAATAAATAGATAAAATTGCATAGTTACCTTCACTGTAGATGTAAATTTGACCTGTCAATTTGGATTTAAGTTGTTTGTTTCAACATTTCACAGCCAAAAATGTTGTTTGTCTCTTAAACTGAATATGATTATACACAGACTAAGTGGTGATGTCAAGAAATATGCCTTTCCACAGAAAATAGTAGATCAAATACTTCTGCTTTGGTCATGAATCTTTCTCTTCACTTTTAAATTCAGTCTTCCAAAGAGAGGACCATTGCACTATTTGCATTTCTATAATTGTGTGTACTCTGAATATAATTAGAAAGGTTAACTTGTAATGACAGAGGAGCGAACAGATCTGTTTTACCTTTTGACCACTGACAGTTCTGGCTGATGTTGAAATTCAGTTTACAAATTAATCATCTTGTACTTTAACACTTCACAGGTTATTGTTGTGAAGATCACTGGTCCCAAGCATACATATACCAGGAAATGTTTCCTTATGACTGACTAACTGCCCAAGACTAAGCTTTGCTAATTTAGATTTGATCTGTGATTGCACTGGTCACAAATGTGCTAACTTTGTAATTGACAACTTCCCAATTACTTGTTACCGCGCTTCCTGACTTCCTATAGTAATTAAATGAGATAGGATGTGATTATATACATAACCACTTATTTTAGTTCAAAGGGAATCTTAAGTGACTAGTAGAAGCTATTGCTCAATAAGGAAAGTCTCATTACTACATTTCACATTTCTCTTTGACTAAGTTGCATTTTGTATCTAATTATGCTTTAATTTCATTTACCATCTCCTTCTGTAAGAGATAAATATAATAGTGAAAACTAAGCTCTTCAGTGGTATGGACAAATTTTACATTTTAACTTGATATAGAAATTCTGTCTGTCTTGGAAAGCAAGTTGTTTTGGTCCACTGTACGAAACAATTGGGTATTTATTTCTGCTCTTCATGTGAAGGGCAGGGAGATCAGGATGGAAGAAAGGACAGTTTCTATTTAGAATGAGAAACCTACAGGAACCAGTCCAATGATTGCAGTTCAAGAAAACTGCATTTTTTTGTTATTGTTTTCAGAAATATACTTCCTTTCTGGCACTCCCACTTCCTTCCTTTGAAAACTCTAGAGCAGTCTTTGCCCTTGCAGTGTGTGACCACTTACACCTTGTATCTGGTATATAACGTAACCAACGAAGATACATGAATGAGGGCAGAAAACTAAAAATGTGCGAAGTACTAACAGAGTAGTAATTGTCTCAATGTGTAGTTCATATATCTGCATCAGAAGGTTTCTGTCTGAGTTCCCAAGTATTCATTTATCTCTGTACTAAGATTCAACCCCTCCCCATAATGACAAATGTTGAATTAATTGTATGTGCAGCTGCTTTGTAACTGAGGGGTAAAAGCACCACTGAGGAGGAGGTAGGGAAATGGTAATTAATCTTTTGTTTGCTGAGATTTTTACATTCATTGTTGATTGCATGAATAAGAATCCTCTTGGCAATGAGGTCCACTGCACTAATGAACATGTTAATCCTAATTTACTTCCAGAACTAGAACTGCAAATGTTCTAAATGAATCTGTGGCTGTATAAAAGAGGATATTTCCATCTTGCTGTTGGATAATTAGATAATAAATGTTACCAGAGAAAAGTAAAAGGATAAATAATGTAACTTGAATGTTGGAAGAAAAGATCTCTAGATTTGTACATCTCCAAGTCTTGTCCCTAACAGGAGGAAATAAATCAGAAACCATGCTTTGTTTTGGGGGTTCCTAAAGTTTTGATTTAGCTTTATGACAGTTAAGGAGAGGAAGTTCTATTTGTTGGTTTTCTTGTTTTTGTTTTTGTTTTTAAATCCAGGTGCAGAGACTATAGCAATTAATATTAATCTGAATTTGATTATTTATTCAGCATTTCACTGGATTATGTTGTCTTTGTAATTTGATTGCTACACAGATGTAAGCTGTTCTGATTGCATTAAAATATGCAAAGGAAATGAAAAGTATTATCAAGCAATGTTCAGAAAGCTGTTCTTCCTTCCTAGCTGTGAAAGCTTCCTTTGGGAAAACAAAAGCAAAGGGTGTTAGTGATTATGCTCTAATGCCAGCCATCCAGTTAGAAATAATCTCTCTACATGGAAGCTAAGCATTTAGGCTTTAATACTTTGTTTCTGGATTAATATGTGTTACATAACTAATAAGAACTTAATAGATGTCAGATGCGTAATATGCTGAAGTATGATATTGAGAAAGTCCAATCCATAAGGTATGATCATAAATTAGTTCAGTTGGAAGTGGTCTTCAGAGATCATTGGATCCAAATGCCTGACATCAGGGCTAACCAAAAGGTTATAAAAGGCATTAATTTGAGCTTCTACCAAGTGCCTCTTGAACACTGATAGGCACAGGGCCACAACCACCTCTGCTCTTACAGTCATTTTTTCTTATGTCCGGTCTGAACATTCCCTGGCACTCAGGGTGTTGCAGAGAGCCTCTTGGCCTCCTTATCTCCAGAATGGCCTCCTACTTTACTATGTTGTCTCATGACATCAGAGGCAGATATTGGTGGTGGTATGGCAGTAAAGACTGAACTTTCCCACCAATATTACATTCCACTCCTTTTTGAAATGACAGACAGCATCAGAGGGGCAGTCTGACAACATGGAGTCTGACATGGAAGTGCGTATGTAGCAAAAGTGTGGGACTGAATTACTCCATGCAGAAAAACAATGGTATCCACTGACATACATTGATGTTTGCTAAACATTTCTGGAGACTAAGCAGTGGATGTGAGCACAGTGAGGTGAGAGGAGGCATGTTTCAAGCAGTGATGATAGCTACACGAAATACAAGCCACATTCCAGTCTTCCATTCAAATTTTTAAAAGTATGGCACGCAGGCTTTCATTCATTACTGGTGAAAATGCACAGCTAATGGTGATGACTGTGGAAAACTGTAGCTGAGAATTTGCTCTATCAAATAGTGTTATTGTGCTCTTTGTATTTGTTGTAGCTTACATGGAAATAAATAGGAGGCATTACTTTCGGAGTGACCAAAGTAACTGGATGACAGCTCAGTCTGGAACTATTCATTCAATATTGAGTGATTCCCACAAGATACTATTCTTAGACTGGACAATATTAAGATATGGAGAAATGAGGAACCAAGAGATTCTTTCTCTTCCTATATTTGTGACCATAAGCAGTTCCACCCACCTTGCTACTCACTGTAACAGAATCATTATGTGGGTTTCTGATAAATTTAAATCCTGTGTTTGATGGGACATAATGTGGTCCTTGTATTCCTTCTGGAAGTATTAACATTATTGTATTGGGATTTATTACTGGCCTTACTTCATCTAGGAGCTCTTTTGAAACCTTTTTCTCTTCTTAAACAAACATCTTAAGGAAACATTTAAATACTTGTTCTCCAACATTTGTTATAGATTTTTTTTTCACTCACAGTAAACAATTTTGCTGTAACATTTCCTGTATCAACTGTAAGTTGATATTTTTCCCTGTTGCTTTTTCCACTGTATACTTAAGTAACAAAAAAAGAGAACTGGAAGTAGAGAATGAAGTAGAAACTTGACATATTTCAATGTTGGTTTTTGCTCATTTGAAAAACTAAGGGAAAAAATTGTAACAATACTAACAAAAATGTTCACAACTATTCAGGCAGCTTTTCCTCATGTCTGAAAGGAAGAAGGAGGATCTATTTGGAAAAGTGAATCTACCAGGTTTGTTTTTGACTAGTCATGTAGATTTTAGAATGGATACTCACAGAGAGAATGAAACTCATAAATAGTTCCCATTTAAAATCCATCTCTAAAGGAAGAAAAAAGTACAAGATGCATTAAGATAGCCAAAAGATGATATTTGCTTAAAGATGCTTTAAATTTCATCTACACTAGGAAGCATGAGTACTGCTTTTCTCTGCAGCTGGAGAAATGGCTTTTTGGTCCTGATCCACAATTTGGTAGTGCGCAGAAACATTCTTCTCTTTCTAGGGAGAGTAAAAAAGAAAATGCAGCCTAAGATTCCTTCTCACTGAACATTATATGTAAACTAGGGACACTTCATTCAGAAGGACATTTAAAAGTCTAACAGTGAAGCTTACAGCTTTGTTTGTTTGTTTTCCTTATTTTTTATTTATTCATTAAATTTAGGAAATCCTTTAAACATATTTTTAGATAACTCAATAGTCAGGTACATGCACAGCCTTCCTAATTTCTCCTACAAGTACCTTCAGAGTCTAACATTGTAGTAAGCCATAGTTGCAGGATTTTGGTTACTTATTCAAAAATCACATCTGCAATTGATAGAAATATTTATCTGTGTATTCACTAAAATGAAAAAGCATCGAAGCAAGTAATAATGTTTAAAACAAATAGGAAAGCACAAATGAAAATGAAATATCTGAATAATTACGCAAAATGTAGCACAGACTAAATGATATCAACATTCCACTTCTGTTTCAAATCAGTAATACTGAAATGTGACAGGAACTTAATGATGGTGTGAAACTAAAAATTTAATCCACTCAAAATATCTTTGCAAAATACTCATAGACAATTGAATCTTGGCAATTCTTTCTTAATGTATGGCAATTGGTTTCTGGAAATGATTAGCTTATTTTACAGTCACAGTAAAAGAACATGTGGAACGAGACAAGAATACAGTCCCAAGTTTAGCATTTTAGTTCACAGTATGTAGAGAAATATTGTATTCTAATGTTTTTCAATCATTTTTGTCAAGATTTACTTTTTTGTGCATGCAGTCATAAAACCCTAAATATATTTGATACAGAAAAAAACATATTATATAAAACAGAAAAACAAACAGACTGGATGTGGCAAACAATGAAGCATTCACAAAACAATGGCAAATACTAAGATCTCCTACTAATAGACCTGAAGGAAATCTGTTCTGTTCTTATCACATTAGTAAAAATAAATATTGGTTTCCCATCACTGGAAAATACTTGAAACAAACTAAAAAGATGTTGGAATGCACTTCCTTATTGAATGTCTAATGAAAAAGCACAGAATGTAATAATCACACAGCCATATTTCCTACTGACATCAATTATGACAATTCACCTAAAGTTAGCGCAAATAAACCTATTATAAATACTCAGCACGTTGCTTTCTTTATACCTTCTTATTTACTTATTTATTTTCTTATTTTGCTAGGTTTCACATTCTTCAGGAGGATATGGAAACAGAAGAAACAGTAAAATGAGAGGAATTTCTTCAGAAGCAAAGAATCTTTATCTCTGAACAGCAGTAGCAAGTCATTAAAGGGACAAATTTAGGCTAGATACAGAGATGCAGTGTTTAATTTGTACAAGCACACTTGAAATAAACTCCTCTAAATAATTTAAGAGAGGATTATTCACAGAAGCCCAAGCATAAATTGTTATTAGAGATGTTTTTCCACTTACAGCTGATATGGACACTACAACTTGCTGCTATAGCGTTATTTTACTGTACAGTACAAACAATTGTTTTGAATGCTTCACAACGTTTGTGTTTTTGCTTTACTTTGTTCTCTGTCTAAACCATTTCTAAAATCATGATTTGAAGCAATGGAATGCATGAATGTGTACAGTAGAAATAACTCTGAAGGAATTATTTTTCAGGGAGAAAAAAATAATGATATGTTGTTGCTAAGGGTTTATGAAATTATAGATGCCAGAAAACATAGGGGCAGGATTCTTCTGAAGGAGAGTAGGTTTTTTCATTTCCTATGGCTAGGTTGTCTTCTTGAGTCCATGATGATTGTTACTTATCTTGTCTTTCCAAAGCTGAAATCTATTCAGCTACTAAATAAATAAATAAATAAATGGGAAAATGGTTTATTTTCTTCTTTCTCATAGAAAACTGTCAGATCATGGAAGCAGAGTCAGAATTACAATATCTAGGTAGTCGTATTGTTGTTTATAGTGTAGAACTCAATTGTATTGAGGGAAAAAGGTGTGCCAAATATGTTTTCCTATACTGGCCATATAAGCTGTACTGTCAGGATAGTATAACCTAACTTCTGCATGCCCTTTAAGGTATGGCTATAAATTTTTATTCTTCTTTCTTCCTTCACCTTATGAGCAAATTCACTATAGCTTTAACTTATTTGTCTGCAAACTACACTGACTGGCTTCATTTTTACTGTGGGGTCCAAATTTGCTTTTGGAAATTTTATGGTGGCTTAGATGATGCAGGACAAGTTATTGTGCATCACATCTTATGGATAGCACTTGTTTCTGAAGGTAACACTTTTGGAATGAACCAGGTGACTGAGCATGCGCTTCTGTACTAATAAACTGCTGTTTTAACTGTAATATAAGCAAAGCACCGGATATTCAAGACATTCCCCTATTTTAAGTTCTGTAAAATTATATTGCAGTCAGCTTTTTAGAAAAGCCAAATATGGCAGCAAAGTGGCAATATGGTGATTAGTTACACTCTTCTATTTTACAGTAATGAATTATGAAGGGCATTTATTTGAGAAGCTTCTTCTGAAGCTTTTGTACGTGATTGCAAATGACATGTGTGACGTCCAGCAGTCCTTTCTTTTGCATAATGGTCACAGATTATACTTGGGAAGAGTAACATGGAGGTAAAGTGACAGCTCAAGTCACTTAATGAGAAGTTTATTAAGAAACTAGGAGTGATTATCAGTTGCAAATTAGCCATAATGTGAGTAATCAGCAGAGATGTCACTTTGGTGCAAGAAAAATGATAAACAGAAGAATGTTCATCCCGTTGCTAATCAAAAAGCACCTACAGCTCATTACAGGATGTCATTTGAAAGAATCTAGGGATGCACAGTTCTGGAAACATGTTTTTGGAAAATATGTTTGTCAATATTGCCACACGTACCCTTAGAATGTATTTATTATGCTTAAGGATTTATATTATTTATTTTTTTATAGGGACAGATTCAATAATTACATGATAAAAGCTGTATTTGCAATATTAAAATGCATAAACACATTTTTGGATTTCTAGAATATACAGTTTTGAAGCAGCAGAAAACAAATGATATTATTTTTAATACATGATATTGCTAGTTCCATTAAAATACTTCTGTGAATCATTCAAGCTACTAATCAGTATTGTACAATTATTTTTAACTATGAATATGTCAATACAATTTACAAGTGAAAAACTGAGATTCAAGCCTCAAACCTTCGGTAAAAAGATCAGACAGGGATATAAAATTTCCATAGCTGTTGAGAAAGATAAAGCTGACAAGGCAGAGTAGTAGCAACAATAATTTCAAGACAATAATATTTTTTGTCACTAGTTTTCAAGTACACTTTGTTCTGCCACAGGTAATTTCATTCCTTTAACATCATTCCCCAACATCACCTAATTCTGCATTATATCCTGCAGAAAATATTCTCCTTGGCACTGTTCATGCCATCTGAGAAACTTCAGTTTTATCTCACAATCCTTTTTCCAGGTCTACTAATGAAAATATGAATTCAAAGTTTCATCCTTGGATGAACTTACACTACTTAACACTATCCTTTTTCAATGATTTTTCCAGGTTTTACTTACGACAACAGTCTTCTGCTAAGCCAAATAGCCTAACTTAACTGTATTTTTCTTCCTGTGGTACATAACCAATGTTGTTTTGTGTCTGTTTTGTTTATTCTTTAATTTTTTTTTTTTCAATGTTGCCCACTTTAGATCACTTTCCATTATTAATTAGTGAAATTAAGAAAGCAGAATACTATGGCAAAACCTGTCTTTGGCAAACCTGTATTGTAGTTTATCTCATTCATTTGTATGTAGGCATATCTTTATTAGCCTTTCCTTCAGTTCTAAAGTTCTTTTTGTTCTAAAGACAAAATTAATGAATGAACATTGGATTTTGTTATATCACTCTCTCAGTTAGATATTTTCTACATAGATGTTGTGTTCTTTGGAACAGAACCTCATATATTTTAAAGTTTCACAGAAAATAAGTATGTGTCCAGTAGCCTTATACCAACCTCTTTGTACCTTCTTTCAGTAATAAAATAGTAGATTTCCTGCTTTCATATAACCATGAGGTCTCGAAATTACCTAAACAGATTTTTAAAAACTGCCCTCTGTAAACATGTTTCTATATTAGTCTATCTCAATAAAATTAAAGATTTTTTTTGCTCTGACTGAAATTGAATTGTAACGAGGTTACTAAAACTTCCTTCTTTTAATTTTTCTTTTTTTCTTTTTTCTGGTGTGTGTGTGTGATGGAGACGTGAATGTTATTTCTTTTTGAATGAAGTAGTCTTCCTTCCTTCTGGTTTAGAAACAAACAACAAGTTTTCCTCAGGTTTTAAAATATCTAGGTTATAACTATCAGAGGAACCAAGGTACAGATTTTTTCTGAGACTACAAAGAGGGTGCTTCCTCATGTTCAGAATATGGTTTTTTGGAGTAAGTGGAGTAAGGAAACAAACAAAAAAAAACACCAAATAAACAAACAAACAAAAAAACAACACTACCAGTAAAATAAAAAGTGAACTTTTCTTATGAAATGACAGCTGCTTGACAAAAAATATCAAAATAATCATTCTCTTCCCCTCCAATTGATGCCAGATGTTTCTGTTGAGCACTTACTAAATAAATTTTTAATCTACAAAACAATATGTCCATGCATATTTCATTCCATTCTAGTCTCAAATCTGCTCATTTTAATCAGTTTTCATCTTTATGGTGCTTAATAACATTCAGCATACCCAATACATGACTTCTATGTGGGACACTTTACTCTTATGAAATGTGAAAGTCTCCAATGAGTTTTCTGATAAGCAAAGAACATGCAGTTAGCTCAAGGCAACAATAACAGCTGGAAACTTTAGTTGTAATGCTATGAAATATTTACATTTTTTAGATCCACGATGTCTTAATATACTAGCTGGATTTTAATTATTGTGAAGTATTCATGTCATGATTTCCCTGGACATTTGGGATTGTTATTTTCTTGTCTTCTTTGACACTTCTGAGGGTGACACACACATGTCCTTCCTATCTAGTTCCTTTGGTGTATGTACAAGAACTACATGTAATGTGCTGCCTTGATCCAGACATCTAATGAAAGCTAAAAAAATAGAAGACAGAAGCTGAAGTATTTAACCTATCAGAAGCTGTAAACTTCAAGCAAACTCAGTAGGCAAAAGGAACAAGGAGAGAGTAGCACTGGAATACTGCAACTTCTCCATTTCAAAGCATTAAGTATTTGCAATTTCTCTCTTAAAATTAAAATATAGTGTTTAACATATTTTAATAGCAAAGTTATGGTGATAAAGGGCCTCACACAGTGTAGAGCTTTCTATACAAAAAGCTAGGAAGTAATCAGAATGTAGTTTCTGTGTAAACCTTCTTGAAGTATATTATTTTCACTGTCCATAAACATCAATGCTACAGGCTTTTTTATGCAGGTTGGAGGGGAACCTTGAATTCTCATCTTATCTTGTGCCTGTACTATCAGAAGCAGGTCCAAGCTGTACAAGTGGATGTTTTGTGCTTTCCCCAGTCACTATGAGCTTGTTCAAGTGGCAAAGTGAATGTCACCATTGCAAATAAAGAAAAATACCAGTAATGTTAATAGACGATCTTTCCTCTATGACATGATATTATTGACACAGTCTCGGTTTAAATGGTAGATCTGTGAATGCAAACAATATAACATGAGATAGGTGGAGATACCTCACTAAAAAAGGAGCTAATAACATTTGTGGCTAATTCCTTCTAAGCATCCTAGTTTTCCTGCAAACTAGCATAATCTGATCACTATAACACAAGAAAAGAGAATTGTCCTATTCAGTGACCTTAAGGAGATGTCAAAGGGTTAATAAGAAAATTAATTTATCCTTTTAAGCACAAGAAGTAATTAAAGTCTAGAGGAAATCTGTATTATAATTGAAAATGAGTAATGAGCAAGTGTAATGTGAAGGAAAAATTAGTTTGGTAATTAAGACAGGAAGTTTAATATAACAAGAAGAAATAATGTATTTGGCACCAATGGCACAATTATATCAAGCTGATATTAAGTGGAAAAGCTTAGGCTAAAGCAGAACAATACTCTTAGCAACTGAGACGGTTTTAAGATAGGGACACTGCATCTTCCACAGGCAAAAGAATCTACTTTGGGGAACAATATAAAATAGCTCATGATAGCATCATGGGTTTCAAGTTAATGACTCTGAAATGTATTCTAAGGATTAAATAGTAATTGCACTAGCATTTGTACTAAAGCTACCCAAGTTATTAGTTCTTCGGGGTTTTATGAAAATATCCCTGAATTACAAACTAGGACCACTGGTCTGCTATCATAATAGGATGGGCCAAAATTACTCTTGGTCTCTTTCCTCCAAAGTCAGTCGGTACCCCAGTAATTAGTGCAATTTATAACTTCCTAAGCTTTTTATCTGAATTTGTATTCTGAATGTTTGAAGCACTGAAAATTCTTAAATTTAGAGTCACCCAAGAAGTTATATCAAACATTTCAGAACCTGATCCAGAAGTCAGAGGAAAATTTGTATATCATTGCATCCTTCATTTTCCATGGCAATTGATACTATTTCTGGATGTAGTAGACAGACATATATGAAATGAGTAGTATTGAATTGTGAAGATGACTACAGTATTCCCAAGTCCTAATATTTACTGTGTTGCTTAGGAAGGGATACTTCAGTAGACCTAAAATTAGTTCTTCAAAAAGTCTTCTGAATATGTTTTGTTTTTGTTATTTTTTTTTCACAGGCAATGTGCAAAGTGCACACAGAAACAAAGAACATTTTAGCAGCCATCAGCCTTCTTCAAAACAAGAACACTTGTTTTCTTTTTAGAGATGGGAAAAGAGTAAAATTGCACTGAAGATGAGCAATGTGATAAAGTATTTGCATATATCCAAACCTTGAGTATCTCCTACTCAGTATCCATGTGAGTATGAGTATTTACTTGGGTGGTATTGGAAGTGAACGTTACCCAATTAAATGATGTCAGCTTTGCTTTTCCAGCCTTCTATTTCTCTCTTTGTTGAAGTGGAAGAAATACTGAATCAATGAGTTCTTTCCATTAGTTTGAGCAGTGGAGAATTGAGTTTTGGTGAAAATAAATTTGTGGTGATTTATTTTAAGTATCGTATGAATACATGTACAATTTAATATATCAGAGTCCTGTCTCAGATTATTAGGAAAAAAGAAAATATTTAGGGAAAACACATTCATTAAAGTTATCCAAATAGTGAAAATCATATTTATCAGGCATATAAAATTAGAAATAGTTTTGTCAAAACCATTAGCTAAAATAAAAACTCCAAAGCAAAAGCAAAGCAACAGTATATGTAAGTAAACATATAAATTGTTCTCTTGCTCCTCTGTAGTCCATCAATTGAATTAAGTGGATATTAGGTTCATAATGGAATGCTCCAGAAATGCTCCAGAATGTTAAGAGTTAAATATGTTCCACTTTAAAAATTTTATCAATGATATCCTGAAAATTAACTAGCACAAGCTGACTGCTTTTCTCCATAGCATGCTGAACTGCTGAAGAACTCACCAAATATAGTGAATATTCCAACTGCCTTTCATTGTGCATGCCCATTTCCACAGCCTCCAGCATCCTGGTCCTTAAAATTGTGTTCTTTCAACTTAGCATTTTCAGGCAGCTCGTGTTACTGATATTCATAATACATCATGTGATCATGGTATCTCATGATGTTCTTGCTAAGGATGAAATATTTTTCTATTCAGAGTCTGATTTTCTGTGACAATTGTTTGGTGGAGGCATACAAAGAAATTCCTATTAATTTCTCAGTAAACTGTCTGACCCCAAAACTCAGACCTGGAATCCCTTTTTCTTTTGAATTATCTGACCCTGAGTTCTGTTTTACTCTTCAGAATACAATGAAAACATTTTTGAACTAGCAAGAGCAAAAATGTTGCAATGATACAGCACAGAACATATTAGCATGTGTCATTGCCTCATTATTTTCACGAAGCAAAACATGCATTGATGCTTAAGCTTCTATATCCCCTTTTCTGGTGTTAGATCTAAAATAGCTTCTTACCAAAGGCACTCTAGTCACACGGATCCTGATGGGGTTTACAAAGCCTTACATCATGCTGATTTGAATTATGTAGGATAGATTGCAAGAAAAGAAAAGAAGAGAAACAGAATCAAAGAATTATGTCAAATTCCAATGAGTGCTGGAGTGCCAAAATCAAAGCTAAACAAAACTATTCTTTGAGGGATCTACTGCCCTAAGTTAAACCATAAAGTAGTTTATTTGACTTCATGAAACAAAATGGATATCATCTAGAAGGAATGCCTGTAGTATTGTCAGTGTGAGGTTCACGGTTTGCTGACTACCTAAATTACCTGGCACACTGCTAACCCTGGTCTTATCTCTATCTAGGCAAGCAACTGTCATTAAAGGAGCAATTAATCTAATATTCTAACCTAACAAGAGGTAATGACAGAAAAGAAAATGAGATGTGTTATTTAAGTGTTTTCACACTCAAATCCTTGCAAATGTCCTGATTCCCAATAACAGCAGCAGAGAAACTCTTCATTGTCTATCCATGTGAAGATTAAGAAAATTAATTCAAGCTCTTAAATATGTCTATACACCCTTAAGATTCTATCAAAACAGGATTGAAAGGAGATGGATGTCCCTATCAGTAACCAGTGTGTGTCATCTTTACCAGGTCATAAGAACAAAGAAATGAGTACTTTATTCTGCCTAGAGAAACTTCTAAAACTACTAGAAATCATTTATTTCAACAAAAGAAAAACAACTGTTACAGAAGAATTCCAGCACTTTTTACCAAGAATGTTCACTAATATCATACATCTAACACATGAATCTTTACAAACGACAACCTCTACTATCAAAACTACCATTTTTTTAACCCATACTGGGGTGAATTACAACTCTGGAGCTTGCTAATATCAATACAGGTAGAGTATTAGAGTGTGAAAGAAAGGCAGGTAGTCAGTAGGTGATGTTATCATGCAGTAACTGCAAAACATGGAAGGAATGATCACCAAACTGAAAAAATAAACATGTGAGAGAATTTAAAAGAAGTTTCAGAGTATATTTTAGCACTTAAATCCCATTAATTAAAGTAGAATATTCAACAGGATTTCTGTCTCTACCTCTATTTGCTCTTAAAACTTTCTATCACAGAAAAATGGATTGATGCTCAAGATATGCTTAGGAATAATAATTATAGGAAGAAATAGAGATTTAATTTCAAAGATATCGAACTATAGCAAATCCTCCGTCTCAAGTAGATTATAAAACTGATTTCATACGCTTCTTAGAAGGAAAGATAGGGAGGTATATTCAGCAAATCCTCACACAAGCTTTATTTTGTTGCCTTAACAAAATGAGTTATGTGCAAGCAAATTACTCTAAGGTTTAATTGCTGTTTATTCAAAAATGTGGAGGTCTCTAACTCATTCTAATTTATTAAGTGATAATTATAGCATTTTAATACATAAGAAGTAGTAGGCCGCATTTTGAAAGACAATAGGAACTCTCCCTTGCAATAGGAGTTATGAGGATTACTTGCAAATGCAGATAAACATTTCAAGGCCTAGAAGGTTGTAAGAATGTCACAACTTTGTTACGGCTACTTAATATTGACAGACTAATCTGTAAATTCTTAGCACATTACTACGGAGTTTTTAGAATATAGCGTGATTATACAGTAATGATGGATATGATTTTAATATAAAAATATTGTTAATTAATTAAAAGTTGACAAACAATTTTAAAAGAGGAAGACCTAAGTCAGTAACATTTGGCCATTACGTTGCAAGGCTACGTACTGTTGAATTATTATAGATCACTGTGGATGCACTGACCTATGCACGTGAAGATAGTTGTTATATAAAAATTTGAAATTTTGTCTCTTTGTATGCATGTGTGCAAGTTTATAAATATGTATATATGGTATGATATGCATACGTATATGCACATATATGTGTAGATACATATGCATGCATAAATACAACATGTGTGCATGTTCATGCACATACATGTATACATGGATATGCACACGTCATAGTACATTCAGATATGTGTACATCTATGTCTATTCACATCCATATTATATATATATATATATATATTTACATGTACACAGAATCATAGAATCAAGGAATCACAGAATCATAGCATCACAGGAACATAGAGTGGTATAGGTCGGAAAAGCCATTAAGGATCACCCAGTTCCAACCCCGTGCCATGAGCAGGGTTGCCAACCACTAGATCAGGCTGTCTAAGGCCCAATCTAGCCTGTCCTTGTATGCCTCTAGGGATGGGGTATCCACCACTTCTCTGGGCAACTTGTTTCAATGCCTTACCCTCAAGTGAAAAAAGTTCCTCCTAACATCTAACCTAAACCTCCCCTCTTTTGGATTAAAACTGTTCCCTCTTGTTCCATCACTACCAGACCATATCAAAACTGTTTCCCTCCTGTTCATAGGCTTCCTTTAAGTACTGGAAGGTCTCAATGAAGTCTTCCTGGGGCCTTCTCTTCTCTAACAACAAGCCCAGTTCCCTCAGCCTCAACTCCATCCCTCTGATCATATTTGTGGCCCTCCTCTGAATTCTATCCAACAGTTTCATGCCTTTCTTGTGCTGGAGGCCCCAGATGAGAATGCAGTACTGCAGATGTATAGATGACTGTACATATGCACCTGCATTTACATATGTTTATATGCATGTATGTGCTTTTGTGCTTATATGTAGATATACATGCATATATGCATACATGTATGTATACGTATGGCATTTATAAATATTTGTGTCTATATATGCATATATATATGTGTTTGGTTATATATACATGTACACATATGCACATATATAGGAAAACATATGTTTTACATATTTTTATACATTTCTAGACTTCCTATCGGAAATTATCTCATGCAATTACAGAATTTCAAATTCCCTGGAATTTCTACAATAAGAAAGAGATATATTGCATGCATTCTCTTCGACGTTAATCCAGCCTTCCATCGCTACCTCCAAATTCTGTACCTGAAAGGGAAAAATAACAGATATTAGGAAACTTCAAATAATAATGTAAACTCTTTTTTTTACACTAAAAAACGTGCATAAGTGACTGAGTAAAAGAATAATTTATAAACTTAGATGTATAACAGTATTTATTCTCCAAATACGATCTTTCTAAATTTATTATTTCTATGAGAAAATATGACAGCTAGAAACCAGCAAGAAGCTGATAATGGACTTCAAAGAGGATCCTTTTATTACTCTCAAAACAGTAGGTGATAAATGGTTCTAATGCCAGATCTTATTATTTTCTTCTGTTTCATTTTTTTTTTCCTTGCAAGATATCTCAAACTGGAGACGAATAAACCCCAAAGATAAGATACCCTGACACAGCTTCTTTCTATCTCCAATGACTGATACTATCAAACATCTGTCACAAGCATTAAATGGGGAAAGATTTAGACGTGTTGCTCCTTGACAAGCATATATTTCTGGGGTCATCATGGGGGAAGGTGTTTGAAGGAAGGAGAAAACTGATTGTTAAAGAGACAGTTAAAATGAGTATTTCCTCACATATTTGCATTAGTTTTGGACTGTCTCTTACAATAATCTTTCCTTGAGAGATCTGCTCCACTGAAACTCAAAGGATGGGAATAGGCAAAGGAGTCTGAATAGATTGACCAGAGATGCTCAGACAAAGTATTATAGTGGCCTATTTTTGACTCCAAAGAAGCCTACTAGAATGACTATCATCCTGAGTTTTCAATTCAAAATAACGATGAGAATATTGTTCTGGGGTTGTTCCTCTTTTAAGAGAATTTTTATGCATCAGCAAGTCATCTTTGCAGTAAATGCAAGAAACATCTGCATAAAAGACCTATTTATTATTCACTTACTGTTCAAAGTCTGAGTTGTATCTGATTATTCAGATAAATAGGAAAAATGTGCTATTGAGAAAGAAAGTTGGATCCAATTCACAACTCAACTGTTATATATATCTGCAGGCAGATGTATTTGTTCTCTGTCTACTAGGTGGAAGTGACTTTTGCTTACTTCACTTACTCTGTGGTATTTTTGTGAATGCAAATGTGCGACTGTTGTTCGTTATGTCATCGTCTGATGTTGCAGTGTTTAGGTGCACAAGCACTGAGAGTAATAGTATGTAAGAGACTTTTTCTTTATGTGTAAGAATTAATGTTAATAAACAACTTCTATGGGAAAATGAAACCGCTGAAAATTGTCATAAGTCAGCAGGGGACCAGTAAAGAAGATAAAAGTGAATGTATTGCATTCCTCTGGGAAAGACTATGTAGTTGCAGGAAATGTTACACAAAAGAAAGAAAAGCATGATAATAAATCTGAAGTCATATAATCTCCTTGGTCTTGAGACAGATTTGATATAAATAAGTGATTCATTAGGAATCTATTTGTACAGATCTTGCTGTGGAGATATAGCTTTTTGTTAGATGTGGGGAAGTTTTGAATTGGAAAGTTGCACCCTAATAGCACACAGCAATATTAAACACAAACTTTAAACCTGATTTTTAATATCCTATCTTATTAACAACACTTTATTTAAATCAGAAGAATGCTCACTTTAATGTGAGATTAGTTTCCACGTAGAGGTTTGTCTGTACTTGAGACTATAGTCAATTGGGTAACTAGTTCAAATTTCTGAAGTATTAAGAAATGGACCATAAAAAGCAGTTAATAGAGGTATTCACCAACTAATCACTGAATAGAAGATCCCTGAATAAAAAAACTACTGGATAAAAAATTTATGTTTGGGATAAGCCAGGTTTCCCAGACAGCCTAGGAGTTGTGCTTTCCATCAGCCAACTGCTCACAGGTAGAGGGTTTTTGAAATCTGTTCTCTCTGAGTTTGTGTTGAACACAGGACACAGTCAGGTTCTAGGCCAGGAGAAGTCTGGATGGCCCAAACCAATCCAAATAATTAAAATTCATTTGGTAAGCTACAGAATGCTATCAGATTTTTCTTATCATGTCACCTTCCTTCTATTTCTAATAAAGCTAAGCCACGCAGTTCAGTTTGGTATGGTCAACTAAGCAGTTACTCTTCTCCCATCCTGGTGACAAATCGTTGAATTTTATCATTATAAATATATTGCTATCTTAATAATGTCTTTCATATATTCACATTATTAGTAGTGAATAACGCTCACAGATCAAAGTACTTTTTGGTATTCTTATCTGTAGTTGCATGTACAATACAAGTGAAAGGGAAAAGGGTGGTGTGGTATATCCTAACATACTGAAGAAAAAAGGTGACAAATGGAATTAAGAAAAACTTTAGAAGAAATTTTTAAAACTAAACCGTAACATATGTTTTGCTGTTCTGCGTTCCTAGTTTTTGATGGTTTAAGACTCACTTGCTGCTGAGAGAATTTCAAAAATTAGCAGCATCTCCCAGAAGGCATTTCAAAAATTTTGCAAGTTTACTCATTTAAAAGATAAATTAGATCTATTGCCTTGTGCATGGCACAAGACAGAACAAAACTAACCATAGTTATAATAACTGTGAGACACCTTTCAGAGGGTGATATGAAATAGTTGCCTCTATCTTCTTTGACAAATTATCTACATAAAAATACATCATTTTATATAGTTCTGTCTCTGAAACGTACGTGAAATATCCAATAGACAAAATTTGCTGGAAATACTTTCATAGGATAAGCAAGTGATATGATAGAGCTACTGTTATTTTTTACCTCAGAATCAGAGATTAACTTCTTTTGGAAACAGTAAAATTTGGTATTTGAAGTCTCATAGGGAGATCATCAATATGAATTTCTAGTTTAATTGTACTGTCCCTTAGATGTGGTATTTTGAATAAAGAGAAAGAAATTGTTCCCACAAACTTTATCTCAACTTTATCTCTCAAATTACTACCTTGATTTCTGTTTTCAAGTGATTTTTCTCTCCAAAAATATTTTAATAAGAGTTTCTATGATAAAACTTAACTTTCCTCTGAACTAATTTAATTTTTTTTTCATGTTCAGGCTACAAGAAGTTGACGTTGATTTTCAAAAACACAGTTTTAAAAACTGAATAAATGGTGTGGTGAACTGTGAATAAAACAGTTTCAAATAAAAATAAAATTCTTAATTTCTCTTACAAACATATCCAACTAACATCAACAAGAACCACATTTAAGAAATAAAAATCTTGTATCATTTGAAATAAGAATCTTAGTAAGGAAGTCCTTCTCAGATTTTGATGTCTAACTAACTAGAGTCATGAGCTGTAAATTTCAAGGAATACAGATCACAACCAGGTCTGAATTTCTGTACACATACGTCTAAGGATAATTATATCAATGCTTTATACATCAGTAACTATAAAGATGTAAGTTCTATATTTAGACCTCTTTATGCATTTTTTAACCTATTTTCTAAGGTAATCCTTTTTTGTAGGTTCAACTTATAAGGTAAATAAAAAATATATTCATTTCATAACTTTGCTTATTTCTTTAATTAATTAAATAAAATGAGTAATTATTTCCTAAAATTTTCTTTGTTTTTCTTCAACATCTTTATAAAGTCATTTGAAAAAATAGTATCTAATGAATTAGCAAGAAGATTTTGCTTATGAGAAGACTGAAGATAATTTTATTAGAGAGTTGGGTTTTTTTCTACTGGGAGTATCTGCTTCTGTGTTTACACTTGCACCCTGGAGCTGCAGGTTGGTGATGCATGCTACTCAGAAACAGCCACATTGAGTTGTTTTTATTGATAGCACTTGAATAATTTTTCACTTCCATATGGACAAAACGCATCATAGATTGCCAAATCCTGCCGTGTGCAGTAGGCTGCAGACCTAACTGATATTGTTTTCGTCATGTGTAAAGCAACTCAAGCACATTCTCCACATGAATCACACCATCTGTGTTGCTTCACTGATTTGAAATGTGACACAGTATATATATCAAATGCAATTTAGATAGTGTGTTTCGATATTTCTTTGGTACAGGAGCTAAGAGCAACAGAATTTCTATAGCAGAACAGAATCAATGGTCCATCTAGTCCAGCATCCTGCCTGAGACAGTGGTTGCACACTTCAGAGGAAAGCACAAATGCCTCACCATGCACACAAATTTTAACCATGGAAGGAAATTGCTTCTTGATTCTGTCTGTTGCTCAACTAATGCCACAAAGCATGAGTGTTACTTGTCCTTGTAATTGTTATCCTAGTCAGTGGAACTGTGCATGATAGTCTAATTTATAAATGTCTGATCCTTTTTGAAATGTGCCACAGTGTTGTGAGGGTTATTGTGAACAATTCTACACAGTTTCTGGGGTTAAGATTTCCATTATTTATTTTAATGGTTAAGAGATCTATTAGGAGATGAAGCTGTTGCACAGAGCTGTGTTCTGTGCAACATAACATATGTGCAATTTAAAGGATCTTAAAAGGATCGTTTATTGTCAAGTGTAATACAATCTCTTTGGATTACCTGAAGAGAATATTCTCTCCTTTTACTGTCCTTCTTATTTCTTTTAGCTGCAGCTCATGGTTGGTACCCATTCATTCAAACAAACATCACTCAAAAAAGTATGAATTTATGGCTGTTATGTAACAATGATTTTCTTACCTCATGGTGGATGAATAGAAGTTTTGTGTTCAACAGCACTAAGCAGATTTCAATATTTACCTGCATGTATCATAACAATGAACAGAAGAATTCTAAACATAAAAGTTCATTCAACAACTATGTTTTCGACCCCATTCTTATGTCAGAAAAATTAAAAATCATGTGACAACACCTATTATATATATATAATTATATATATATAAAATCATATTTGTACTGTTACAGTTTTTTAGACTCTTGGTTTTCAGATCTGAGGAATAAAAAAGCAGAAGAGAAAACTGTGGCAATATCAGGCAGGAGAGAAGTTCTCAAATAATAAGCACAGAAATTCACTAGAGCTGCTAAACAAACTAAAATAATGAATGATGAAGAAAGAATAGTAGAGACTGAATATGTGGTATGACAGTGCTTTGATATATGATCTCTACAATATATGGCTAAGTCTTGTTGTAGATGTTCTTAGCTTAGTGGTCTATCCCTCCCTTCTTCTTCCCGTGCATTGATGTCTATAAACATCTAAGGAGTGGGAGGCAAAGGTATTAGACTGAACTCTTCTCAGCAGTGTATGGAGACAGGAAGATGGGAAATGACCACAAACTGAAGCATATGGTGTTGCGCACAAATGTGCATGGAAACTTCTACACAGTGAGCGTGACAGAGCACTGGCACAGGCTGCCCGTAGAGGTTGTGGAGTCTCCTTCTCTAGAGACGTTCAAGACCTTTCTGGACACCTACCTGTGCAACCTGGTCTGGGGAGCTGCTTTAGCAGGGGGTTGGACTTGATGATCTCTGGAGGTCCCTTCCAACCCCTACAATTCTATGATTCTATGATTCTGTGATTCAGTTTAACACAGGGAAATGTCAGTCTGTATTCTCCTTTCTCACCTGGTTCTGCAAACAATTGAAAACCAGTGGACTACTTTGAAATCAGTACCACGAGGGCAAATATATTCCCCTTCCACCAATATTACTTAGTAATGTCTTTGTCGAGAAGTATGAGACAGGTCAATGAGTTCTGTAATGTCTTGAATTGTGGAGTCCATCAAAATTCATGCATGGATCCCATATTCTGGGATTACATTTGTATAAATCATGACACTAAGAAAAAATCTATTTCTTTCTCCCCGCTGTACCTACTTAGTTATCTCAATGACATTGTAAATTTTGTTAAATCTTTGCTAAATTCCTTGGATCAGTAATAACTTCTATCCTTCTCCTTTCTCTCCACTTCTGCCCACAAACTACACAAAGTATGGAGTGCAGTTTCGTTTTGTTCATTCACTTCTATTTTTATTCCCTTATAAATATATATGTATATTCCACATAAATCCCATTCATTTTCTCTTACAGTCTCATTTTAGAGGCAATAGAAAATTTCATAGGAATATGAAGTGTGGGGAAAAACTGTCTCTTTTCAACATCTTCTTTTCCCTGGACAGTTGCTTTCCCTAGCAAATATAGAAGGCCTAGTTTAAACGTAGACTCTTTCATCTAAGGCTGAATTTTTTGGGGTCTCTGCAGTATGCTGTGGGTACATGTGCTACAACCCTAGAATATTTGGAAAAGACCATTGGAGGAAATTCCACATTTTACTTTGTACTATGATCATGATTGTAGTTAAGAAAACTGTAGATCACAATTTTTATTAATCATCCACATATGATCTGTGTTAAACAAGGCCCTGCTACATTTTATAGACATGGAAATTTAGGTAGTAATGAATGATGTTTTCCACTAAGTATGCATAGAGTTTATTTAAGTAATTTCATTCTTATAAAGGGCTAAAACTGATCTCAACTACATCTTAGTTTAAACTGCAGTCTTCTGATATTTACAGAAAAACACATAATATAATTCTCTGGGGTATCACTCTGATTAAATTGTAAATATATTACATCTCATTAACTTATCCTGTGTCCCATTAAAATCAAAATCCTTTCTAAATCTGAACCTTTGTTGTCCTCTGGCTTCAGGTGATTTTGACAGACCCATATTTATTACGTAAAAGGAACGTAATGAAAAAGCATCTATTATAGTTTTGCAACTGAGCCCCTTCTCTCAAAGCGTGTGCAATATCTGTTGTACAGATAAGGTTCCAGAGCTGAATTTTTAATAGCATATTTTTTGTTTCAAATTTAATTTATGACCTATATTTGTGGATATTTAGTGTTATGTGATATTTTTTGAAGGACTAAACTTCACAACTGTTTCAAATTGACTGAATTTCAGAGGGCTCTGCTTTCAACAGCCTTCAGATAGTAAAGTCTGGCTTTTATAGCTATGATGCTCGAAGTAGTAACTTCAGAACATTTGAAAAAATTAGATGAGTTTCACTACAAGTTCCCTTAGTCAACATTGTACATTTCCACATAGCAAAAATATTAAAGTTGACCCTCACCACTGATTCCTTCAACAACCAAGATATTTTATTGTCACTGTTTTTTCATGTTAGCATTTATTGTTCATTTCCTACATCTCTATTTCTCTTCTTCAGAAGACAAATAGTTTGACTCTTTTCAGAAATCAGTTAGGAATCACTATTCTGTTTGAAATTTTTTGAAGTTTATCTCTATTTTTAAATAAAAGAAAAAGAAATAAAGGTGATTTATAATTTCCCTCTGGTGGTTGCATGTTACTCTGCTTTTAACAATCAATCTCTTACCAGCTTATTCAGTAAAAAGAATCTGTAAACAAAATAATCTACCATGATTTATTTTCCTCATGTGACAACATACTTCCATACAGACCACTACATGTTTTAAGTTGCAATATGCCTTTAGAGTATTATATATAAGTAACATACAGCAATATTTAACCATCTTTAGGATTTACTGTTATTTGCTTACTATGCACTACTATGCTTTTCTCTAGGATAACAGATATATGCTTTTATCCCCTAGGACTGGTGATTATGAATTTATACTCTCATAAAAGAGACTTTATGGGTCTAAGGAAATAGTTCCAGGTTGATGTTGTATTTAAATAAACGATTTTGTCTGGTTTAAGATAAATGGTTCTGGCAGGGCTGAGACAGAAGCACTCTGCTGGACATCTTTGGTATTTTTCTTTATTGAACACATGCACTTCTAAATGCAGTGGTCTCACTTTTAATTTTCTACAGTATTAAAATGAAAATTTACTTTAAATGTCAAGTTTAAATCAAAATTATTTTTAGCATAAATTGTATGCACAGGCTCTTTGATCCCACATGACAACTTTTTGTAGAGCATTAGCATAACAAAGAAGAATAAAAGCAGCTGGAAAAAAACTGGTTAAGAATTTCTTTGCTGGAGAATTTCAAATGAGGCAGCTTGTAGATCCCAAGGATATAAGTGTCATTTCCTTCTGTAGCTAATAAAATAACTTTCAGGAAGGAGAGAGAAGAGAGAAACAGAGTAGAGTATCAGGAATTCCAAAAGTAGACAGGAAGCGGAATTCTTCACTGACATTTTGTATTATTTAAATATTTATTATCAAGTACTGTAAGTTGGTAGTAATGGATTTTACACTCCCAAAAAATCTACAATGAAACTATATTTCATCTTTTCTTTTTTCAGGTTTTACTATAGAGGTCTTCTAGGTTACTCAGGAGTTTGATTTAGAAGTATATACATTCATAGTTAAAATGCAATCATATTAGCTGAGGAATCCCAGTAATGGAGTTAACTCAAATAGGGAATCAATAAATAAATTTGATTTGTTTTCAGTTTCCTTTAGGAGCATGTTTTTATTTCAGGTGTTCCTTGCTTTGTATTTTTATTCACTGGGCATATCTGGAACAGGTAAGTCTTATGAAAACTGCATTCACAACCAAGTTTTGAGTTTCTTGCAATTTTGTTTAGTTTTGTTTTGAATACATGTTGTAATATGCCTTTTTATGGCATAAGGTCTTAGTTTCACAACCAAGTGACCTTCAGGTCACCAAAAAACAAACAATGGATTTGCTGACAAGTTGATGTTTAAGATACCCAGTAAACATTACCCTTGAGCAATGGTTATCTTACCCAAATGATAAACTGTATATGTATAATTTTATTGGTTTATCATGCATATGTCACTATGATTACACTTCGGTATACAGCAAGAAGTCATATAAATATGCTAAAATGAATGTGCTATTTAAATGAATATATATATTTTTTTTTTCAATAAAATACTTACCTGCTATTGAAGGAAATTTATGAATATACAAGAGAATATATTTAGTTCTGTTTAAGGAGGAAGTCATACTGAAAAGCTCAAGAGAATATTGTATTTTTCCTATTTGAAGATGCCTGTCCCTGCTGTCTAATTCATATATTACTGAACCATTTCTTATAACAAGTCAACATCAGGATCAGTTGAAAATCAAGCATTACAGCTCTAATGATATAATTACAATATAAAATATTGTGTAATATATTCTTGTTTCTCTTGCTTTTCTGCTCTGGAGGTTGACACACAATGTTAAAGGGCTGGATTTTCAGGTTATCAGTGAGATATAAGGTAAATGAAGCTTCATTAAATTCATCTGATGAATTTCATGTTTGTATACTACAGAAATTCAAGAGTTTACCTGTATCATCAGCATATATCCAAGCAAATTCCTTTCATCCCTAGTTTTCTGAGCCATGGGTGGAATGAAAATAATACAGTTTCTTCAGCAGAAATAGAAGAATATTCATTTTGGAAGGGGGAAAGTTATTTTCTCTGGCTCCAACATATGCAAGAAACTTTTAGTAAGCAGAATTTTCCATTCCTGTTTAAAAATTCTTCTGTCCGTGTAGTTAGGTTAAATACCTCAATATCTTATTTGAGAACATCTGTGGAGGACAGATGAAGATAAGAAAGCAAGTAGGATTTTGGCAGAGAGTTGGCAGAGAAATACTGCAATTTTGATGAACTATGTCATTTCCAATAATACAGACTTCTTGTGCCTGATGTCAACTCTTAGCTTTCTGCCATTCATAAGCACTGCTGGGTGCACAGTGCAGATAAGTTTACTTCTATGCATAGGAAAGAATATTAAATGAATGTAAAGAAAGCAGGCTCCATGAGAGAGAGAGATTTCATGCTTTTTCCAATTAAGCTACTCAGTAAAACTGACATAGACGTGGCCAAATTTATCATTTTAAGAATTGAGTTCAAATACAAACTCTGCTGGCTGAGACTTCTAGGAGCTTCTTCATCCTAGGGCTTTGACTCATACACATCACAGTCTGCTGTGTTAATACAAAATGAAATCAATGACATTTTAATTCAGTGTGTCAGAATGCAGCCTCTGATGGATAAGGAATGGACAATCTGTATTTTTGCAATGCTTCCATGAGCGGATGGCAGCCACTGGCTAAAGTGTGGGTGGAGACAATTGCTGTCATTAACCATCACAGAGAAATCCAAAAATAACCATCACCTTGAAACTTCACAGAGTGTAAAATGCATACTTGACCTAGGCTATGGTGAACTTTCTTTGAATCTTGTTGAACATAGCACAGAATGAGAAAAAGACATAAGAAGAAAAAGTGTATATTCCATAATTCTCCGGGTATATTTTTATTTCACAGACCATTTTCTTAACACATCAACCATATCAGATTTCGTATTAGCATTCTTCGTAAGAAAATACAAAAGTGGCCAAGAACTGTAATCTTCTACTTATGAGGGAAAGTATTGTTCAATGCACTGTTCCTACAAATTACAATTTAAACTTTTAAACTTTTAGTTTAAACTAAAATTTAAGATTTTCTAGAGCTTTCAGGACTCTTAACAAAATACAGTAAATATTTGGTGGTTCTAATTTGCCAATAAGCAAAGCATTTGAACATCAGAAGGGAGAGAAAGACCTATCCAGGCACATGATTTAAGTAGAGAAAAGCATATTTCTCTCTCCTGATCTAAAGTATATCTGCATTTATTCTGTATTATGGGAAGTAGTGTTTCAGAGATTAAAAAGTGTCTGAATCATCACAGATGAAGAGTAAATACATATTTGTTCCTAGTATTTATATAGCAGTCCTCGAGTGCAGTGTAAATATATTTTGTTATGACATGTAAGCATTGCTGTTCTTCTCCAATAAAATAAATAAATAAATAGGTAAATAAATAAAGTTATTTGCTCACTGTAATAAATTAAGTAAATAATGACATTCAGGTCATCTTATTCCTCTCCCAGTCAGTAAACACTGAATGATTTAGCTATTTATATATATTATCAATATTCTTCATTCTATCCCAAAATCCAGCAGAGTTTAAGGCCTCATCCTTCTAACTTTAGTAGAAACACATAAGAGGATAGTCTCCATTTAGCACTAATTGATCAAAAGCAAATCTTAGATTCTGTAGTACCTCATACTTTTTGATAAGCTAATCTGATTTTTTTGGAAGAAAATACTATTTCTCAAGTTTTAAAAGAAAAACTAAATTAAATTTAAATGAAAGAACTGATGAGCGGTATCAATATATAAGACATAAAAACGTGTTCTGTAAGACATTCCTGTGTAAAAACTACCTTATTTGTGTCAGCTTGAACAACATTTGACTATAGGCAGTTTTCTCTAGGTTTGGCCAAACTGAAAGAATATTTAGTTCTTTTATTTTTCTAATTTACTTTTAATTTTAATAATACATGGGTGTATAGGTAATGAGATTGGAAAGAATATTTAAAGTCAAAGGCTATAACTGTAAAGTTCTTGATTTAAAATTATTGAACCCAAATTTTTTAAAACTGAAATTACCAAGTTGGTTTTTGCAAATACTTTTGACAGTTGCAGACTAAATCATTCTAAACTGATCACTTTAAAACATAATAATATAATTTGTCAACATTTTAGAGGGTGGTTCAGCCCAGTTCCATGACAATTGGTGCGAGGTTCCCATAGACCCATGCACTAGGAAAGGGGAAGGGGGAAAGGGAAAAGGCAAAAAGGGAGATGGGCCTAGAAACAAAACAGCGGCAATGATCTGAGGAGGAAAGCTAATTTACTAAATAAGATATCAGAAAGCAAAATAACACAATATAATACAAGATAATTGGAATTGAGGCTAATGAATCAAATAAAATGAGCAAGAGAGAGTGTCTGATAAACTGAAGGCCTTACGCTAAACGCTGAAGGCAAGACAGCAGTGAGCACCCACTGCTGAGTTGATCCCAAAGGAAAAGAGAGTGTCCCGTGACACGCAAATAGTTCTTATCTTTCCCTCTGAGCAGAAACACGTAAAAATACGAAGCAACGCAAATTCCTCTGGGGGATGTAGTTTTTCTTCTCTTCTGAGACAGGTATACCCAGAACTATCAACGATCCATGGAGCTGGAGCATTAATTCTTTAATTCTTAATACACTACATGATGTGGAATACCAATACAAAAAATCATAAAACCATGACATAATTCTTTTTACATGGATAAGACTAAAATAATCTGTATCTTTGTCTACAAATTAAAATTTCAGAGAAGAAAGGAGAAGAGAAGAAAAAAGAGTCAGGCTGTAGTAGAAAGGTAAGACAGGACTCAGGAGTATAGACCTGAGCTACATTAACAAATTTGCAGTACTTCGACAGTCATACCACAGATTTTACCATCACAAGATATTTGTTGACTTCATGAGAAATTTCACTAGGAGCATTTCCAAACATCACTCTGTTTTTCAGCATTCCATCTCAGTTTTGCCTCAAGATCAGTGTGGTCCTGTCGCAAAAACATGCTGTGTATCCTGAACTTTCCACCAGGTGAGCATATATTTCTATTTGCAGACAGCTAAACCCCAGCAGAGATAAAAGTCCCAGACCTCAAAGGCATTCTGATTACACCAGCATGGCACCACTCCTGAGCTAATTATTTCTGCCTTTTGAAAGAACCAGCTACTTTGGCACAATGTAACACTGATGCATCCATACTGTTTATCATTCTCAAAACAACTTAGCATTAGTTTCAAAGATATTTACCCAAAGAAGGCACATCCTAGATGATTTTGAGAAAGTCATATAACTCTTACTTTTACAGGAATCAAAGGTTTGCAAAATGTTTCTATGAAACCTTAAATATTTTTTACTTTACTGAGGATACTAGAATGCCTGAATGCTATATTAACAATAAACAGAAAAAAAAAAAAAGTTAAACACTTTTAATTCTTTTTCTGTTTGTCATTATACTTATCTCTTTATGTATGTATGTTGTAAAATCCTAATAAGAATAAAAGGAGAAAACATTACTCTGTGCAATCTGTTTCATTTATAATTGGGTCTAGAAGAAGTCTCTTCTAAGGAAAATGGACCACAGGTGGGGCAAACCTGGAAAAAATTGAGCCAAAATGTCTATCACTGAATATGCATTCCTGTCATACTCTAGAGTAAGGACATCATTGCACAGTGAATGTACGTACATACTTGCACACTGAAACCGCAGTATTCATGTATGCAGGGAACACATCATATTAGATATTCTACATACTGTATAGTTTGTAAATGAAGAATTTGAAAGTAAGAGCGACAAATTACACATAAGAGCCATCAGAGCCATTAGCGCTTTGTGGCAAGATCATTACTATACTTGTTTTAAGACAAACATACCCTTTTGGTTCCCAAAACATGTCAGTAAAAACTGTCTCTAGCAGAGTTAACCAAAAGAAAGCAAAAAAACGCATACACACACACACACACACAAACAAACAAAAAAACAGCTGAAAAGCATTTGGGGAAACATAGTGGAAATAAAATGACAGTGAAAATCTGTGAACTATTCACAGACACTTTTGTTTGCTATTTTTTTGACTTGGCTAATGACAATAAACTGTTCCTCACAAATCCGTTTCCTGAGACTTGTCATAGACTTCCAAAAAGGTAGACAAATAAGACTGAAATCACCTTCACGTGCAAGAGAGTCCTTTAGAAAGGACAGGCCATTGATTCTGTTATGTTTTCATTATTTTGACATTGATCAGAAAAAGTGCTGTGTGATACTCTCACACTTAATAGTGCATAGTTTCTCCAAAGATTTGAATTAAAAATTCAGAATTGCTTCCCTCTTTTTAGTTTTTTTTTCTTGCTAATAAAATTATGCCCAGTGTTTTAACTCAGGGCTTTTTTTTTTTTTTTCCTGTAAGAGATTTTTTAAGATTATCTGGATATTAAATAGGAAGAAGTGGTTTTGTGAAAGTAGAAAGAGAATGATAATTATTTTCAGGGTCTCCAACTGTAATCAAAATAGATTTTATAGAAAACCCTCAGAAATACATATGTATATTTTTTAGAAGAAATATGTAATATATGAGAGATGAACCTCATGATTTGTAAAAGATTAAGGCTAAATTAACAGAGAAGAAACAGTGTCAAAGTCCTGTTTTTATCAGGTTCCCTATTCAGTAAGGATGTGCTAATTCTCCGGTGTGCTTACTGGCTCATAGCTCCTTGCAAAAGGAAGGGGAACTCAATAGTTTTCTCTTAAGACAGAATGGAAGGAAGTAGAGATTTGTACCTGTCATCTTAGCTTTCTAAATATAAAAAGAGTTTGTGCATAATGACTGAGCTCATGTGTTAAAGGAAATAATAAGTTCCTGATGCAATTTTATTTGGTAGCAATTGTAACTTCTAATATGGAATAATAATTCTAAAATAGTCACAGCAATGCTTTTTTAATTAATTACATTTCCTTTCATTTTATCTCAAGAATAAACACTAATTTATCAACCAATTATATTTTCCATTTAATAAGGACAAGTATTTTTAGAATTTTCTCCAAGTCACTCATGTCAAGAGAAATACTGTGCAATAGTCATTATTAGTTAAGAACTGCTTTAAAACCAGTTTGGAATTTCATAATATAAATTATCAAAATTAGTATTTAAATTTAGTTTGTTGGCTATTAAATAATGACTCTTATTCATACAAATTATATCTGAAAGTCTTAACAGAGTAAAACTGATGTAACTTACACTCAGCTACAATATTTACTACAACACAAACTTTCATGCCTATAAATGACTCTCAATCCCCAAATTCAAAATAACTTCTAAGGTGATGATAGATCTAAATGTGTTGATTAGAAAAATGTCCATCATTTTCAAACATGGAAGGTATAAAAGTACTACATTCACACAAATGGAAAAATCTTTACTGATTTTGGAAACTTCAAAGGGAAACCTTCAAAAAGAATAAGATGGAATGAACTCTGGATTGCCATTTCAGAGGCTGGTAATTCCAGTGCTACAAAGAAATATTTCTATTTATCTTTTACTATTAAAAGGAAACCCATCACGTAAGAAAATTTAGATTCTTGAACATTTATTTTACTAGGAAAGTCAAGTTGAAGTATTTTAATGAAATCTTCTGGAGTAAATCTACAATTGATTAGACAAAGTAACTCATTGTGCAAATAGGAAAAACAATTGCCCAGAAAGTTCTAGATTACTGCTGTATTATTTTGCCCTTCTACTTGTAGTATTTCAGTCAAATTGTTTCTCAAGAGTATTCAGAGGTCTCAGGTTGACTGAATTTCATAAGTCCTGCATTTCACATGAATTATTTTTAAAACTTATCCTGCATTTGGAAGAGACCAAGTTCTATTCTCTTCTTTTACACTTACCAATCTAATAATGGCAATTAACTTCATTTATTCTGGCAATGTTTTGGTTTAAAAAAAAAAAAGAAAGAAAGAAAAGAAAGAGAGAAGAAAAACGTGTATTTTTATCAATTTCCATAGTTTTTTGTCCGTTAACTATCATTCACCAGCTCTGTCAGGTTTGTGAAAATAAATCTTAAATTCTCTAGTGCATAAGTCATTCATTATTGAACATAATCTATTCAGAATTTATGTTATGTGGATTCTTTTTGCGTTTGATTTATTGTCATCTCACATTCTTTCATGGGAGTTGTAATACTTATTTGTGTCAGCACTCTGTTTGGAGATAAACAATAAGAACTACAAACTCACTACCATTCTTTCTCTTTTTCTATTCTAGTGGAACTTAGCTGCTGTTTGGTAATCTTTGCAGTGCATTATTGTGTTCTACGTAGCACTACAGGGCAAATCATAAAGTATGGTTTCCAGCAGTCCCAACCACTACCCTGTAATCAAGTAGACTAACACTTGAAACATTTGCCATGAAGAAACAATAAGTTTTGTATGCCAACATTCTGAACATATGTTAAGTGTGACCTGCTTCATTGCAGAACTGCTGATTAAGTGAAAATAGAAGAAAAAAATAATCTTTGCCATGTTACAAACAGACAAGATCCATTTTTTTAATTTTCTCCCTGTGCTGGCATTGGAAGTTTTTATTTATTATACTGTTCACTTCCAGACAAAGTATATGATGATAACAGCAATAGATAATTCTAAACCTACTGACATATATTCTCTGTTTCCAGAGGAACCATTTTTCACACATTTTTACCACACTTATCCCAAGAAATAGCTATCAGATTCTGCAGCAGTTGGTTGCTGAGCATATCATTTTAACATTTTGAAACACAGATATTTTATTGTATTGTCTTGTCTCTGATCCTTACAACAAGAAGTGCTGATCCCATGCCTTGCAATCAGTGATATTAATGAATGACCTTCTTGTATCTGAAATATCTGCTTTTCTGTAGGTCATGCAGCTGTGTGATTGTGATCAAAACACTGATATTTAAAACATTAATATGTAGTGAGGGAAAATATGGTTTAAATCTAAAGCAGTAACGTCCAATTTAATCTGATTTGGAGTTTTGGATGTGATTAAAACTGATTATAAAATAAAAGCTTCTATTTCATTTAACCTATTTAATGTTTAACCTCTACTATACAGAATTTGTACTTTTCAACAATTCCCTATTTTAAGTCTTAAAAAAAAAGAGCTTCCATAAATCGCTTTGCATATGTTTGCTTGGGATGAAGAGAAATGACTACCACCTTTAGCTGAAAGAAACCTAGGTTCAGAGATTTCACTTGTACATTTACCATACAGACTGTGTACAAATTCATGCACTTTAATCTTCCTCTTTTATTTGTCCTTTATGGTAGAAAAAAAAAATGCCAAGGATAAAAGGGATCAGTATGCAAGCAAATTCTAAAGGCTTATAAATGGTTTAGAATTAGATTGTCCTTCTTCTTGTGTTCAGGGACATAGAAAGGAGGGTGACACTCCCAGTTGTGGCCTCTTGTTGGAAGGGCTGCCCTGTGCAGGATGTGGGCTTGAGCTGATTACTCAGCTACACTACTACTATTTTGTGGAATATCAGAAAAACAGAACAGAAGTCTGCCTTGACTTTCTTTGACATTTACTTTCTTTCATGAGGACTATTAAAAGTCTGATGGCAAAGTATCGTCCACTGAATCCATAAGTTGCAGATCATCAAAGAATTCTTTTTCAATAAGGGAATTCTTAGTCAGTCTCTTCATTTGTTCCCTAATAAATAGCAGATAGAACCAGTTTTGACCCCTATGAAATAAGTAATTTGATAAAAGAAAATATCTCAAACTGCAGAATCTCAACCTCTTTGTTACTTTTTTTCCCCTTTTTTTTCCTGCTATGTCCACTTTCAATAGTTAGTCCTCTAACTTTATCCTGTCATCACAATTGCAGACTCATACTGCTCTACTGTCTGCTCTTAGCAATCCCAAAGCAAATTTCAAGCTTTGACTTGGAATGAATTTTGCTATGTGTATATACATATATATATATACATAAAATAATTTGTACACTATGTTTTTTCTTCCTCAGAGTCCTTTATTTTTTCTAGGATCAAGATTCTACTGAAGACATGGATGCATCTGTTCCAGCTTTGAAGTTGTTAAATCCTTTCACTAGCTTCATCATGTGATTTTTGAAGCTAGATATGAAAATCAATGCTTGTATATGTTTGCTTGTACAGTTTAATATATGTAAAATAGTTGTTAAAAAAAATTGTATTTGGAAACACAAAGGTAATCTCTCACGAGAGTGAGCAAATGTGTCTGGAGGGCAAAGCTTACAAAAATATTTTCAATAATTGCCTCAGATCCCTTAAGGAAAACCTTCTTTCCATATACTGTCTCTCCAAGAGATTCGCATGTTCATATCTGCTGGAAGCGAAGTCATCATCCATGGCTGACTACTTCCCAGGTATACTAAACATTTGTTCAATTTTCAGCACTTGAAAAGCAGGTGCTACTCAATCAGATATCTAGCACATCTCTTTAGAGGCAGATGAATCAATATGACAGTGCCTCATGGGCAAGTAACTATTCTGGCTTGCTTGAAAAGAAGGTCACATTCAAGAGTGCCTCCAAGGCACGCTCTGTTCAGCCAATATGTATACCTGCTTCAGACAATAGTAGCATATCAGGTTTGTATTAAAACGTCTTGCTGAATGTACCTGGACTGAGAACTGCTGGGTGGAATGTTACTCATGGAACTTTCAGTCAGACTTAAGAATCACGTAGCCCCCTCTAATAGCAAAGACTTCATCATCAGACTATATCATTCACTTCCTTTTTGCTCTCTTATTTATTTCCACTGTTTAATCCTTTCCTCTCCCTGCTGCACAGTCCTTTCCTCGCGGTGAGTCACAACCTGAACTCAGACAAGATCCCCTGTGAGAAAGTTACAAATTTCTATAGACTGAATCTACTATTTCTTCAGTGCACTATGCAGAAAAAGAGTGCATGCCCCAGTGCCAGCCTGAGGTGATTGCTCAATATTGAGCTATTTCCACTACACAGCCCCCCAGCAGAAGGAAAGAAAACACTGAAACTCAGGGCACTTTCTCTTTCCTCCATACAATTAAATCATATGTCTTGGGGATAGTGGGGTGACAGAGAAGTACACATATAAGCCTTGTGACTTCTTGATAAGACAAAGAGTAATGTCTTGAAACTAAAAAAAAAGTAAATTTAGATTAGATATGAGGAAAAAATTATTTAGTAAATATTCTTTATGAGAAAAAATATCTTTATACAAAAAAGGGTCATTTTCACACAGCAAAAAACAAAAGCATATCTTAGCATTACTAATGATCAGTTTGAATTTCAAATTACTTTCCAAATATGTTTATGTTTAAATGAAAGAAAATATTTCAAAATTACTTATATTAAATTTTTAAATTGTCTTCATCGGAAATTTTGTGTTGAATGGCAGTTTTATAGAAGCCGAAGGGTGTAAAAAGTAGAAGAGTAAACTTTACATGCTGATAAAGGACTGAAAATCCATCTGTTTTTGCAGTTCTCATATTTGCTTTTTCCATATTTCATCCATACGTTGCCATAGTTACCATTCAACAGAGAAAGTCATTTAAGAGGCAGGTGAGCAGCATTTTTACACTAGCTCCCTTCATGAATTGCCTCTCCTGCTCCATTAGTATCAGGCTACCTTCAAGTTCTGGGCTCTGCTCCTGGTCTGATGCCAGCCCACCTAGACCACAGACCACAACTGGCTGTGTATTTTGATATTTTCTACTTGAAATAACGAGGTAATAAATCACAAAATGCTTTACTTGCATAAACTAATATTTCTGAAATAAAACACTATGGTGAGATGGTGGAATATAGAGTTCACTTGCAGAAGTAGAAAGGTAGGTACGTATCTATCTGAATGCCGTTCTAATTGTTTTTGCTTGTTCACTGTTTTCTCTTAAGTTCTCAGTCCCTCTCATTTCAAATACTGGCTTAAATATAAACTTTTTTTTTTTTTTTTTGAACTTCCAGTAGGTTGCTATACTTCTAATGGTTCAAAGACTATTAAACAAAATTCTTGTGGCCTTATGACATGAAAATGTTAAGGCACCATACTCAGATAGGAAATTACCTTGCCACGTATGTTTTATGCTGTTTTATTTTTCACTTTTTTTTATTTTATGAACAAGAATTTTGATTTAAATGTTGCCTCCCTCCGTATAAGAGAAGCTGCATACATATTTATTTTCATCTTTTTATACCTCTAGATTCTAGTGAACAGATGTGTACTACATAGTAAGCAGGAAGGGTATCAATGCAGATGCGCAGCAGAGAATTTCCTAACTCAAAATTTCATTTCAATAAAATACAGTTGCAATTAAAATTCAGCAATATTATGATTTTTTAGACACTTTATTGTATATCACATACCAAATGTCAGAAGTATTTTAGAATTTTAAAAGCAAAACACCACATGTGCCACTTTTTGATCTTAGCTGCAAAAAAAAAATTATATAATTCTCCTACATGCTTGTATTCTGCATGACTGGATTAATGAATACAAGAATAAAACTCTAAGGTGATTTACATGCATTGATTAAATGTCAGCATTGAAATGCACTAGGTTCAATTACTACAAATGCTGAGAACAAAGGCAGAGAGATTGTAACCACTGGTTAAACAAGTTACTTATCAATTATTTTTAGCATTTTCTTGTTTCATAAAGAGGACATTCAAATAATTATAAATTTCAAAAGTTCTAAAAAAAATTAGTTAATTTTGTATTTGCAATACATATTAATAGTCCTCTTACTGATGTTGACATATACATTAAAGATGGGGAAGACTAACTTTTGCAACATAAGACAGAAATCAAAATGTTTAAGGCATAAAAAGTGATTGATTTCAAAGGAAATAAAATTTTGCCTCAGTATAATTGAATAGAGAAACCTTGAAAGTGGATTCAATTTTAAGTTCTCTGAAATCTTTGAAAAACATGTCATGGAAAGAAATTTTTTACCAAATTCTTAATGAAAAAGATATTTTTTTGTTATTACCAGTGTAAATTATACATCCATGAAAATCACCATGAAAAAGCATCTAGTAGTATAATCTCTCAGAAGACTAAATAACATGAATGATAAAATTCCATTTAAAAACATTTATCAGTGATCCAAAATATCAAAATAACTGTATGCTCTAGTATGGTGCTGCCTCTAGGTTTTATGCACATTCTGCCATATTATCCACATGTGATATGTTAAGTACAGGTAAAGTCAGTATTATTAATTATTACAGACCATCTCTCCTTAGACTATTGACAGCAATTTTGGGAGACTCTCACATCCATCTGAATAATATTGTGTGTAAATTCATAGTACTGACTTCTTCAACTACATCTGCGTCTATAGGACATAATCCCTAATATTTCTATTTCTTTTTCTAATTGGTGTGCTTGTAAGTATGCTCCAAGCTCTTTATTCCATTCATGTACCCTAACTAAATCAATGACTGAGAAATGCAATAGTTTTTTATTGTCACTACAAATACCTTATTTTGTCTAAAAAACAAAATAGGAAGTGTAACATTACAGTATTAACAATTAAACATGTAGAATAGCTAGGAAATTCAGGAATCTGACAGAGATAAGTAATAGGTATAGTAAGTGTCTCATATTGGATATCTCTGAACAGCTAAAAAACTTGTGGCAAAACAATAGGTTTGGTAATAGGTAGAAAAGATAATATATTTTCCCTAATTTTCTCAGGATTAAGAGGGAAACAATAGTTGTGAGCCTTTTAAAAACAGAACATACACAGAGCTATTAAAAGAAAAATCCTAAGGGTGTAAAACTTAAAAATGCTGCTTTCCAATATGATTAAATAGGCTCTTCAACAACTTCTGATGTGTGTATATGTATCTGTGTCTCTCTATATGTGTGCATATGCACATATAGATACTAATATTTAATATAATACAATATTTCTATATTTGTATATATAAGTATATATATTTGAAGATGCATATATTATAATATTTAGATTCGTACATATCTGTATGTATATATGAATGTGTTTGCACAATGTAAAAGTACTTCAATTCTTATATGTAGGGGCTGAAAAATACTCTCATGAATCACAGATATCATTACAAAAATTCTTACCAAGTCATTTCTGAAATCCTTCTGTCACAAGTTCATTTGCAATTCCTGACTTTTCAGAATGATTTTCCTATTGTTTGTTGTGGTGATGAATGCTGATAGGAATAATAGACCAGATAGTCACATATCATGTAAAATCTGATTTTCCACTCCTGCAAGGTTAGTGAGGGATCACGATCCCCAGTTATGAGAGAGTACTTGGGTAAAGAAGTAATCATTACCAGCTCACATAATTTTAGCACCATAAAAATTATTTTGAGGATGCTGGGAAAAGATAGATGACTTATAAAGACATCAAATAGTTAATTTCCTGTCATTCCAAAAAGAGAACAGCTCCCTGAGGCTTGTGCTCCATCTTGGTATTTATTGAACTTTAAGCTACAACCAACAGGCTGGTTAATAACAATTCATGCAGCTGTCAATCTTTTTGACCAATGTCATCAATATTTCACACTGCCAAATAACAACAATTAAGTACCAGGACTGGAAGAAACACTCAGGGCAAAAGCTTTTCTAATACAATAATGAAACTGACAGTATAGGACAGACATTTCCAATGGGTATTTAGAGAAAGGCTTTCCTGTGATTGTCTTTTCAGAATGGTATGAATCAGTGCTTTTTGTTATACACACGAAGCATTCATACACTGGAGAAATTCAATAATTTTAATTCAAATAATTATACATATTTTTGGAACATGCATTAGTTAAGTTAAGCTAATATTTTTATCCAGAAAAGGATTCCTAGAGTTTTACATGGATCACCGTTTTTCAGTTGATTGATGATTTGCATTTTTGCTAAATGTTTGCACTCAGCATTAGTTAGCATACCTGGCCTCCAGCCCATAAAAGGAGAAATAATCAATTAAGCTAACCCATGATCAATCAGGACCACTATTTTTTTCATTAAAGTTAGACAAATCCACCAATATTTTCTAACTGGATTAATTTACATGTCTGTCCTAGCCTTGTCTCCATGCCTCCTTTGCCCAAAATGCATTTTTGTTTTTTCTCCTGAGCCTTCAAAAGTGATCAGCTAGATCACAGCCATAGATAGATAGCATATAGCATAGATCATCAGCTAGCATAGCAATAGCTATCTTACATCTCCTGAAACCTCTTGATCTTAAGGCCTTCTTACACAAGGGGAAGTGTCTTAACGAAAAATGAGCTAAGTGAAAGATAGGAAACTTTAAGTATATTTCTAGGACTAAAAGAAAAAAAAAAAGAAAAAATAAAAACACACAAAACCAACACAATAAAAAATACAAAAACAAATAAATGAACAAAAAAAAAAAAAAGAGAAGAATGCATAAGAACTCAACAAATACCAAGGAACGTGATGCAATAACATTAAAATTAAGAAAGAAATTTAAAATCTGTTTTAAATTGAATGTATGTAGGTATAAAGCTATGTTAGATCAGTCCTAAAATAGATTAAAGATGTCTGTTACTCACAAACAACAAAAAAATCCCCTAAAAACTTGTATGAATCCTATGTTTTAGATATTACTTATGTTAACTTTCTATTAGAGTGAAATATCTTTTTTTTAATTCCTAAACATAAAGATTACCTGCATAAACAAAAATATGCCAGAGAAGTTCATGTTGTATATTAGGAAAACTTTCTTCGCAGAAAGAGAATCAAGCATTGAACAAATGGTCCAGGGAGGTGGTAGAGTCACTGCCCCTGGAGGTGTTAAAGAAAACTGTAGATGTGGCACTGAGGGATGTGGGTCAGTGGGCATGGTAGTGGTGGTTTGACGGTTGTACTAGATGATCCTAGAGGTCTTTTCCAGCCTTAATGAATCTATGATTCTACAATGAAGCATGTCCGTGGCCTGTATTCCAGGATCTGAATTCCCATCCATTATACTTCTCCGTGTATTATATGTTCTCAAAGGTAACAATCATACTGACAGTTTCTTTTTCCTTAAATCATAGAGTTGCTCAGGTTGGAAAAGACTTTCAAGATCATCAAGTCCAACCACAATCTAATTGTACTGCCACAATTCTAACACTCCTGATATCCAACCTAAACGTCCCCTGGAACAACTTGAGGCCATTTCCCTTTGTCCTGTCATCTGTTGGCAGTGAGAAGTGACCAAGCCCACTCTCACTTCAATCACCTCTCAGATATTTGAAGAGAGCAATAAGGTCTCTCTTCAGCCTCCTCTTCCCCAGACCAAATAGCCCAGTTCATTCAATCACTCCTCATGAGGCATATTCTCCAAGTCCTTGCTTACCCTCCTTTGGAGTAGCTCCAACACCTTAATGTCCTTTCTGTACTGAGGCTGAAAACAATACTCGAGGTGGGCCCTACCAGTGCTGAGTATCGGAGAAGGATTACTTCCCTAGTCCTGCTCACCACACAATTTCTGATACGAGCCAGGATACTATTGGCCTTCTTGGCCACCTGGGCACACTGTTGACACATATTCAGCCGACTGACCATCAGTACATCGAGGTTTCGTTCTGGCAGGCAGCTTTCCAACTACTCCTCCCAAGCCTGTAGGGTTGCCTGGCATTTTTGTGGCCAAAATGCAGGATCTGATATTTGGCCCTATTGAAACTCATACAGTTTGCCTTGGTCCATTGATCCAGCCAATTTGGGTCCCTCTGTAGTGCTTTACTACCCTCCAGCAGAACAACACCCCCTCCCAACTTGGTGTCCCCTGCAAACCACTCATGGCTGGCTGTCAACTCAGTTTAACTCCATTGACCACAACTCAGAGCCTGGCCATCCAGCAGTTGTTTCACACAGCAGAGTGAATCAAGACTTGTACAGATTTTCTAAACTAGGCCTCATAATTTGCACAAACACGTAACTTTAGGAAGGAACATAGGGACCATTGAAAAGTGTGATCAGTTGAAGGAAAGTGAAGACAAGTTGCTTGCAACTCAGTGGTAGGGGGTGGTTACATGAAGCTAAGGACAAAACAATGGTGAGTAGGATTGTTGCTTACAATACAAAGGAGGGATCAGTGAAGATAAGTGGAGTTGTTTGCAACTCAATTGGAGAATCCCATGAAGATAAGGAGGCAGAGTTGCTGCTGGGACTCAACACAATCCCCTAAAGATTTCACAAGGATATCACTGGATGCATCCAAAGACCCTCCCCATATTCTAGGACACATGCTCAGAAGTGGGGACATCCAATGCGTATGTAACAAATTTCTTGGAAATGTAATGAATATGTATAATCTACGCCTATAATTGTGTAGTCACTGCTTTCCTTGGTGTGCATATTTGGTAAGTGATCCCCATGCTCCCAGCTCTCTAATAAAGGGAATACCTGCTTGACGTAACTCATCGGTGTGTCAAGTTATGCTGTCAGATTTCTCAGCTTCAGGAGTGTATTGCAAGTAGATACAAAGATCTGATATGGGAACTGGGATGTACTCCTTAATGCAAACATATACGATATAACTGAATGGTAGAAAGAGAGATTGATCACAAAAGTCTAGCTTGATCTGGAAGGTTTAAAGTAATGGGTCATCCGTATAATAGGGAGACATGTTTATTCTCCTAGGCCATTTCTCTTCCAGCCAGGCCGTAGTTGTTCCATTAAAGATAATGATGTTTCTTTCCTCTTGGATGGAAACTAAAGCACTGCACACTTCCCTCATACACGGAAGGCAGAAAATTATTCATTGATACAATATGGTAATTGTTGACAGATTAGAAATGGCTAGATATCCTTAACTACTTGCTACCCAGAGGGTGGAGAGTGTATAATGAGTCTAAGATCAAATTTTAGCTAAGCTACTTTACTTAAAAACAAAAAATCACTTACCAAGAATCTGCGGGCAAGGAGTAACCGCATCCCAGGTGAATCTCTGGGCAGGTGTTAAGTGACCTACTTAACTACTCAACCGGGAATTCTGTTGTGCAGACAAAAAGGAAGAAAAGCTCTCAAAGGGGTCCTTAGGCTGCTTGCTATTTATGGGGTAAGATAATTAGGTACTTATCATAGAACCTAGAATTGGATCTATTGATCTGGATGTCTGTAATCAGTTCTCTGAGCGCCCAGTTTGAGACAATACAGTGGTCGTTAACTGCCTTGATTGTTATCAGTCCTAAGGACAAGGTCTTTCGCATCTCACTGTAGGCATTAGGATTTGGGAATAACGACCGGCTTGGGTGAGGGGGCAAGGAGTACACCCCACACCTCTTCTTGATTACTAATCCAGTAGTCCTTTGTTCCTACTCTGTATCTGTTTTTCTGACTTTAATACTCAATCACTTGGTCCTTAACTTTAAGATTTCAAGTTCTAGAATGAAACACTTTTTTCTCTCCCAGAGCCAAGGTCGTAGTCTTAATTTCATTCAAAACAGTGTGTGTGGTATTCAGAAATATTCTTTAATATTCTTTTCTTTTTCTTTTTTTTTTTTTCTTTTTGAAAATGACAGTGCAAATTCTGTCGTACAAGAATATTTTTTTCTTCTAATTTTATTTATCTATTTATTTATTTATTTAGTGGCTGAATAACAACCTATAAACTTGATCATTTTTGAGATCAGAGCCTGCACACAGATGTAGTGGCATAGTATGCAGAGGTTTGCTATTCCATTCCAGTGGTTTTGGAAATGAATGGTGACCTGAAACAGTGNAACCGGGAATTCTGTTGTGCAGACAAAAAGGAAGAAAAGCTCTCAAAGGGGTCCTTAGGCTGCTTGCTATTTATGGGGTAAGATAATTAGGTACTTATCATAGAACCTAGAATTGGATCTATTGATCTGGATGTCTGTAATCAGTTCTCTGAGCGCCCAGTTTGAGACAATACAGTGGTCGTTAACTGCCTTGATTGTTATCAGTCCTAAGGACAAGGTCTTTCGCATCTCACTGTAGGCATTAGGATTTGGGAATAACGACCGGCTTGGGTGAGGGGGCAAGGAGTACACCCCACACCTCTTCTTGATTACTAATCCAGTAGTCCTTTGTTCCTACTCTGTATCTGTTTTTCTGACTTTAATACTCAATCACTTGGTCCTTAACTTTAAGATTTCAAGTTCTAGAATGAAACACTTTTTTCTCTCCCAGAGCCAAGGTCGTAGTCTTAATTTCATTCAAAACAGTGTGTGTGGTATTCAGAAATATTCTTTAATATTCTTTTCTTTTTCTTTTTTTTTTTTTCTTTTTGAAAATGACAGTGCAAATTCTGTCGTACAAGAATATTTTTTTCTTCTAATTTTATTTATCTATTTATTTATTTATTTAGTGGCTGAATAACAACCTATAAACTTGATCATTTTTGAGATCAGAGCCTGCACACAGATGTAGTGGCATAGTATGCAGAGGTTTGCTATTCCATTCCAGTGGTTTTGGAAATGAATGGTGACCTGAAACAGTGCTTTTTGTACATGAAAAAAATAAGAAAGATTTTTATTTTTGTGGAATATTCTTCCAAGGTTTGTGATTTGCTGCTGAAATTTACAATGTAAAATAATTCTACAGAAATTAACATTTCATGTACTAAGAATAATTTATTTAATTACAAATAAATCTCACAGCTAAAATTCAATATGGGGATTAGATTGGTTATGAGGAGCTAGGTTGTTTTTATATTTTTCTGCTGTTAAACAAAATATCTTGTTTGTATAATATATTTTTTGTGGGGCAGAAGACTTCCCTTCCCTATGTGTGCAACCTCTTGAAAGATTACAGGCAATATTTCTTCCCTCATAGTCCTGCAATTCAGTGGAAATTACATCTTATCTTCTCATTGCAGAGGAGATAGAGGATGGAAACCCTAACAAATCAGTTTTCTGACAAAGTAGAATGCAATGAGATCAGAATCTACAGAGAATTAATTTACTTTAAAACTGAACATTTTTAAAAAAGCATTAGATTTGAAAAGTCTTCATTAAGAAATACGCAGTGTCTAACAAAACACATATTTGCAAATTAAAAAAATGCAAAAATAGAACTACTGGTTTATTATTATAAATATGAATTGAGCTTTTTCATCTTATCTGATTTTTCACCTAATGATCTTGTGTTTTATGAAAGCAATCTGGAAAAGATTAATTCCTTGCTATATGTAAAGCAAGGGCTAGTTTACAGTTGCTTTGATTGCTTAAATTTTATAAATTAAACCAACAGAAAAATCATTATTATTATATACTAAGCTGACAATTTCAGAATAATAATTAAAAAAAGAAAAAAAATAGGATTCTCCCACCTTGAGGGATCCAGAGTGAGATACTTTAGGGGAATATAAGTTTTGGTCTCTTTACACTTTACCAAACAATAATATAAATATTCTCATCAGTAGGCAATCTTACTGTCCTCAAAAACTTTAGAAAAGAGCAGTTGCTATTAAGATTTTGAAGGGCTCAAGTTTTCTACAATTAAGATCTGAACTTACAATGGTATTTATTTATATAATAGTAATATATTTATTTATATTTATATAATAGTAGCTCGACTTGGAGCTTGATTATGTCAGGAATACAATTTTCAAGTGTCTTTTTTCTTTCTTTTTCTTTTTTTTTTTTCTTTTTGTCCTCAGTTTGCTAGTGGAATCGTTAGGAAATATTTCACTGGTGGATCTTAGTTATCTGTATTTCATGCCCATGTGCTCTTTTGGCAATGCTGAGAAAGTGAGAAAAGTTCCTATAGTTAAAAATAATGACACAGAATGCTTCGGGAGTGTGCAATTTGCAAAATAATAGCCCCAGGATACAGGAACACAATGGTGTTGGCAGCCTAAGCAGTACAGTACAATGTCTCTAATTAAGAAAACAAGTGAAGGGTACAAGGTCAAGAGCAGAACAACCTTTTGTCTCTTCCCAGTCTCCAGGCTCTGAGCCATAAGCTCCTCTGCTAGATTCATATGGTTAAGGAGGATCCTGATTCTGAAATCAGTGATTAATACCCCATAAATATCAGCATGCCTGGCATTTCATTGTGGAATTTGAGCTCTTCTCTGGGTCTGCATAATGCAATCAGGAATAATAAATACTCCTCTTTTATGTTCAGCTCACCTGGTGCAAAGTTGTGTCTGTAACTACCAGGAAAGACATGGTGCAAGTAACAAGAAGGAGGAAAAAATATATACTCTTACTCTCTTCAGAAAGCTTACAGTCCTGTAATTCTCTACTATTTTAAACCATAATTAAACTACTCTGATTATACCAACAAACTACTCTGCAGGGTTTGCAAGCTTATACACATTCATTTTAACTTATCCTGAGTTGAGCTACAGTTTAAGTGCTCCTGGAGTTAACTTGACATTTTTGTCTACTTAAAGTGTACAGTGTTATGCAGAGCTCAGCAAATGAAATCTTTTGAAGATGTAGAGAAAATATTGCAAATGTGCCCAGCTTTCCTAAATACCTCATGCAACTAATTCTACCTAACTTAAAATATAGCCTTATCTGCTATTCCATAGCAGGAATAGCATAATATGCATTGAATTCTTGGAATTAATTGGTATTGTGTAAACAGTAATGTGTTTTCAATAACTACAGGAAAGCCAGCTTACGATTTCTTGGAGACACTGAGCAGTTTGGTTGTTAATCTGATGAGAGTGTGTGCTAAGCTGATTTTCTTCGTAAGGAAACGATGGAATCCTCTCTCAAGTTTTGGAAGGAAGTATCTTGCATTTTTAGATTCCACTTGCAAGTGGATACAGATAAAAGTGAACATGGATATATAAAGTTTAAAATAAAATTCTGAAGAAGTCTGGAAATGCAGTTGGAAATGGATCCTTTGTAGAATTAGAAAAGGCACATTAGGTGTTGATGGAGCTTTTTTGTATACATTTGACTTCTAGGATTTGTCTTTAATGAAACAGAAGTCCTGTGTGGTCCAGTAGCATGGGGGAAGAGATGCTGTTTTTTCATAGCAACAGAATGAACAGTTGTGAAACCAAAAGGACACGCCTCAGGGTTGATATTACAATATAAATTTATGCTTGCAGTTAGGGCCAAAGAATGTGTGCATTAACAATTTGATGATAAAACTTATTCATGGTAAGGGTGATGGAGCACTGGAACAGGCTGCCCACAGAGGTTGTGGAGTATCCTTCTCTGATGAGACATTCAAGACACACCTGGTTGCCTACCTATGCAACCTGGTCTAGGGAGTCTGCTTTGACAGGAGTGTTAGATTAGATGATCTCTAGAGGTCCCTTCCAACCCCTACAATTCTGTGAATCTGTGATTCCATGAAATGTAAAACAAACGATTTTTTTCCTAGAAAGGACATTATTATAATAAACCAATTCTTGATGAGTTATATTTTTTACAAAGACCCTCTGAATGACCTTTTGGCTGCTGAATATTATAGTTAAGTTGGTACATGCTGTTAAAAAATATTGTTCTATTTTACCTTTAGCAGTCATGTAGAAAAATATTGCTTAGAATGGAAACAAAATGATATATTTAAGACGGTTAATAATTGGAAGATATGCTACTGTATCTCCTGTTATTAAAATGAGTAACATGAGAGGATTTGGAATACATATCTTTAATTATTTTTGTCTATTGTTGAAATGGAGAACCAATGTCAAAAAAAAGAGTAAATCAGTTTCTAGTTTACATTATTACACCCACTTCGTTTTCCAATTGATTTTGTAATGTACTCTTATCAATTATTTAAATGTGATTAACATACAGTGCTGCAAATATTGAGAGGGTTATTATTATTGTCATTGGATTGCTTCTATGCTGAAACATAGAACATCTACCTACCCTGAAAAATGGCTTTTCCATTTCTTTATGACTTCAGAGTGAAAAAATGACTTTACCAAAACTGCATGACTTATATTCTCAGCCCAACACCAGTTCTGTTGTCTTTGCATGTCATACCTCCTTTCCCCATGGCATCTTGTGATAATGGTCAAGAAAATAAACAAATCAAAGGGAATATATATATTAATTCAAATATATATATTTGAAAAGAAGTGTTTTACCTTTAGAGAAAGATCGTTGCACCCACTCAGATATCACAGATAACCTTGTTCAGTGGCCCATATAGAGTTAGGCCATTTATGATATAAGGCCAGACAGGCTGTAGGTGACCCATGCCTGGAGGTGTTCAAGACCAGGTTAGATGGAGCCCTGGGCAACCTGGTCTAGAACCAGGTGTTGGTGGCCCTGCCTGAGGGGTTAGAACTTGATGATCCTTTGGGCCCCTTCCAAACCAAGCCATTCTATGAAGAGTTTAAGAACAAAATTAAGACATCCTTACATGTTCTCTCATCTATTTATCATATATGATTACATCATAAAACACTCTACAGGATTTCCATGTTACTGGACAAGAAATAAGAGCTTCCTAGATGTGTATTGGAAAATACAAATCCTTTTCATTATTTCAAGGTGAAAAAAAATTAAAACAAAAATGATATGAACTATCAGTACAAACTGTATTTAAGCATGGATCTAAACAACTTTCACATATAGTCCCTGTAAGGATAAAAATAAAGCCTGACATGGCATGCTGTCTTCTGATTTTGCTTACACTGCATTTCATCTAAACGATGTATATATGTGACAGAAAGTTTTCTTGAGACTTCAAATGTCATATAATTTAAAAGTAACTCAGTGAATGGATTCAAGAAAATAATATGGCTGAAGTGATCCTCGGTGAGTGCTCTTTATCTGGAATTACATAATTCAGTCAAAATGAGAACTTCCAGTAGGTAGAATCATTCTTCTTTCAGAAGTCTGTCTGTCTGCAGAACCTTTGTCAGCTGCTTCAGCGCTGGCTTTCCCCAGCCTCGACTCCAGAAATCATGTACACTCAGTCATCCTTTGGGAAGGAAGGCCATCCTACTCCTACTAGAGATCTCAGCTTCACCAAGGCTGCTGCAAACAAAACAAAATTATGGGGACTTTGCGTTGGCTGATGAGCTACTTCTTTTTTAACAAAAACTTTCACAGCTATTTAAATATGAGCAGACTAATCCCTACAGGAAGACAGAACTTGTAAGAAAATTTAGAATGATCACTAAAAAAAAAAAAGAACAAACAAACAAAAAAACCCAGAGAATTCCTAGGAAACCTCACTGCCCATTCTGCTGAGACTGAAATTTTTTGTCAAATTTTGCTTTTAAGACACTGTTGCTGCTACTAAATCACTGAAATTATATGCAATGCTTGAGCCGCTGTCAGTTTGCCTGACTTTCAGGTGTAGATGAAATTATTTGCTGTCAGTTGCACAGACTCAGATCTCTGCCTTATGAGCATGTCATGAATGACTTGGAAAGATTTGCATATTGTCTTGGTATGATTTCATGTTCTGATAGCATCTAGACTTCAATCATCATAGATTTCAAGCAACAGAGATGTAAGAATACTATTTCAACATCACACTAAAAACAGCAACAACAACGATTCCTTGTCCTTGTGGAATAATAAATCCACTTTCTCTGAAGGCTCTACCAAACTGTAATAGCACATAACATATTCATGTAACATAAGTATAGTTTCAGCATATATAGATCTCCTTGCCATTTATTATCTCTTAACAGGGATATCAGCTGCAGGGACTATTGCTTAATTATGTTATCAAATTTTAGTAGCTAATTTCACTAGCTTACGACACAGGTTTAACAGAAGTATATTTATTTTATTGCTAGTAAAAGAAAAACCTGAAGTAGTGGATAAACCTTTTCAACAAACACCTTTAAATTTCCTTTAAATTGATGTAGCATTTATCATTATAGGATAATTCAAGGTATAACGTTATTGTTATTTCTTTTTCTCCACAGGAAACAATGACCACGTAGTCAGTAAATTCAGACTATTAAAACCATATTGCTGGAAGGGACTTCAAAAGGCCATTTTCCTACCCCTTTGCCCTCTGTTATTACCAACAGATGTTTGCCAAATGCAGCCTTTAAAGACTCAAGTTAGGAAAATGTCCAAACTGCTGAATTAGAGAGATTACAAATTAGAGAAAATTTTCTCTAATATGTAACCTTGGAGTCCTTTCTTGCAAATGCATAACCTCTGCAACACATATTTGAAGGCACTTAAAATTTCTCTCAACAGTTTCTCAAATATTTCAGTTATTTCTAACTCTGCTAGAAGAGGAATTGACCCTTCATCAGGTCAACACTTATAAGTAGGCAAATGTGTGTAACTTCTTGACTTTGTTTCCAGCTCCAGTAAAAAGGTAGGAATACAAGAAAAAAAGGAAATAATCTCTTCCCAGAGGCTGTTTCTTCCCCTGGCTTCTCCCACATTGTGCTGTGGGCTGATGGCAATAAATGATACAAAGTGTAAGTACTTACCTCCCTTTTTCCAAATCTACTGTTTACAGCCTGGATAAAAATTTTAGATGGTGTGTATTGCTTGAATTTCCACAACTTTTTTTTTTTTTTTCCTCTTATTGAATGAATTACTTTCATGTTTTGGAATTCTTGGTAAGCAGAACTTGTTTAAGTTCTATGCCAATGAAAAAGGTTATCAGTATCATGAGGCTTGGACTACGGCAAACATTTATTTCAATGATTCTGTAGAGTCCTCTTAAAGGATCAACAAGAAGGTTAGAGGATGTAAATAAAAAAAACTAATTGTAATTTCTTTATCCTACAGTTTCTAGATTTATCATTTGGGACAAATTATAGCATTTGCTAAGTTATATCCTTTACAGCGTCATAGTATGCTGGGAGAAGTGAGCAAAGTGAGCATTGTGGAGTATTGGCAGAGTAGGACATACGTACATGTTATAGTGGGCAACAGCAAAGGAAGAGCAAGATGAGTTTCTCTTTGATCCACAGTTAGCAAAAATGTTTTTACATCGAAGGAGTTTCTATTGAGAACTTCGGATAGAGTGGGTTTATTATCTCATTGTCATGGACCGGTTTTTTTTTTTTTTTTTTAATGGATATCTCCAGAAGAGATTGTGTGAGTGCTTCCTGATCCATGTCAGGGCAATGACATCAGCCCAAATCACATCACTGGGGAGTTCAAGCTGAAACAGTGGAATTTGCAGACTGGAAGTGTGACCTGCTCTGAAGGCCAACAAAGGCCTAGCTAACATCTTCAACTACTCCACCTAGATTCACCACAGGTGAGCTGGTCATGCTTTCATTGTGTTGCAGTTCAATGTCAGAAATCAGTGGCCACAGTAAACAAGGTAGTTTGCTCTCTGTCTTCCTCCGTAGACTTTTTTAATAGTAGGATTATCTGTGTAATTTTTCATTGCTACAGTGCCTGAAAAGCATCAATATGTTGTCAGAAGTTTAAAGAAGTTTCCAAACATTTCCATGATAATCTAACTCCACCCTCCTCCTTCCCAAATAGAAGATATGATTTATTAATTTAAGTATCTTAAGGTAGTAAGTATCTTAGATTGCTTTGTAAAATAATTTTGGAACAAGAACAAGAAAAAAGAACAAAAGAACAAAGTAAGTCTACTCTTTTGAAACATCAAATACTACATTATAACCTTGAATATATTTTAATATATTTGCTTATGTCATTTCTGGAAGGCTTGCTTTTATTTTCAGATGTTTTATATATGCTATCAGTAACTGTTATACATGGCAAATAACTTACTTTGGATAGGAAAAGTTTGACAATAAAGTTCTGTCTAATTGTACTGCTGCAGTATGATACCACACCATGTATTTTGTTTTTTCAAATCAGTATTTACCTTCTGTAATATTTGCATATATACCTTTTGTGGTAAATGCTAATTGGTAATGTCAGAGTTCTCTTTCAATATAATTAGCATAATTGCACACATAAAAGAGCAGAAATCTCTTTTAATTTAAATAACATTTATTAAGGCTGTCCAGAGTATTATTGTTGCTGGGGTTTCCTAGGAAACCTTAAGTACATCGACTGTCAACTCGCAGGACAGCTTGACATCCAAAAATGCCTGTAAACTTACAACCGTGGAGAATATGCTATGCTGTGCTCCTTGATGTGTTTTATTCGCTCCTTTTAAATATTTTTCAGATTTTTTTTTCTTTAATTGTTTCTTATTCCCACCTTCGTACACTGTGCTTTTTTAAGGACTGGAAGTCTTGTCTGGGAAATGTGTGCCCTGATCCTCTAAAAGAAAACACACCAGTTCTCTGTGGACTGACAGCAGAGAGGATGCAATGGTGGAGAATGCCAACATTGGGGAGATTCTTGGTTCTATCAAGTAGATCTGTCAGTGGAGTTCACTCTCATCCAAAAAAACCCCAATAATAATAATAATAGTAATAACAATAGTAATAATAATAGTAATAATAATAATAATAATAATAAAGTGGGATCCAAACAAAACAGTTGATGCTGATGTTTTCTGGCAGGTGTATGTGAGAAGTGAAAAATGTATGAGCATTCTTTTGAGCAGTGACATATGTGATAGGCTGTGGAAACCTGCTACAGACAAATAAATGAGACAACCCTTTTATTTAATAGCATGATTTCTGCAGACTCCTAAATGTCCCATGTAATTTTGGGTAAACTATTTCTGTCACATTTCCTCACATGTGGTGTTCAGAAAAAAAATTCAGAGGAACGTACAAGAGGAGGAGATTCTTCGAGTACCCATGGAGAGCCCACATAATCTCATTTCCAATGTATTTCCCTACTAGAAATTTGTCTACACAAAAAAATACCAAAATGCACAGCTGAACTCTCAGATGATTTCTACAGCATTTCTTGTATCTTCACAGACAGTTTGTATGACCACAAGATCCAGAAAACATCCTTCAAAAGAAAACCTTTCAAAATTCTCTGAAGGAGTATCTTTCACGCATTTTTTAATCTCCTTCACAAAAACACATGTAATCTTCACCAAACCCAAAGAGAATAAAATACATAAATATGTCAGGACATCTATGAATTAGACAACATAGGCACAGGTAAATGATGGAAATAACTTAAGTATTTAACAATGATAAAAACTTAGTGCTCTTTATAGAGTAAAAATGTCTTTAAGGAGGACTGTTTATTACTGAATGGACAAAGATTCAGAAATAGAATCAAATAAATTTTACAGAGTTTCAATTAGAATTTTCAAAACTGAATTCAATTTCCATACTCTAAGGTTTAATGAAAATTACTGGGGAGCCTTGAAATTGCTGTCAAAGTGGATTTTTTACTCTGATAACAAAATAATCACAAGTTGTGATAAGCTTTCTACACAAAATGCAAAAAACAAGTTAAATGTATTTTACTTATTTTTTTAAGGGAAGAACTATTCTCTATAAACTCTTGATTTGAGAAAGCAAACTTTTTAATATATATTTATTTATTTATTTTCAAAGCAAAAAGTCTCCCTCCTCAGAAGGGCACAGAGAGAGAGAGAGAGAGAGAAAGAGAGTTAACAACAGTTTTCATAGTATGACTGTAAGCATTTGACAGAAGTAGTTCTGTTGTTGCTTGGACCACTGAGTACTATTAGAATGCCACAGAACACAACTCTTAGAACAGTGGGTTATGTTACTCAGAGATGTCTTTCAGACTGATACATCCAGCAAGTCACAGTTCCTCTTTACTGTTCTTCTCCATTTGCTACATAATAATCTCCTTTAGATGTATTTTTACATATGCTTATGCAAGCTGATATCATTTCATTCATGCTTCTGTACAAACTGTAACAAAATTTTTCTCTTTAGAAAGGGTGATGTGTGGCGCAACCTTATTAGATGAGTTTAATTACTGTCTGTTTCTTCCTTAAGTCAATGAATGGCAGTAAATTCTAAAAATAATGAATATGAAAAGACAGCCTATTCCTCAGTGTTAGAGCTAAGATGGCTGCAGAGCTTTTTGCAGGACATACTACCAGGAATAACCCGTGGGCTATGCAGTCACTGTTGCATGGATCTCTTTTTCTTCACCATTTGTAACTGAAATGTCCAGATGGAAGACATTTTGAATGCAGTAGAAAAGAATGACTGACCAAAGAATGTTTGAACTTTAACATTTCTTTTTGAGAGCACTTTAGCCAATTTGTAAAATTAGCCCATATAAAAGTTCACACTCCACAGTCTTTTTCTGTGATATAATACAAGGAATTCCCTTCAGTGGAGATATATCTGAAGGGAAGTTGATTTACAGCTCTTTTATTTGTTATTTTAGTTGAGAAGGCTAGTTTGAATGGTTCCTACTGGCATGAAAATCTTGAAATTCAGCCCTAGGCTAAACCTTGATTAGAGATCCTTAGGGCCTTATTTAATTTCAGCACAATAACATGAAGCTATATACTTGTTAGAACAAGCCTTTGGCATGTAAACGGGGCTTGGGAACATTGTGTGACAGTCCTCCTTGTGTATCCATAACTGTTCTGTGGGCTATGTAAGTCATTTCCAGATCCTTCTTGTGCGGTCCTTGTCAAGATCAGATTGCCAATTTATGTAGCCAACTGAAAAAGAGTTTACAGCCTAGGAAAAAACCTCAAGAACGTGAAAGATGATTTAGAAACTCTTCACATTGTGTATTGCAGAATAGATTAAATCTCAAGAGTTCCTGGACTGGTAAAATAAGTTTGTAGTATAGTTTAATTTTTTTTTCCTCTTTTCCATGTCAGTTACACATTTCAGATGTGTTTTGTCAGGCTGCAATGTCTGGCTAAGCAGTTCATTTGCCTTGCTCCCACACTCTGCTCATCATCAGTGATGATATCTCCCTGCTCATGCAGTTCAGAAATTATTTCTGTTCTTGCATTAGCAACTATACTTTCAAGTGAGTGGAAGAAAAATTCTCGTGATATGCTGAAAAGTGGTATATCTGGATTGAGGGAAATGGTTAAACACCAGAACTCTGGCTCACGTGAGGAAGAGTGAGGTTCAGTTATGCAGGGAACACAAGTCAATTGACATGCTACGGGTGATATCCTTGGCAGTAGGAGTGGAACCAATGAAAAATGTTAAGTGCTTACCCTGTCTAGGAGGCAGTCAGCACAGTCTTTCAACATCCAGTATAATTATCATTTCAGCATATCCAGGAGAGAATTTGCTGCAAAGTACCATAATTTATTTCATTTTAATTCCCTGAATTCCCTTATTCACACATAGAAGAGAACATCTCCATGTAGCCACATTCAAATGTACTTGTACATCTACTCTGAAAGTGTTCAGCTTTGCCCAATGAGAAATCTTTCTCTTAAATAGTGGATAACAAACTAAGTCACTTCCAATGAATATTTCACGTAATCCACCCCAATGCTATGCTATGCTATGCTATGCTGTGACATTCCATTCTATTCTATTCTATTCTATTCTATTCTATTCTATTCTATTCTATTCTATTCTATTCTATTCTATTCTATTCTATTCTACACTAATTCTTTCTATGAGTTGCAATTTTTATTTGTTGCTTACCTTAAAACTACCATCTTCTTGTTATTCTATAGATGCAAGATCTGCCATTTTGTCAATATCAACTTCAAAACTTCATTGGCTTTGACTTTACTTTAAAATCTTACTTTAAAATTAATATTTCTCAGGGGAAAAAGGAAATGATCAGAGTATTTAAATATATACGAAAATAGGAAGTGATATCTGTAGTTAGAGTATAAGCAATTCTCTGTCAATTCAAGCTAATAAAGTTTTGTCAGTGAATTGCCACAGAGACTTTTATGGCAGGAAAGAGACCAGTAGTTTCATTACTGAAATCTCTAAGTATAAAAATGCTCTTTAACGATCTAAATTCAGACCTAATTTAAGTGATTGAACTGAGTTAACGATCACAAGATCTGAATGTGTTTTCATAACTTATTGATAACTAAGTGAATATCACTTCCTAAAACCTTTCAGATTTAGTGTAGAAAACAGAAGCCATGATACCTTCTCCTCTCAGTACATGATTTGGTAAGAAAACATGAGTACTGACTGCTAAGTAGAGCAAATCAGACTGAAACTTATAGTTCTGAACTTAGAATACATCAGTACCCCAGAACTATCAAAAGCTTGGCTAGAAGAAGTAAACTTCTGATTAAGACATTTGGATTTGTGGGCATCATCTCAATTTAATCATGAGGCACAAAAACATAATGTAAATGACAATCAGGGCTTCTTCGTTTTCATCAATTAGCCTTTCAGTTTAATCAAACATATCAGTGGGAAAAAGGAGAGAGGGGAAGAGAAAGGAAAGATCCTCTTTGTTTCTAGTTCCTAGCTCAGTTACATCAATATAAACTAAAAAATTTCCAGAAACCTGTAGAGACAGGCCTGTTCTATAGTAGTTTGGGAGAAGAACTAGGCACCAGTCTGCCTAAGGAGCTGCAATAAGAGTGCAGGACTTGTAACAATTGTGGAAGTCTGAATATCATTAGCTTCCCCTCATTTATTTTACTGCTAGGCTTGCAGCATTTGCATTACAGTGGCATACATGAAAATACAAACAGTCTGCTTCTCATGTATCCTGCATTTCTCCATGACACTATTAGCTAAAAGATGAAGACATAGATTTCCTGAGTAAGAAGCAGTCATCCACACATTTTGCAGAAAAGAAAAATATTTTTTGCCCATTTACTAATATGAATATACTTATTTTAATGTGAGAAGCACAGGTGGCTTATGAAAATAGAAATTATAATGTAGCACTTTTATACTAGCATTTAGGTAGTAATTATCCTAACACACTAATGGGCACATGGAACTCACCATCCTCTCACCTCTTTGACCTTCATATTCTCTCACGTATGTCTTCTCACTAAGACGGCCACAGAGTAATTATCAATATTCAGATGGCCTGTAGAGATATTTTAGAAAATAGTACTTTCTATTGCTCTGGCATATCCTAGTCTGATTTATTCCCATTCCTTTTGTATGTAGATCAGAAGTGGTTTTTTTCTTTTTTAACATTACATTATGAATTGTTATTGAGTAACTGAAATTGAGGCTGAAACTTTGCTTATGGTCTTGAGTTTGTCCAGACGAAGCACTAGTACCATGCAGCTACATTTGTTCAATCAGCAGAGAGCAAATCCTCCTTTCTTAGCAATAAATAAGAAAAGCAAACAGTAGTTGTAAAAACTGCAATGATGAACATACCATGAGGAATTTTGATTGCCTGGTTGAAAAAAAAAACAATACTAGCTTTTCAACTGTCTTACAGTTTGCACTGTTCTATATATTGTGCAATAAGAGATTGCAGTTTCCTTCTGATGAATAGCATTACAGGGCAATGTTTAACAACACAGTATTTTTCATCATATTAATGATAGAAAGGTCCATTTCAACAGGGAAGACAATGCCCACTTGTGTGGCATTACTTAGAAATCCAAATGAAGAAGCTGGTCTCCTCAGGGTTCTGTGTGGGGAATCCAGGCAGACAACAGAAATGGGGGAATATGATACATGGAACACATTTACAGCTTTCTCATACTACAATACTCACTCTAAATTTTTCATATATTTTTGTAAAGCTGTATATAATCTACGTATCAATAACAAAATTTAAAAGATTTTTAAACTTTATCCTCATCCTTCAAATTGCATTTGAGTAACGAGTCAATTTAACAGTATATAATATCATTAATCATTCATTTTAATTGAAAATGAAATAGTATTCTGATTCCCTCTTTATAAACACTAGCTTATAATTTGCCCTCTAGATCTCCAGCACCTGCCTCCTCTATCTCTACTTATTGCTATTTCTCAAGATGTCCTCAGACAAATGCTGTTGTCGTAGAAGACCATTTCCTGCAATCTATCACAGCATCTTTCATGAACTTTGCTATTTATTAGGTAGCAAACAAATGGTTCAGAGCAGGTAAAAAACTCTTTCTGTGGTCAGTATAGATAATTCAAAGCAAGATAACACATTAGCTTCCTTTCCTCTGATTATGTCCATTATAAATAAGCAAAAAAATGTTCACTAAGAAGTAAAGTTAGAATAAATCATGCAGAGGCTGAAGGGTTAAAATTCAGCTAAGTGCACTTCAAACACCTCTGCAGTGACTGTTAAGTCGTATCCTTTCTTTAAGATTTCCCTAAAGGAGTTTGGTCACCTTCTCTGTCATTTTGCCTTTTGTATGTACTGCCACTGATAGAGCATTTGCAGACTAAAAGAAAAGGCTGAGTGGTATTTCTGAAAAGCATGTAATTAGTTGCACATTAGTAAGCTTTCAGATATCAGCCGGAGCCACCCTGCTCTTTGTAAGTATGCGATAGAAGTCATGAGTATCAGCTGCCTTTGTTGTAGCTATGATTACCACATTTCTCTGTTTTAACTGGAAGTTTGCCATATGTTTGTGGTGACACATGGCAAGGTTTGATTCAGCAGAATTTAAATACACACCCACAGAGAGAAAGTTCAGGCTAAAAGCAATAACTATGTAAAGGTCATTGTAAAATTATCCAGAAAAACTCGAGTACACTGGCTGTGGTAGGCTCTTATCTCCTCTCCCATGAAATATCTGGGGGGAAAGGTACTATGAATATATTGAGAGCGTGATGCAACAAGGATAATTGCATAAGAATAAAATATTTTAAACAGTTATTATATACTAGCTGCATACAGTTGTGTACTAGCAGTAGTAGTACTGCTAGTAATAATCTGTTGATTTCATTTTTATTTTTTATTACATTTTAATGTGTGACACAGTTGAACAATATGATTTTGGTCTCACTGAAATAGATGTAAAGTTGGTACAACTTTCAGTGGATTTGCCTGAATTATTTTAGGGATTTTGGTGATTTTTCCAGGTATCATAAGTAGTTTGTTTGAAGAGAGAGGTGCAAAACATTTCTGTATAATTTCTACCTTATATTTTCATGTCAAACTTGAATCTCAGTTTTTCAAGAAAATTAATATGAATTTGATATTAAAACTTTGAATTGAATTGACCAATTTATGGGCTGGAATCAAAAGAATATATTATGAAGGCTGGTTATATTTGGCACTTCAACTACATTCTGCTTTGGACTGTTGGAAAATTTGTGGACTGTAAATCTGGAAAAGCTCAAGACAAGAAATAAAGGTTTGAAAACTGAGAAAATTCTTTCTTGTGGGTTCTTTAATATGTAAGAACCTTCCAAGTAGTCCATAAAAAGTACAAAGAACAGTACATTTAATGATAAAGCCATGGAATTTACTGAATAAAAATGTATTTGCTCAGCAACACGATTGGCATATGCCATTATGTGATGTGTATCCTTCTACCACCACTGTAAATGTTTTCTTGCTGTGCTAGTAGAGAAGGATTTTGCAATGATATATAATGACTAACAGTATTTTAAAAACAGATCTAGGAAGACAATCATTTAACATGCCCACATATAGAACATAACAAAATATTTTACTTTCCTTCATCAGCCTCTTTGCAGGTACATCATAAAATCATTCACAGAATAAAGTTGGAAGTATAATCTAAGCCATCTGATTTCCCCTAGCAAGATTCCCAGCTTTCTCTAAACAATTGCTGACAGACATTTCTCTAACCTCTACTCAAAGATTACCAGGGAGACTTTGCCAAGTGTACCCAAACAATGAATCTCAGCACCTATCTGTCCTTACAGCTAGAAATTATTTCCCCATGCCTAACTTAAATCTAATTTTTCATCCACTTTACTCACGTATTTGAGATCTCTAATTTCTCAGAATAATGCAACCCCAAACCATTTTAGATGTCCTGCAATATATGCAATAAATCTTGTCAGTAAAACAGTGAGTGAAGGATTACTGTTCTGTGTGTATCAAAACAGAAATGCAAAGCTTGACATTTATGTCTGTTTCTGCTATTTATCTGCTATTTGTGCATGGCTTTTAGCACTGTTTCCAAGTCATGGTTATCAGTCTAAAATGTAAGTATGACTACACTGAAGCTCCTTATCCCTCTTGCAGTCACATATCTCAGAAGATCAGGACTTATTATTTCTGACCTACGGAATACTGCTTAGAAAAAGACATATCAAGCATATCTAACAGAAATCTGCAGTCTTGGTTAGACCAGTGTGATACTGTTTCAAGACCTGTTTGCCTAATTTCTTCTGGTTTATCTGTTATGATGTTTTTCGTTACATTTGTTTCTGAAGAAGTCTGGGGCAGCAAGCATCCCATTACCTGCTATTAGCAGGACAAAGCTACATTTGATGAAGGTTCACAGACTCACTTTTAATGAACACAACAGCAATTAGATTTGGGAGATCATACTCTTTGCCAATTTTTAGCATGCTTAATATAATTAAAATTTGCAGTGTTTATTTTATTTTGCATATTTCTATGCAAGAAACACTGTGGTTAGGCAGTTTGATATTCTGAAGTGGTAAAGAATGATTATAATCCAGTGCTTTTGTTTGTTTATTCACAAGAATTTCAGTTATGATAGGCTTATTACTACTATGTATAGCAGTACCTAGACTGTGAGTTTCAAAAATTACCATACAAATGAGTTTCAGACTTTGCTATTAAAACTTCATCTGTCATTATGGAGTGACATAGACCCCAAAAAGATACTTTCTGAATCCACTGATCTACAGTAATCTCATGAAAAAGAGAGATAGATGTTGACATAATTGAATATAATATTCAGGTTAAGTTTTATTTGCTCACCTAAAGAATTATAATTTTCATAATAAATGGAACTTTAAAAATATTTAGAAACTTCCCAGAATGATATTTTCACTTGTTTGCAGACTTTAAATGTGAAAGACTGAAATTAAAAGAATGCACATACATCAATATTTACAAACTCATCAGAGAACTTCCTCACAGAGCACAGGTCCTAAGCATTCTAGTCATGAGATAGAAATTATGTGTGAAGCAAAGCATAGGTAAATAGAAAATATATTGAGAATCCATTTGAGCTTCAACATCACATCATTCCAGCAGGCATACCCATGATATTAAAAGGCCAACCTATGCCTCAAGAAGTGCTCTGGCTCTCATCGAGTGTCTCATTACCACAATTAAGGAGACTTAGCTGTTCAGTAGTTAGAGTAATTCCAGGAGTTAACTTCATTAGCCAGACTATTTTAGTAAATTTGTGTTTTATATACAAACAAAATAATTTTCAGTTTGTAAATTTCTACTTAAAGCTGCTAAGTAGCCTATAAACAAACACAGATTCTAATACGAGAATCTAATAACTGAGTCTAATTTGTCTTAAATCCCTGAAGTCCTGCAGTACATGTCAGATGCTCAGTAGGTGATTCACAGCTTGCTGACTAAAATGAAAAAGAACCCCTGGGTTAGTGCAGGTAATAAATAACATTGCAGATTCTGCCATTAAATACTGCCAAAGCTCTATAAGGTAAGAATGACAGAATCAGCTTTTTTATTCTTTAATACTTATGCACAGAGTTAATGATTTAACACTGACACCTCTCACACAAGAGGACAGCTCTCATTCCTGATGAGCCTCATGGCTGATTGATCTGATTTACCATAGATCTGATGCGAACCAGCCCTAGGCTGAATGACACCACTGTTCTAAGAATGAAAAGGACTTTAGCGCAGGAAGTGAAAATACATGTATTTTATATATATATATATATATACATATATATATATATATATATATAATGTAAAACTGTAGGGAGAGGAAGGGACTTACTAAATGATACAGGAATGGTGGGCTATTGATCTGTTTGTTGAAAAATAGATTTGATAAAACTGCTGGAAAAAAGAAAATAAATGCCTCCCAGGGGTGAACTCTAGGTACAGTGAAGTATGAACACAAATTAGAAAGAAACCAACAACTTTATTAGCAAAATACATTTTTCACTGTTATTTCTTATTGTAGAAAATAAATTAGCTCTTTGCCAAAATTAATGCAAAACATTTTTCTTTAGGTCATTTTAAGGATAAAAAATGATAATCATATCATAATATCTTTATGATGAAAAAAAAAGCTTTTTTTCTGATTTTGTAAATATATGCTCTTAATAATTTTTGCAAATATGTAAAGAAATCTGATTACACTTTACTTCCTCAATGCATAGAAGGAATTCATCTCAAATCTTTCAATAAAAAAAACCTTTATCTTCTAACTGATTTTGGTGCTTCTGACTTCTTTTATACAATTAGGCAGATGAGAATTGTATTGTTATATCAAAATGTTTGTAGGATTAGATTGTAGACTAGAGTCTTGGAATTTCTTTCATCTGCTGTTATCTACTCACCTTCTTACAGAAGTACTTCAATTTATTCAAAAATTCTGTTAATCTCTACTTTTTCTGAGACAGAGTAGTAGCTGCCATACCATCTCACTTCCAGCTTTCAGAGTTTATGTACATTTTAGTGTAACATAAGATACTGTGTATCATGGGGTAAATTTTTCTAGCTACAGAAAACAGCAGTTGTACAGAGGATATTCTTCTTTCAAAGGAATTCAGGAAACCACAGCTGTACTGCTTTATGAAGTCTTTTCTATTACATAGGAAAAAAAAAGCATAATTGTTTTTGTATGTCAGTACAATTTTCCACCATCAGGCCACTAAGGTATAAATGGAGTCTCCAAATACTCGATATCTTACACCATAGACAATCACTAATATCTACTTAGGCTATAAAATAATACATCAGTAGGATAAAACTCTTTCCTAATGAAATACCTGTGATAATGAAAATTATTAGAACAAAGCTTGTCTTTCTGCAGAGGATAGGATTGCTCTCCAAAATTTTGAGAGCACCCTCTCCCACTTGGCATAGAGACAGAAGGTCTGTTTTTGTCACTGATATAACCATGCTATTTATAGACTTTCTGTTTATAGATGAGGCAGCTGTGTTTGTGCATTTGGCTATTTCAGTTGAAAGTGAAAGGCACTGGACACAGTACTGGCCAATACAGTTAGCACACAGAGTCATGACTGAACTACATAAGATCTTTAACAATTACAAAAAACACACATGGCTGTGAATTTCCTAATTCAGCTTGAACTATGAAGACCCTCTAAATTTTATTGAAAATGCAGACCTCAGTGGAATATTATGGGTCTCAGTTCCAGGATTCATCCTATTAAAGATAAAGGAACAAAGTCTCATTTCAGATGAGATGGGCAGGAATAGGAGGAAGGGGTGTTTTGAAGATGAGCAGAAATGAATGATGTAGCTTCTTTTGGAGATCTCCAAAGTCTTAGAAAAAAGCAGGCCCTGGACTCCTGCACACAGCCCTGCTGTAGCAAGACAGACCAGGAAAGCCCCTGTTTTTCTTTTAATACACATTAATTTCAACTTTCCAAAGGTCTCCTCTATCTGACGACAGAGCTGAGTAATTTCCTCTATTGCAAGTTTTCTGTACGGTTGCCTAGATACTCAGTTTACCTGAGGATCATGTTGATTAAAGTGAGGTTACAATTTGATGATTTGAACATCATGTACTGTCACCTAGGCACAGAAATCCTCAGGAAAAAAAAAAAGTGATCTGTGCTTACAAACAGTTATGCAGAAGGAAACTCAAAGTATGCAGGAACTTTTCATTGGATAAAAATAAGTATTTTTCTTCTTGTACATAAGAAAGGACATGACAAAGATATGACTTTAAAATTGTCAGGAAGTAGTATTCCAGATGATAAAAAAAATTATCCTCCTTAATTTGTGGAATTCAAAAATTATTTGAAATAATAAATTCCAGTCAACCTATGAAAATGAGATAATTTGCTGAAAAATTGATGTACAAACAATTTCTCAAGTTTAATGAAATTGAAAAATTTATCTCACATCTAGTAAATCTTTCCCGATACATGTATAGGCAAAATAAATGAATTATTGAAAAAATACGCAAACTTCATAAACTGAAAGTACTCTTAATATGTATTTCTAGCCATTTATTTACAACTTGATATGAAGAATTTAGAATTTTGTTATCTGACGTTATCTCAATAGTTTTGTTTTTGTTGTTTTTTTTTTTTATATGCAACGAGAATGTCAAATCTAGTGCAATAAATGGTTAAAAAACTAATCTTTACTTATGTCACTTTTTTAAATTAGCCATGACTTTCTGAAAGCCTTGAATTTTACTTCAGCATGCATTCAGCCATTTTTATATTACAGCAAGGCAAATAAAATATTCTTCCCATTTCATTTCATCTTAAGGTATCTTTTTTTTGCTCTCTGTAACACAAAAACTGCTGAATTGTAACAAACCAGAGTATACAAGGCCATCTTAGTTCTGTTCTTATCCAGCAATACATAATGTATGTATATGATGTAAAAACATTGCTGAATGAAGTCAGACATTGGGACACAGGAAAATATTTTGTTTAACTAATAATCTGAAAATTGAAAATTTCTGTTTAACTAAATATGTTATTAGTATTCTTTGTTAGAAGCAAAAGAATACTACAGTATTATTTGCAATTAGAAACTCAGATTCAGATTCCTACTTGTTCATTTCCAGAACTGAATGTTTTGTTTTGTTTTATAGTTATGATATTTCCCCCCCAAAAAAATAATTACACAACATGTGAAGTTGAGTTGAACGTTGAGCCTTGCTTCTGACACGTTTAGCTTATGAACTGCAGATAAGTAGTTCTCCTGCTATAAATGGTTCAGGGTGAATTCCATTCTCTTTTAGAAAGGAGACATATTCCAGTTTCTTCATCACCGTTATTTTTATCTTGAGCTAAGGGTAACCGATTCTTCTCCTCATGCAGAGGAACAAGTAATGGAAATGAATAGTGTGATAACAAGTCAAGACAGGAAAATGATAGAGGTCAGCTGATTTCTGTCTTTGTCTTCAGGTAATGTATAATAACCTCTTTCTTCAATGCAAGAAACAGTTAAACGTTTACTTCTCTTACAGATAAGATGGATGCTAATAGTCAGGCATCTAAATAAACGTTGTTCCATGTGGTATAAACACACATAGGTTTTTTCGTTAGATAATGAACAGCCTTTTCTAGCTCTAATAACAGACAGGGAAATATTGGGAAAATAGATGCTATACTACCTTTTAGGTGAGAAGGCACTGCCCATCATTTTTTCAATTCCAATTAGCTGTACTACCAATATTAATGACAGAAGACATTAACCAAGAAAAAAGACACAACCCTCAAAACAAAGTGAAAATCTTAAACAATGGCAATAAATTGCATTCTGACAAAATCTTCTACACACATGGAACAGTTCTTCCCTTCTATTTACCTTTCAGCAATTTTAACACAAGCTGTCTGGTTTCACAACTCAAGATACAAAAAAAGAGATGGACTGTGTGGGAAATAAATAGTATAATATAGTGAAAAAGCAATCTCATTCTTATGGCACTGAGGGAATGATCTTAGTCAATCTTCAGAAAACTAAATATAGAAATGTTAAAAAAGGATTAAATCTGCAGTATCTGAGAGAGTCTAAAGAGTTTATGAAATTAACATATAGTTAAATTAATTAAATAGATGAGAAACTGCTTAATGACATGATTTCTTAAATTTATTGCAGATATTTCTTAAAATGTGAGAAACTAACACTTTGCTGGAACTACTGAGCTCTGCAATTCACTCCTTACTGAATATGCACTTAATATTAATCATTATGATATTCTTTCTTATTATTGTTCCGTGATTTTTAAAATATAATGTTTTAATTACATCAAACTGACCAAACTTCTTCATATTATGAAAAAAGTTGTATAGTACTCTCTAGAAGCAGATATAACATCTGGGCAATACTGATTGTGAGAAAGTTATTGCAGTTCTAACTTGTGGTGAAGAATCCCTCTATACTTACACAGATATGGCTCTTTTCCTGTGAGGTAGAACAATTATAAAATTGGAATCAAATACTCAATTACCATAGAAAATTAAAATAAAAGTGTCATGCTAGCTCAACAGAAAAATATGAGGCACAACTGTGTCGACATGCGATATGTTTTACTGTAAATACAGCAATATCCATATATAAGCTCAAATGTCACCTGGTTTCTGGTTGCTTTTAAAAAGTGATCACAGTAAATATCATACGCTCACATACTCCTTACAGTCTGTCTAATACACCAATTTTTCTTCCTCTTAAATGTGTCACATTTTAAGCTACTATTGCTACTTCATTTATGCTTATATCCTTGCTTCAGAAATATCTGAGAGACTCTGGTTCAGATCAGATTCCAGATTCTCTACTTATTAAAGTTGTGAAAATACATCTTCTCTTCTCCTGGAAGATCTATCATGATCTATAAAGTAATCATGCTGTCAGAAGGAAACTTGTGACTGAACAGAATTTTGTGAGCTTAATGAAAGTTAATTTTATATATTTGTCTTGGGGTTATAGAGAACTTAATATACCAGTAGCTTTTGTCAGTTATTCTTTCTCAGATTCAGAAACTATACTGGAAGCTTTGAATATGTGGACTTGATCATTGGATGATTAGAAATATGCAGAAGAAAGTAACTTTCTGAAGGATCAAGGGGCTAAAAGAAACTTAAAAATATCTGGTGATGTTATAAATAGTATTTTGACCCTTTTTGAGCTATATGAATGAATAAATCTATTTTCACGTTATTAGAAAGCACTGGGGGATTGTTAATCTACATAGTAAATTGACAAAAAGAGTTTAAAAAAGACATTTATTTAGTGTCTCTTTCAAAAACATTTAGATAAGCTGGACATTTAAAACATGATTAAAGGCACGTGGTTAATTTGAAAAAATATATACTATCTATTGAATGAGTGGCAACGCATTAACATTTAGTGGTGCCTGAACTAAGCAGTAATTCACATGTATTGTAACAAAGAATTACTTCTAGGTAACACCAAGGATGGTTTTGTCTTCCTTTATGCAGAGAGGTTGCTCCTTTGAGAAAGCATGCATCTCTATCCACAGATCTAAATTCCCATCAAAATGCTTCAATCTCTGTATTTTACTGATTGCAACCCCAAAAGCTGGATACAACTTATTCTTCATGATGTCAGTATTAGGTCAAACTATTATTATAATGAAATCAGCATGGATTTGTATATCCAACAGTGTTTTGACCTTTCTACTGTATATCGTAGCTGATGTTCAGAAATCCACAATATTTTTGAAGCAGATGGTCAGTAGATTTTATCTTAGTAAGAGGCCAGGTGGTAATGGCAAAGAATAAAACTATTCAGATGCCTGTGGTTTTAACTCTGATCAACTAAATTGTATTGATTTGTATCGTTTGAGCAGAGAAATATGTTTCAACACAAAATATAATCTGTGGACTTGAAACATTCAATAACTTCTGGGGTAAAAATCTCACTCATCTACTCCATGATCTTTTAATAGCAAGAGCTGATAACTACTCACCACCTATAAATAACAGAATTACCAAATAAGTCAAGGATGTTTACAAAGAACAGTTGTGATCTCTTACATAAAATACTTCATATACTTGGTTCTTAAGCCCAGTTCTCAAATTGTTATCATCAAGATTAATCAACTAATATTTGGATATGAGGAAATTGCACAATATTAATCAACAGCAGGAAGACTGATGAGAAAATTGAATAAAAGGAGGAGAGGTTTTTCAGACATTTTTATACATTTGTATAGACCAATTTTCATTTGCCTATGTGATCTGACTATATATGTGATGAGTGTTTTCAAATTCTAAGTCAAAAGATCAACAAGAATAAGTTAAACAATTACTTTAAGTAAATTGCCAAAATATATTTAAAATTACTTCTCCACAGAAAAACTGGAGACGTTTGACCTGTTTTAGCTCAGGTTATATGAGTTGTCTGTCAAATTTTTACTGTCGTATTTTACATAGATTCATAGATTNAGGTCCTTTTTCTCTCATGTCTTTTTTTCTTTTTCCTCTGATGTTCTTTTCCTTTTCCTCTGATGTCCTTTCCACATCAATGAAAATATCTATGTTTCCACAAAAGCATATCAATTTATTTTTTTAGCAGTTGATAAAGTTCTTAAAACAAAATAATAGCTCCCAAATCCTTTTTTTTTTTTTTTCTGATATACTTTTGTTCTCCAACATGGATTCAAGAAGAGTAACAAAGAGTTGAGCTAGTAAAGTGAGAAAATATGCTATATATTGCCTTTTAAACTGTGACCCAGAAAAGCTATGACCAAGGAAAACAGTATACCTTGCTGAGTAAATGCTCCAAATATGACACAAGTAAATCCAAATCTTGAAAGTGTACAAATCTCAAATACATTAATGCACTGGAAAAATTAATATTTCATAACAAAAGGAATTCCAATACTTACAATAGTTGATATATTTTTCTTGTCTAATTCCAGCACTATTTTTTTCATATTTATATATATATCTCACTTAACTAAACCCTACTTATCTCAGAGCAAATGAGAACATGAGTAACTGAAAGTATTAACATTGGTCAAAAATAATAGGATGTGCTACCAACATCATTCCTAATGCATCTGAGTATCAAATGACACCTGCCAAACATTTCCAAGTTCATATAAATACTTCAATTCAATGGCAGAATATCAACTGATAATATAACTAAAACCACATTAGACCAAACTTGAGATTTGAACTCCAGATAACTGTGAAGAAGCTGAGCTTTGAGCTTGTAAGTTCTTTGAGAAGTGATTTGACTGGAAATTCTTCAAATTTGTGAAATCACTGTGGTTATAGCTATATTATGATATTTTCCATTACCTGGTCACCTAGATGACCAGATAAGAAATATACCACAGATTTCTGCCTGTGTGTTGACTTCTTTTTTTCTCTGCAAAGGAAAGCAAGTCAACTATGAAGACGAAAAACAACTGAGTCTTATCTCATAAGGGAGTTAAGAATGTGGGGTAGCACACACTTCAGAAGATTAACTATATGTAACTCATTGATGGATATTTTTGCATTATTTAAGCCAAGTTTTTAAATGTTTTGCTGATCTGGCAACTGAAGACATTCATTTTCTGAAGTATTTCCGGGTTTTTTGAATGACAACCAGAGAAAAAATATATTTTTTTTCTGTCTCCGATTTTTACAAGTGAAGCTTTCTTTTTATTCTGTTTGCTCAACATTTTGCAAAAACAATATCTAGTTTTAAAATATTCATATTTTATTCAATTCGTTACTGACATTCCAATATAGAACTCCAGAACAGAACAGTACTCTTTCATGGTTTCCATTTCCAAGTTTCTGAGCAGTTCTGCAGCATATTCCTTTGTATATTCAGAACTAGGCTATCAAAATATAATGCCAATTTAAGCCACAACCATTATTTATATTAATAGTGAAGGAGGAAAAAATGTAGTGGTAAATTAATCTTTGTGCAGCAAAGAACTCCTTAAAATAGGTTTTCAACATGCATAGTAATGAACTATTGCTATCTCTCCTCAACAGACATCTTTAAATAACTATGTCCAAAGTTGTTTTAAATCCTTTTCCTAGAATTTCAGTTTCAGTAATGCAAGGAAGACTGATTCTTCGCTTATAACGCTGATCAACACAAGCCTCCTTTTTTTATCTTCTGCTTAATATAGGGAACTCATGAATCAGCTGTGACTTTTACATGCCTTCCCTTTGACCTTCCCACAGATAATCATAATAACACTGGGCTGCTGAGAATCAATCAGTTTTCATAAAGGCAGCAGCCTTCAGATTAATCTCATATTATTAATTCTGCAAGTTAAAAAGACAAGCAGAAAGACAAGATGGCTTTAAGTGCTATTTACTTCCCTAAAAATATTTCCTGTGGATAATAAACAAACAAATTTCCAATCTGGTGGAGCTGTAAATTTGCAGCCTTCATGAAAATTAATTTAAATGGATGTGACTGTGAGGTTGGGATTGTAAAGATTAGGGAGACTCCTGTAGTTATAATTGCCTGTTCAGTTCATCTGCTGCTCTGTCACTCAAGAGTGGCACAGCTGCATTAACAACTCTAATCATAATCTAATTCTCAGATCAAATTCCCATCTTCAATATATCCTTTAATAAAGCTTCCATACCCCATCTTTTAGCCTTAATTATTGCTTCCTGTCTCCCCTGACAACCAAATTAAAAGGTACATGCTGCAGCTCTATAATAAAAAGCAGCACAGATACAAACTACTGTACTGCAAATTCACACTAACCTTGTGAAGGTTGGATGGCTTGAGATAAATAGATATTTTACTGATAGCACAAGCACTAGAAGATAAGAAATACAATTTTATAATCATATATTGATTTTTCCTTTTTCCTGCTAATATGGAAAATTATCTGGACCAGGTTTTAGATTAGCAGAGTGAGAAAAGACAATTTTATAGGAAAACTGTCTAGATCCCAACCTGAGGACCACTTCCATTCTTAAGGCTGGAGTTCTTGAAATGTCAGTTGTTGACAGAAGGCATTGTATTAGCAAAAGTTAAATCCCTCAGCACAAGAGATGAGATGCCAAGTCAGGAAGACACCTAATCTAGCATCTACCTGTTTGGCATGTGAATATTCTCAAGTCCACGACACCATTAACGCATTTTATATTCAGAACTCCAAAAGTAATGCCTCCTACAAAGACCATAATAACATTATTTGATAGAGCAAATTCTCAGCTACAAAACATATTTTTTCATCATAGTCACCACCATTAGTTATGCATTTTCACCAGTAATGAACAAGAGCCTGCATGTCATGCTCATAAAAATCTCCACCAGTGACCCACTGTCACTGTCATCTTTGCTGAAATGCACCACCCACCACCTCACTGTGCTCACAATCACTGTTTGTCTCCATAAACATTGATCAAGAATCAATGAAAGTCAGTGAGTGCAATATTTTCAGCATGGAGCAATTCAAATCCACACCCTTGCTTCTTAAGCACTTCCATGTCACATGGCATTGGATCAGATTGACCCTTTTGTGCCATCTCTCACACTGCAACAAAATGTAATGCAGTACTGGTGGTTCAGTCTATACTTCCATACCACCCACATCCACCTCTGACATCATGGGCCAACATAATAAAATAGGAGGAATTACTTTTGGCACAGCCCTTGTAAGTTATCAAATATTAAAATAAGTTTTGACTAGGAACCCAAACATTTGATGTCTTGTCCACGTAGGAGTCTATTTTGTTTGTTGTACTGTGTAAATGGAGATTTCAAGGTTAAATTCGTTTATGTACAAATATATCAAGATGATGTGTCAGTATTTCTGCACCAAAAATGCACTTCAATGAAAGTTTTATAATTTAAATAAAAATTAAAGTTGGAAGAAGTTTAGATTCAATATGATAGCACTGGCCTTGGCAAAAAAAAACCAAAAAAAAAACAACCTGTCAGTATAGGCAGGTGGGTAATAATTGGTCAAACACTGAAAACTTTTGACCAAACCAGTACGTTATGGTATAAAGTTGATTTTCAAATACAACCACGGATTTCAAGGGTAGTAAGCAAAGTCTGCTGTGAAATACTTTCACAGATAAGAGAGGCCTGCAAGAATGCCAAACCTTTAAACATGGCAGATTTTAATTATACTGATACCGGTATTGATTTGGATAAGAACATTTCCAGGACTAAGGAGACAAATGTGTTTGAGAAAGTAGCAAAGGATTTATTTTGCAGGCAATGTGTTGACCAGCTTTAGTGGCTTAGGGCTATCTTGTGAATGAATGGAATCTTGAATAAGCTGTGATGTAGAGGACAACTTGTGAGCAACGGTTCTGAAAAATATAATTAAGTGAATTGTGAGGGGTTTATTATTTAAATGGATACAGTTTGCACAGTGTTGACTTAGAAAGGAATATGCTTAGTCATTCTTGCTTAGGATATGTAAAAGTGAGAGAGAGAAAATGTATAACATTGCAGGTCACCTCTGAAAATCTAGAGTTGTCTTGCACTAATTGCCTCATACTCTGTTTAAAAAAAGCACGGCAATATTTAAAATCCCAGTTGTATCAGACATTTCTGCCAGCTCTGGAGACAGACACCAGTTATGCATCTGGTAAACTTCATAATTTCTGTAAGTCTGATTCTTCTTTCTTTTGCATCTGATGATGATAGAATTACCCATAATTTTTTGATTGAAAACAGACCACTGAAGTTGTCATGTTATACCAGCGTCAGTATTTGCCAAAGCTCTCAAATGAACCTTTTCTAGAGTACAGGTCCTCTCTTTCTGTAACGTTCATTTGATGGCACTAATTTCCATCTGGCTTTTCACATCTTTTAAATATAAGTCGCTACAAGACTCTGTTAGTGTGAGAATGTATTACTATTTCCAACTTTTGTTTTGAAAACTGAAGTACAAATTGTGTGATTCATCTCCAAGTATAATATATATATAGATGTGGATAAACCCCCTTTATAGACAATAGAGAGGGATAAGTTGTCTTTGCAGGCCAATTGCTATTACCATAGGATAGATATGGAGATGAGTCACACTCTGATGGAGTCTAAATTTCTTTATGTTCAATAAGTAAGACATCAATGACTACCTTAGACTATAGAGATTATCAGACGGCTATAGGTAAATCAGATACCATCCTCAAATCTTCAAGAGTCACATCCTGTTAAAACAAAGTTCAGAAAAGAGAACATAGGGATCACAGCTCTGAGAATTATAGCCTTTAACTACAAGAAATCTAGAGTCATGTCTATGGAAAAAACTCTTTCTTTCTATGTAGGATTCCAAAAACTGATGAACAGTCATGAGAGAGCAGTCCATAACTAAGCAATAACAACCACTGCTTCCCAGTCTGATCATACTTATAAGTGCTATAATGCCTGTTTTCATATCTTAGAAACCAGAAGTAGGACTATGGGAAAAGAAGGAGCATTTCTGTAGAATTTGTCCTAAGAAATAGGCCTTATAATTTTTCCTATTAATACAAATCATGTTTTGTTTTTGTCTTTTTTCACCTTAAAGTGGTGCAGTTGGCATTGCATGTTTTCACAAAAACAAACAAACAAACAAAAAAAAAAAACAAGACTGTTTAAACCAACATAGAACCAACAGCAGAAGATCAGTGCCAGAGCAACAAAAGGCAAAAAATCAGGTCTCAGTACCAGGTTTGGCCCTTGTCCATTAGAGCAAGAATTCAAAAAAAGTACTGAGACTGATAACATAATAACAAAATATGGGCCACTCTAACAGGGAAGATTTGACCTTTTTATTAAAAAAAATGCTTTGTCTCAGAGAAATATTTGGAACAAAAACTTTATTGAAATTAGTCTTACATTTTGCTAAAACAAATCTTTTTGTTTAATATGTTTCTGAGCAATTTCTTAATGGCTCTGCTCTATAAATTTTATATTAAAGCCACACTCAAAGCTAAAAGAACTATCAGATGCTTTGAAAATGTAGGACAAGAAATACGGTTCAGTATCTAAAATGCAAAAGCTTATCTGTTCTACCCACGTTTCTTGTGTTAGCAAATTCAAAGTACGAATTCTGTGAGAAGAGTTTGTCAGGAAGCCTTCTAATACTCAGTGCTCTGTTGTTGTTAGATTTTGTCTTTTGGGAAGAGGAAAAGGAGGGAAGGAAGAAAGAGTTCCCAAATAGATTTAATAACTATATAATAGTTTGGCTCAGTGATTTGGCTTTAGGGTGAAAACTAAAAAGTGTGCGTAGGTTTTTTTTTTCCATATGTTCACACCTCCAGCCTCAGTCTCACAGCACTGTGAAACTATAGAAGCTCATTTGCAGCAGCATTACAATGAATTAGGAAAGAGGGCTTCCTTTCCAGCTCAGGAAAGAACCAGATTTTTTTTGATCTCTTTCAGTCCTCACTTAAAGTTGCAAAGGGATTGTATCTGTTAACAACAGTAGATAACACTCAAGGTACTGTATGTTTTGAATAATTAGAAAAATATAGGTGGCTTGGAAAGCAGTATGTAAAACAGGAAATGCAAGTGATCAGTGCATTTCTATCATATTGGTCATTCACAGAGATTATTGTTCTAAGAAAATGGGGAAAGTAATTTAGTCTCACATACTTACTTTTTGTAGACTTGTGCTGCACTTACATTTATCCATAAGGGGATGCAAATAAAGAAAACAATACTGTTTTTTTTTCACTGGCTATGCTATAAGAAGACACAGGGACAAAATACAAGTGAAACCTGGTGGGAAAACTCCTGTGCCTGTTGTAACGATGGATATTAAAGCTCTTCAGAAGGAATAGGTAGGGCAGGTGTATTGTGTTTGAGGAAGGAGTTAAGTATTAAGGAAAGGTCCTCTCCTAGATTTGTTGTTTGTAAACAGAAATGGTTTTACTGCTGAAGTGCTGCAAGTTTTGCAACTTCTTTGCCTCTCCCTTCAACACAGATAATGTGCTCTAAGACTCCAGGAGCCCTGAACTGAAGACTATGAATGTGGAAATGATAAACTCCCATCCAGCTCTAAACTTGTATGGGATTTGCTGCTCTAACTGGATGCACATAAGTCTATGGATACTGATGAAATTCTTCCCAGGGCAGTTAAAGAGTTTGCTGATCTCATCAAGAGACCTGTCTCATTTTTTTTTTCCAATTTTTGGAATCTTGGGATCCATTTTACTAATACCCATGTTCCATACTGAGGTTTGAAAGGCTTCTTACAACAACATTCTCAATACTAGTTTTGGAAAGTGAATGGATATTATCTTCTAAAATCTGTTTCTATATTTTATGTAAGAAAACTTAAGAAAGGAAATCCTTTTAGCAGTTGATAGATCTACAATATTCATTCTTATTGTAACAGCCTAATTATTTTTTAAAACTCTTAAATAATTTTTGATGATTATTTCGTTTTGTCATCTCTCTGTTTATAACATAAATTAAGTCTATAAATGTAGATGTATGTTTATACCTTCCTGGGGCAATATTCTACAAAAGTTTCATGTCATGGGTGCATTTCTAGAGAATGGCTCAAATGAGGAGGAACATATGTGAGTAATTAAGATTACACTTTTAAGCAGTATGACAATGGAACTGTGTATTTCATTTCCGCTTACCAGGTCTCATGGAGAGACATATTTATATATATTCAAATGCTTTTTTTTCTTTTCTTTTTTTTTTTTTCTTGAATGGATGACCTCTAGCAGTAATTCTCTAGAACTCTCTTCTAGTCATTCTCGACTTTATATCCAGCCTTCTTCATGTGTCAATTTTTTCTTATGTAGATATTAGTAATAGAAATGAACTCCTCCTACACTGAGCTGTGCTTTGTCCCAGCACACAAGAGACTTTTGTAGTCTTCTTCAGTTTCTGAAAGCTGTCATCTGCCTCACATCTGATACTTATTCCTCAGTATTCCTTTTCAAATTCTGCTGCTCTCTTTTTTTTTTTCTATCTTTCTTTCTTTTTCTTTTTTTTTTTTTTTTTAGAATCAGTCAGGCTATTTCATTCTTTGCTCCTCTCCCTTATCAAGACTAAACTGTAATTGAATTTCTGTTTTCTTCTACTTTCTACTTTATTGGTGTTGGATATAATTTTTACATTTTCCTTATCCTGTTACATTTTTTGCTCATGGTAAGACCAACTAAAATTGTTTACTGAGTTTCTCTGATTTGTTTGAGCAGAAAATCAGACTCAGTTTCCAAGAAGAAACCAAGGCAGATTATTGCTCTGAGAGTCTCTGTCAACTGTTGAACCTTTGAAACTGAGAACGTGCTTAGGACTTCAGGGGTAAATGAGGGGTGTTTCGTTGGGGAAACTCCACAGTCATTTAATAGTCCACAACAAAAGAAAGTCTACTGCTTGGAGAAGAAAGCACCTTCTACACCAGCTCTACTGTCTATGTGTCCTTTTTCCTCAGGACTCATGATTGGCCACTAAAATGTATTTGCTGAGAAAAACAGCTTGAACTGGTGTATAAGATTCTTCCAGACATGTTTTCAAAGAATCATCTTTGACTTTGGCTTTTCTCTTTCATTTGGTTTCAAAGAGATACTTGTTTTTTCTGTGGAACACACTGAGAAGGAAGTGCAGGACACAACCTTGGAATTTCATAATTATATTCCTAGCATAAATTAGCCTAAGAAATCTCTGTTATTGCCTTACAGAAAGTGTAGTGTAGGAAAAGACAAATGAACTCAGTCTTAACAATGGATTCAACAGATTTACCATAAATCATGTACAAAGGTATTTGGCTTATTTTTCCCATTGGAAAAAATGAAGCTTTGAGATGAACTGAAAATAATTTTGAATCTGTCAGAAGGATTGATGAAGCTTAACCTTGCTTCTTTATGAATCCTTACAAGAGATTCCAACAGGAAACAATAAATTCATTTTAAATTCTTTCATAAATGGGATAAATACCTCCACAGTATGTGTGTCCTGGTTTTATCAGTACTCCATATCGTGACATCATGTAACAAGCTATTTTAGTGATGGAACACAGTGCCAGAAAGCTGCCTTTCCTCGTTTAGCCCTTGGCAGAGTCATTTTACACGAGTTTTGGGTCTCCAAGAAGAATACACTGATAATAGACAAATGGAAAGCCAGTACTCCCCATGTAGAGGACAGCTCTCCAGTTTCTGGTAGTGCAGTGAGCAACATGGTTGGAACTTCTCTCTTTTCCAATTGTTGACATATTATCTATAACTCATTTTCATACCATATTGTCTTACATTCTTTTATCATTTGTAGTAAATAAGTTATCCCTCCTTATTTGAGTTGCACCCTTTGTACTTCTTCCCTCCTGAAGAAGAGGGAAAGGTAGGAGTAATTAAGCCCTGTCACTACTGATAGAATCAACTAAACTGCGACAACATGAAATAAAATGACCAGAAAAAAAGATAATCAAAGTCTATTAAAATCTTTTTCCTTCTGTGTACATTATATCATGTCTTATCAACCAGGAAAGCAATAAATTACAGAGACACTGAAATGGAACTGTTATGTCACAGTTTGAACTGATGACTGAGCACCTGGTGAAGGGTGTGGCTAGCCCAGGGAGCACTGGTACAGGCAATGCACTTGTACTTTCCATGTGACCAGAGGAGAGGACCCTGGGTCCACTCCTGCCTGTACTCATTTAAGGGCTAAGCCAACAAAGGGAGAGTATCTTCTGGATTAAGGCTGCTCCCTGAGAAGTAGTGCTCTACAGTCAGAGATCCAGTGGTTAGTTGGGTGAGTCAGCTTTTTCCTGTATTTGATTTTTATTACTGATATTTCTAATGATGCTTTGCCTGGTATTGCAAAGAACTTATCAAACAATTTGACTATTTTGAATGACAGATATTAACTGTCATCTTCCCAAAATTCTGTTTTTAAATCTCTCGCTTTGGGATCATATTATAATCTTTCCTGCAGAACCAGAACAAAAATGAATTAAAATTGGGTTAACAGTAAGCATCTGATGGCTCCTTGAATTGTGCATTTGTTTAGGACCATAAAAAAATGACCTGAGATCTGAATCAACACATGATTGGGAAGACATCTGTAATTAAAGTATTGTAAAGAACTCTGCAAGGACTGGCAGAATTCTAAATTCTTGGACTGAGAGTGATCATAGAGCGGGTCTTAGATTTTCAGGTTGAGTAATGCTTCATCCCATAACTAGACCTACTGTAGAAGTTGTTTTGACCAATGAAATGATCTGTGACAAAACAAAAAATAGTATAATTCAACATGAGATCATGCTGATATTCAGCTACCCTTACTTCAGTAAATAGTTACTTTGAAAAGACCTTTGTTGCCTGACAGTGGGGCTTTGCAAAGCTTAATAAGCCCCAGACACAAGTCTTCTTCCTACCATTTAGTCTCTGCCTCCTTTGTAGCACTCTAGTTTGCTGTTGACATGTATGAATATCCTGCAGTTCATGTATTGTTATTCACAATGATTATAATATCACTTGTGCAACCTTGCTACCCATATGAGAATGTTTTCAGTAGTATAAATAAATTTAGAAAAATATGGTGCACCTTTGTATTCTAGTCCAGATAGTAAGATCTCTAAACACTATGTCTTATTTGTGTTTCAGCACAACATCTGTGTTTCCCTGGTATGTTCTTTCTCCTCAGGTCTTCAATACAGAATTGAACAAATGAAAACTGTGTCAGTGTGTGGTTGCCTTGCCCTTTCCCAGCAGCTATCAGATTTGTGCTTCAGGAGCAGACAGAGTGTTACTATTTCCAGCTAAAGGAAGTATCTTTGATGCACAAGTTGTAACCCACTGTTTTAATTAGCTTTTTTTTTTTATGATTGCTGCCTGAAATAACAGCAAATATTCTACAAGTGTCCTTTCAGAATCCAACATGAAGATATGTAAACCTGCTTTTAACACATGTGAACAGGTAACTTCAGGAAAGTCTGCTGTGTGAACAATTCTCAATAGATCTTCCAATACGGATGAGAAGCAGCTAATTCTAAAAGGTTTTTAGTTGCAAAATGACCCAGGATAACTTACTGAAACATGCCCAATGGAAACTCCCTAAGATGATCAAGAGACTGGAGGACCTCTTCCATTAGAGTGATTAATACAGTTAGGGCTGTTGAAGCTTGTCTAGGTGTCCCCAGTTGAGCAGTGGGTTGGATTAGATGGATTCCAGAGTTCCCTTCCAAACTTAACCATTCTATGAAAAGATTTTTACAATGTTTACTGACAAACTGATTTTATATATATATATATATTTATATATGTATGTTTGTATATAAAGATGCTTTTAAGAAACAAAGAGCTAAGATTACAAAATGTTCTGAATTTATTTAAAAAGTTATAAATTATTGAGTATAGAAGAGCTAAAATTACTGAAATTTCCCTAGAAAATAATTGTGATTTTATGTATTTCACTTTGATGAGGTTTCTTCATTTCTTTTTGTCTCCAGTGACACTTGTTCAGTAGCATTACGTGCATCCACTGTATCTCAGACATGTGGAATCTAAAATACCTTTCAGAGATATTTATTTCCAAAGATTCCTGCTTTTTACTTTCTGCAATGCTTTAGCCAAATCTTTGCTGTAAATTAATCCATCTGCAGTGAAGTTTGTGTGCCATCATGTCAAATGGCGATCAAAACTGTGTTTAGTTTAGTATGTATCTTAGATCCAGTTCCCGGAGAAAGGGTATGAATATGGCAAGCTACGTAAGACTACTTTCTGCAGAAACACAAACACATGCAGGTACAAAAAGATAACATGTTAACCTACCATGCTGTAAAAGGAATCTTAAAGCTTTGTACTTTCTGAATGCTTCCACTAATGAATTAGTGCAGTAGCAGTTGCTGGCATCCTTGCTCCCCAAGAATTGTCACCCTATGTCACTGTGCAGATGACATTTGGCACATCTCTGGAGAATCAGATGATGAACTGCAAATACCATTTCAGATAAGCATCCAAAAGTTTCATATGTGGGGTTGTGATTGTACAATAACTCGGGAAGAGACATGGGTGACTGTGGATTTCAGTGCGAGGAAGCGGAGCTGGGCAAAAGCCCTACTGACTACAGTCCCATCCCACAACAACTCTGAAGTGTGTTTTAGAAACACTCTCTGAGACTAAGAAACAGGCTTATCTGCACAATAAATACCTCTATGGGAAAGACCTGATTACGGGAATCAGCAAGATATCTTATTGCTGACGTTGCTACAAGAAATAGTGCATTCATTTGGAGATTCTAGCTAGTGGAGGACCTTGCAAAGCTAATGACCTGGCCATGACAGACACACAAATGGATTTTCTGCCATTGCTCTATGCAGAAATATCCAAGAGAACAAAGATCTTTATCTCCCTCCTTATGGTGCTGATAATCAGTTGATGTAGCATCATTTAAGTGCCAAAGGGTCTGGGAGTTTCAATGAACAATGGTCTAATTACAGAGCAATGTCATTAAATGGTCACTAAAATTCTCAAAATCAGAACATACGGGGGAAAATTACTATGTGTTATGCAGAAACAAAAATATTGTTACTGATTTTTGGGATGAACGCTTTAATGGAGATGTAAACAAATTGTAGAAAATTCAGGATCATATAAATACACAACCAAAAGATTAAAAAATACGGCTTGAAATGTAACAGTATATAGAGGTTGAAAAATAACCTTTAAAATGATTATAAGAGAGATGCTGTAATTGTCTGCTATGTGTAATATTTGGCTGAAATTGAGTAGATGCTGTTGATTCCCACTGAAAAATAAGTAGATAGCAACCACCAAATAAAAGGATTTTCGAATATGATGTTTTAATAATATATTCCAAGGAAACTGACTTTTCAGTAAGACTTTATGCTTGATAAAGCTTGATTTTTGTTTTATTTAGCTCACACAGATTTCAAATCAAAATTTTAAATGGCTTAATTTACATGTTTCATTTAATTTTATTTTTTATTTTAAATCTAAATGAACTATCTTCTCCTCCCCATTCTCTTTCATTCTCTCTCATTCTCCTTATTTATTCATTTTATATGTAATCATCTCTGTGTAGAGTTGATCAGTTAGCTTGGAAGAGCAGGTTGGTACAGTGAAAATACCGATGTAAGCACGTGTAGAAAATGTTACAACTATATGTATTTTTGTTAAATCTTTCAAATCAAGAAAACCCTAGGTTAAACAAGAGAGAATCAATCATGTTGTGAAAAACGTAGCAATTTCATACATATTTACTAAGATTCCTGAGACTTCACCAGCATACTAAAGAAGTCAGTAAAAATACTCGCAGGGCTGTATTTTCCTGCTTTTGAACATACATTGTCTTGTTAAATCTGACCTGTAAATTTGATTGCTTTTACCTTGGAAGATTGATTTATGCTGTTATGCACCTCATTTATAAATATTCCATTTGAAGCATTTTATGCAGAATGAAAGAGTTACTAAGTTATCTGATCTTCCATTAAAATGTGGTTGCCTGGATATAGCATCTAGTGCTGTTCAAAATGACCTCAAGTTCTGAGATATCAATTGAAGCCAGCTATATATGCTAGAGCACAAGAATCGCAACAGAAATCCTTTCTGTCCAGGAAGGTGGAAGGTTAGGAAAGCTCAGTGCAATTGCAGTCTTGGATTGGGCTGTATCCAGCAAGGAAGGAAATATGCCAAGAATTTAGCCCAGTCTAATGAGCGTTGCTTAAATTGTGTGAACTGACCACACTTTCTGATACAGCTGCAGAGAAGGTATCACTGATATATTTCAGGTTTCTGGTGTTTTATTGCACTTTATTTTAGCAAACAGATTAGGGAAACAAAAACAGAATGAGTTTTCAGCCACTTTGAAGGATTTATGTACATAGTTTTCTAAATCTCCTAATAAGGCTGTTCCAGCAATTTTATCCTAAACCAAGCACAGAGACCAAAAAAGTTCAGCTCAGACTATCAGTTGGGAAAACAATTCTAAACTAGCAACAATTAATGAAGCAGTCTTAACTTTAGGTATTTTTCCCACTTTCACTAAAATAACAGCAGCCATTTTTTCTGACCTGCTCCAATGTCAACATTCAGAATACAAAATCCCTAGTGGTTTCTTCTTCAGTGGAATACACAGCAGCTGAGAAGAGCTGTTAATGGAGAGGGGCAGAACTGAGCTGGGCTAGGGTTGGGAGGAACTGCTAACTTTATGGTGAGTGCTTACAATCATTTTATTTTGTATTCTGCAAGGTGTACAATACATTTACTTTCCTTCTGTTGACTACTTTTTTAACCACAAGTCCAAAAGCTTTCCCTGTACCATGTTGCAAGGCTCAAGCATGTTCTATCATCTGAAAATCTCCTGTTTCATACCATTTTCTGTTAAAACAAATCTGTAGAAAACAAAATTTCACCCAAATTAAATTTTTAATAGTAGATGTTGTCGGTTTCCTATTGCATGTGGCTTCATGCTGAATGCCACTGCTTATTACTGGAAACAGGCATCTTTTTGTTCCATTAGGTGGCTGAGTTTTGCATGATAAGTTCAAATATATATATATGTATATTCTAGACAGCCTCAGAGGCACAAGTAAAATGAGATAATCTATAGTGAATAATTTGATATACCAATTTTCAGTTGTTTTATGATCACAACTATATCTACAAAATAACTATAGTAAGAAAAAGTAGGTAGAAATAATGTCTCCCTCCTTGAAGATATTCAAATGTTGTCTGGACGTGGTGTAGCTGTAATTACCTCTGGGGTAACCACTCTGATCAGAGGGACGGGACAACATGACCTCCAGAGATCTCTTCTGAACTCAGCTTTCTGTTATGTTATGATTTCTGAATAGATGAGCTTAAATCCTTCATGTAAAGGGCAAGCAAAATGAAAAAAAAAAAAAAAAAAAGGTATCTCTTGGGTAAAGTTCCTCTGAAATTCTTGCATAAATGGAACAGCAATTCACTCCTTCACATTTGTTTCAGTTCTCCTGTTCAATAGTGCAAGATTTGTACAACTAGTGCATGACCACAGTATTAAAGAATGTTTTTCCTAGCATTGCAACTGAACATCTATACAGATGGAATGGACCTATCGGAAAACAGATGAAAGTATTTTCAAACCTTTGAAATGTAGGATGCCGCTTCTGAGGTGAACAGCATATGCTTGCTGACACTATACATGAGGGGAAAAAAAAAGATTTCATTGTGTCATTGATTCCCAGTAACTGAATGTAAAAAGGTATAATGATGGAGAAAACTAACCGTTTTAAAGCTGAACACATATGGCAAAATTGAAGAAAAGGCATGGTGGTACTTCACAGAATCATTTGTGTGGTTAATACTACCAGTCTGGTATTGAAACATCAGTCTCTGACATCACTAAACTAATCAAAATACAGCTCCAATGAGAAAGGATATTATTCTCCATGTCTTACCCAAACACTTAAAATGCTATAAAAACACTTGCCCTTCATGAACAGACCTCTGTCATAACATGAAAAGTCTTGTTCTTGAAGATCTTGCTGTGCTTACAGTGTTTTATGGATCTCCAGTAAAATATATCTTTTTGACATCTATTGCACTGACATGACTGGAATGTTATTGTTGTTGAATATGTAGATAGGTTTTGACTTTGCGTATTAAAAAACCTAGCCAAGATTGCATGATATTTGACCGTAACTCTGAAAGAAGTTTCCTGTTTTTTCCTTAATAACATATTAAAGCTAACTAGAATGACACGAAGCCAAATGCTAGATAATCACAGTAGAAAAATAAACAAAAATTTCCAGAGTGGTAATGACAAGATACAGTCTTATATCTCAGCTGTCCTGTGTCCAAAAATAGGGTGCCTAGGGTAGCCATGGGGTCTCCCCTCCCTGGCGGTATTTTAGAGATGCATGGATATGGTACAGACAAGGATTAACAATGGGACTCAGCAGGTGAGGATGATAGTTGAATTTGATGACCTTGAAGATCTTTTCCAATATAGATGATTCTATCATTAAGCAGAAAAGCTGGGGAAAACATGTTTTATCTAGCTATGATTAACCATCCTTGTTGCTGCAAATAGTTACGTTGCTTTTTTTTTAACCTCCCTCAACTCTAAACAATTCCATGGTAAAAATATGCATAAGATAGTTTTTCATCTTTGGTACTTACCCTTTGATTAGACAACAGACCTAAGTAAAGGTATAGTCTGTATCTCCCTGTAAAGGGTCCATACATACTGAGGCAACCTGAGGGTGGAGTACATTTATCTCAATTAAGAATGAAGTGAAAAATGTACAAATATTTTTTTTAATTCTTTGAATATTTATAAACAGTTATTTTCTGTGGCTTATAATTCAACCAAGCAGAGGATTCTCAGGAAATATCTCACAGTGATTTCCTGTTCAGTTTTCTGCCTTGTTCCACTGTTTCTCAGGAAAAATGTTTTGCTCATGTTAACTAGCAAATCAACAAGCCCTGCTGCAACTCACTCTCTAAAGTGACTACTCTTTTTTTGATAAAACTAAAAATAATTTTTTTCAAGCTAGACATGAAACAGACATCTGGCCATGAAGTATTCAGGAAAAAGCATTAAAGCTTAATCATCGTAAGCAACTAAACCAGAACCTAATGATAGCAATTTTGGCCCTTTCTAACTGACATCTTTAATCTATAATAATTCCAGCTAGGAGAAAAAAAAAACAACAACAACAAAAAAAAAACAAAACAAAACAAAACAAAAAAAACATATGAGCTCTTAAGTGGGCTTAACAAGAAGGAGAGATTGGAAATGTTCTGCATTTTTTCCTGATCTTGAATAAGATAAATTTTAATTAATGTCCCCCATCCTTTATTAGCCGTTTCCCTTTGTCTAAGAGTAGATTTCCTTTATTCACTACTAATTTTACAAGAAAAAAAGAAGGGGACACTTTTATCCTTCTTCAGTATAGCAAACAGTATAAAATTACATAAATAAATGAAAATATTTTTATTCCATGCACAAGAGAAGTCAGCAAAAAAGTGCCATGGATGATGCATTTTAATTTGTCCCTCCATTGTCTAGGGAGAATCTTTCAAAGTCATTTGCAATTAGAAGAGCTCTGAACTTTTGTGTTGATGGACAGAAAAAAAGGAAAAGGATTACTTCAGCAGTGTTTTGAAAAGACTGTGTAATGTTTCTGCATTAAAAATAATGTATCCTGAACCATTACTCCAGATTCACATCTATGGGTTTATTTGCCACATAATTGACAAGGAATGAATGGACTTCTCATTAGAGCATGTGAAAAAAACTACTTCTGTTCTCCAAATTCTTTCAGTCTGATCCTGACTAAGTCATTTACGGTGAGTGTTTAATGCACTTTAGGCATCTCAAAACCTTTGAGGGTCTGGGCTGTCCAAACAGATCTTAGAAGGTACTCATGCTCAAAGTTAGGTATGGGCTTAATTAACTGAGGCCTATGTTGGCCCAGACTGCTGCAAATCGAGCCTTTGTCCGGTCTCCATATAGAGCCACAGATATGTGGCTAGAGACCACAGGAGAATCTTCATTGCCCTCCTTGTCCTGTTCCATGAACAGCTTGGGCTGGCAGCCTCCTGCCTAGCTGTCCATTTCAGAGAAATCATACTCCAAGAGAGACAATGAAGGGAAGATATTATAAGCCATCTGCTTTAAGAATAAATTCACATATGCATATATGTGTTTTTGTTTTTTTTTTTAGACAAGGAAGAACTATATCATCCCTTGAGCTTTTTTTCCTTTCCTTCCTTTCAGAAGTGCTTTTTATAGGAATAGCATATTTCACAGGAGTCAAGCATGGCAGTTATAATTTGCATAATGCTATTTATCACAGTACGCAGATCCTTTGCAGAAAGTTACAGGAGCCCTGATAATGTATGTTCTCAGCCACAGAAAGTACCTGAATACTGTCCAGAAGTCCATTGCCTGCAGAAATACCTAATATATTTTTAGCAGAAGTTCCTGCTTTTGTTACTGTGGCAATTTCCTACGAAATCAAAGAGAAATGAAAAATAAAGAAATTGAAGTAGAACTGACATTGTAAGGTGAACAGCGTGAAGGATCCAGCAACATGCCTTCCCCAGAAACAGATGTGGGTGTTAACCACCCAAACAGATTCCCACTCTTCCTTATTGACTACAGAGGAGTTTAGGCTATATACCAACAAGCCAAGGACACAAGGTTCTGTTACTCATTAAATGAATGACATTCATCTGGTCCATTCCAAGGGAATAACATCCTGTGTCCCTTCTTTCCTGAGATCTCATTCCTTCAGCATCAGATCCGTAACATCAGTAGGCCCAGCCCCTCCTCACAGAAATGTTTTCTAGAGTATTAAGTCATGAATACGCAGCAAACTTATTAAAAGTTAGAGCAGGTTGTAAGAGATCTTTTCTGAGAAGCTGTTTTCCAATTTAATGAAACTGAGAAGTAGACATGTATGATTACATAACTGAAATCTGTATTAAAAAAATGAAATCAGGCGCAAATACTCTTTTTATTATTACAGGGAGCAGCATAAGTTCTTTGTAAACTGTTCTTTCCTAACACAATTTGGAGTATCTTCTGGTTTAAAATTTTAGGAGAATGCTTTTGAAGTGCATTTTTCTAACTTCATTTTTATTGCAAAATCATACTGAAATAAAACCTGTCCAGTCTAATAATAAGAAATCAGTAGTAGCATGATTTTATTTTCAGAATACTTGACATATATTAAAGTCATTTACATTGCCTCTCAGGAGCTAAGTTTTTTGGCCTTGTGTATGAATTTTCTTGGAGAACTAAACTAAGTTAGCAAATTTTGCTACCTGAATACAAATTAATGTATATCCTAGATCTCTGATTTCTCTTAAGCTGAATGACAAAGTTTACTGATGGATATTGGTAATGTTACTTTTTCTATTCATTTCATTGGGGTAAACATACTGGAGTTGATGTTCCATGGAATTCATTGTAGTTGTGTAAGATTAGTAAAAAATAAACAGAAATTGAAAGTATTGTTTACTCTGCATATCTATTCAAATAGGCTTATTGAACTCATCTCGATGGAGATGTACTAGTTAGAATCAGTTTGGTCCCTCTGAAGTCTCATGTTACAGGATACAGAACCTTTGCTGGAAAAGTGAAATATTATTTATAAGCAGAATAAGAATTTAACTGTGCTAAATCATGCCTTGATCATCATTTCAACACAGCCTAGATCAGTGATAGAGCTTTAAAAAGGCATTATTTTGCCAGCATTAAAAATGTCAAGTGTATCTTTTTGCGGTGTTTTCCCTAAGCCTTATGTTGTCACTGTTCTTCTATTATTTTTTCACCTATTCTTTAAAACTACTTAGAAATAGCTGGACTTTCCATGGAAAATATCTAAGCTAAAGGATTAGTATCTTATTTATGCGAGTGATTAGAAGACTCATACTAGGTCTGTTTACACTACTGGATATAAATGAAGAATATTTTGTAGCCATAGAATCATCACTAAATTCTGTGATGTATCAGTTCAATATTACAGTAAAAGATATCAATGAACATGATAGTAAACCAAGATTATGATTCCAAAGAGAAATGAGAGAGCGTGTTGTGGCAAGCACTAAACACTACTATGTGATAGGGCAAGCAAGTCTCATGGCGGGCATTGGAGCCTGCCAAGTAGAAGATAAATAGCTATAGCATATATAAGCTTGGTCTAGAACATTAGTACGTTCTAATCAAATCTGTCATCACCTCTGACACTTTAAAACCCACAGTGAATGACAAAAAAAAAACCCACAAAACTGTAGCAGTTTAACTCTGTCAAACAGATAAATACTACACAGCTGCTCAATCATTCCTCGTTAGTGGGATGGGGGAGAGAACTGGAAAGGTATAAGTCCAAGAACTGATGGGCATGGTGGTTTTATACAGATAGCCATCTAAGCTCTACGCACTAAGCTGCTTTCTCAACTTCTCTTAAAAGAGCTAGGAGAGAAAATATGATGAAAGAAGGGCTTGTGTGCTGAGATTAGGGTAGTTTAAGTAAAGTAAAATAAAAGGAAAAAAAAAGCAAAGGCCTCATGGAAGCGAAAAGAGAAAACAGTTATTCTCTATTTTACAGCAGCAGATGATATTCTTCTACGTCTTGGGAAGCAGCTACTATGTATAGATGGTGGTTGCTCAGGAAGACAGGTGGTTTTATAAGGAGAGTCCCTCTTCTCCTTACACTTCCTTAAGTTTTTTTGGGAGTGTCATTTCATATGGTATGGAATATACCTTTCATAAGGTTAGGTCAGTTGTCTTGTGTATGTCTTCTCAACACTATTTGCCCAATCCTGTACCACTGGCCTTTGCAGGGTTGTTGGCAGGGCAGCCTTGACTGTGTGCCAGCATTGCTCAGCTGTTTCCAAAACATTGCAGTGATATCAATGGTGCTGTAGCTACAGGTGCAAAGCACAGCACTGTTTGGGCTACCATAGGGAAACTTAACTCCTTCCCAAACAGATCTAGTGCAAAGAGTTGATATAAAAACAGTTTAATAGGGCAAAAACCATGCACACAAGCAAAGCAAAATGAGGAATTTATTCACTTGTTCTCATCAGCTGGCAGATGTTCTATGATTTCCTGGAACATAAAGCTTGTCCTGCATGAAGGTTTCTTGGGAAGACAAATGCCATCACTCCAAACATCTCCTTCACCTTCTTTCCCCTAGCCATTTTTTGTGGAGCAGGACATACTTTAGCACGGTCTATTCCTTTCGTTGTTCTGGCTGTGTCCTCTCCCAACTCCTTGAGCACACCCAAGCTCCTCATAGGCATGAGAAGTTGAAAAGTCCTTAATCAGTATAAACACAACTCAACCACTGTTAAAACACCGGTATGTTATCAATATTATTGTCATCAGAATCCAAAACACAAAGTTATCCAAACCAAAACTAGGGCAGGGAAAGAAGTCAGACTTTTAAAGAGATTTCCAGAGCATGGATCAAAATTTCTGGCCCTTGGTACAATCCAGTGCCACTTCCACAAAAGTTGTATAAACTGTGCAGGAATAGATATAGCCTCTTTTGCATTGAAGGCAAATCATATTATCTCCCTTATAATTATGTGTGAATATTCATGTAGGAACTCAGTCCTTTTTAAGTCTTGTTAGGATGTATGCATTGCAGTTTCTCTTGGAAGTGATCACCACATAATAAATAAATTCTATCTGTACTGCTCTCAGTTGTTTCCCTTTGAAAGCGATTGAATATTTTCTTCTATTTTGAGACAGAAGAAGAGAACTTCCTCAGATATCTTTTCCATACCAGCTGTTAAATGCATACAGTTTAGCATTAATGAAGCTTTAGAAATGAAGATGGGGTTTACCTCTGACAGGCTTCTAGCAGTTGATAGCTTACTTGAGAAATGTTCTTTCAGTATCTGAACACGCACATGGCTGTGTGTCTGCATAAGGTCTCATAGTCAACCTGTCTAGGAATTTCTCCAGCAAATTCCTGTAAAAGGGGAGTTACTATCAAGGCTTCCCCAGCGTAATCAAGCTTTAACATACAAACAACTGAATTTATAAGCCACAGTGTTCTTAAAGACCCATTCCATATGCACCATTTTCTACAAAGATCCTCCACAAGATCAGAGTCTGAAGACAGTATTTTATGCCTTTAGTAAGTGGAAAACACCCTAGCACTTTTACTACATAAGCAGATTTAATAAATCCATGAAATTATTTAATTTCTTAACTTAATTTTCCATTAAAATTTTGAATACTAATTTTTATAAGAGTGGCTGCTCAGCTAAGTTAAAAAACGAATTGGAAACTAGATTCAATAAAAAATGCAGCTAGTACTTGATTAAAAGTATGCAGACTGTAGCACCACAGAAAGATGACATTTCCTATGAAATCCATTTTCAAGTACTTTGTGAATCTGGTCACTTTTGTTACATATTTCAATCTTGGACAAAACAAAGCATTTTATAAATAAATAGGTTGTTAGAAGTAAAATGCTTACATATAGCCAGCCTCTAAAATTTATGCGCACATCTAGTCAGTGTAATAGAAAAGCTTATGTTCTGTTACAGGTTTCCTCAAGCAACAATGTAACTCCTTTATACAGATGCCAACTGCCATAGGATAAACATCCACATTTTCTCTGTCACTTCCATCCATCACTTATGCTGCACCAAATAGAAATAGTCACTTTACTCTCTTTCTTCATCAATTTGCAATTAAGAACTGACAAATAAAGGCTAAGGGGTAAGATAATACAGTATGTTTATGTAATCTGTATCAACAAGTATGTCATAAGGCTGGCACGAGGTAATACATTTTTTAAGAAATATAGACCACAAAATTTCATTAATGGTCAGCTGCATAAGCACGGTCAATTTGGAGCAATAGTGCTTTAGTATGCATAAGTTTTGTATAAATAATAAGGAAAAATAACATGTATGCATCAATTTTGTATTAAGAAAACTCATGCAATAAACGTGTATTACCTATAACTTCTGAAAATTGAAAGACAAAAGTTCACAGCAGATAAGTTTGTAAATATTTTGAGGTAAACTTAAGGGAAAAAATAGTTGCTGTGCTACAGTTAAGTACTTCAGTAAAAAATAAAAAAAGTAGAAATATTTTAATTTGCGATAACTTTTATGGTAAAAGAATATTGATTAAAAAAAACAACAACAACAACAACAAAAAACCCAAACTATTAGCCAAACAGGGACACACTTTTTTGAGTTACTGGGCTCAGAGCTAGAACAGTTTAATGAAGACCATAGAAGAGCTTGCAGGATCGCATTTTCATCTCTAGTTTACATTTGAAGCTCTGTTCTGCTCTTTGTGATGTATCCATCCAGATAATGCAGCTGCTTTCAGCAATGACTTTAAGATATTTCCTGACCCTCATGTGGAGCACTGTGACTCCTGTTACAATAACATAGAAAGAAAGATATATCTATTACTCTTAAACAATCACTGGCACTGTGATACTCATGTCATGTTATCAAGTTAAAGAGATTACTTTGAGTGAGGCAACGCAAGTACATAGCTTTATAAAATGAACGCTTTGAGTCTGCCCACAGCAGTTTAAATGTTCACTGTCTAAATTCTTGCTTTCAAGTTCTATATCCTTCTCAGGTTTCTAAAAGACCATTTTTAAAATCAATTAGCTGTGGAAAAACAAGTATCCTTTAAATAAGGCAAAATACAAACTGCCCAGTGGATAATTCTCTTCATAAGAAGCAAGATTGATTTTGCCTTTGATTATCCATGCTACAAATAAATAATTTTCTCAATTAGGGTTAAAATGTTAATGTTATAGAGTCAACACACATTGACAAAATATCACTTTAATCAAGCAGTGTAAATTGGAGTTCCACCAATTATGCTAAAGTAGTTATTTCCAGAATGTCAGACAAGAACCCAGATACAACAGCATGTTTTGGAGAAAGGCTATTCTGACAGTTATATATTGGTTGTATGAGTAACATAACTTTAAATAAATTACTGACATATTCACTATCTCATTTCTATTTTTTGGCTTTTTTTTTCTTTTTTTCTGATTTGCTTTGGTTTGGGGTTCTTGGTTTGTTTTGTTTTGTTTTCCAGGAGAAATCAGGAACCTAAACAGTTGAAATACTTTCTGTAAAAGTGTTATCTTTCATAAAACACTTCCTTTAAAAGTAAGTCAATATATCTACTACAACAATGCTACCACAGTGAGCCTATGCAGAAGACCTTCCCCTTTTGTCTGTATTCTACACAATTTGAGCACTGGAGCTCACAGCAGCTCCATTTCCCTGCTCAGAAACAGGGATTAAATAAGCACATGAAGGAGGAAGTGGTGGGATCATTTCTTGGGGCTTCTTTACATGTATCCTAGATTTGGAGACCAGTCTTCACTGGAGGTGCTGGTGCCTCATACCTCTGAAAAGCAGATCATAGATGGTTTAAAGTGCTTATAAATTATTGCTAGCAGAATGGTCCCATTCTTGTGGTTCTTCTGTTCCAGACTGGGTGTAAGATAGTTTTGTAGACAGTAGAATTGTACAGAAGATTATCATGAAAACAATCTGATGAGAAAATTCCCTCAATTTGGAGAGTCAGCTGTTGGCTCCCACCAATTTTATAGACATTTCCAGAGGACTACAGTAAGATCAGAATGTCATGTTATATTTCCATTCCTACAAATCTAACTCAAAATAAGATTCTGGAGTGATGTTTGAATAACAAAAGTAGACCTCAATTAGACATTAGGAAGACATTTTTTACTCTTAGTGCGGTGAGGCACTAGAACACTTTGCCCAGGGAGGTTGTGGTGGCCCCATCACTGGAGGTGTTCAAGGCTGAGTAGGATGGGTCTTTGAACAACCTGATCCAAGGGAAGGTGTTTCTGCCCATACAATGAAGTTGGAACTGGATGGTATTCAATGTCACTTCCAACCCAGGCATAAAAACATGTAATTAAATTAATTAAAACTCATAAATAATGCTGGCTATAATGAACAAATATTAAGAAATGTTAGTTTGCTTGATAATTTTGTTACTAGGCAGGGAAGAGCACTCTTTGCTGTTTGTTTTATATTAATAACAGTGAAGAAAATGAAAGAAATAATTTAAGAAAATAATTATTATACTTGTTTTTCAGGTAAATTAATAACTTGGAACACTAAGAATTATTTTTTTAATTGCCATTATTTTTGAGACTTTTCTCTCTTTCTCAATGAATACATATTCTCTTACTATAAAAAGAAATTATGGCCATTAATTTCACTTTGAAAATCTTTTTTTCAAATCCCAGGTTGTAGTTATACAAGCAGCATTCACATTCTGGCCCATCAGTGAGTGGTTTAAATGTAATACTTGGAAACATCCAGTGTTGCCTACAACAGTAATATCATTTCTGTGAATATCTCTCTCAGAGACACTGATGAGATCACAGTTTCATTTGGGATGGTGAGAAAGTTTTTGAAGTGCTATCCACATCCCTGTTATTTCAGTATATGTGGTATTCCCATGTCAACCGTTGTTCTATGATTCTAAATAAACTCTACTTACTTCCACCTAAGATGGCCTTATTTTAAAACCAATGAGATCTTAGAAGTCTAACTGAAAAATTTATTTAACTCTTCAAAGATGTTACTAAATCATCACTTTATTCAGAACTTTGATATACAATTTCACTTCTAAAAAATTCATAGAGTTTGATGCAAAGTCTCCTAATTCTGAGTACATCTTCTGGGAAGAATTCAGAATAGCTGATAACGCAATGGACAATGAAGACGTTAGGCAAGAAAATGAGGTACTGAGCTGGGATGTGGCAAGACAAGGAATAAAGGAATAAAAAAGGAAAAAAAACCCACGAAACTGTAAACCTCTTAGAAGAAATTAGTGGAACCAATTAAAAAATTTATACTATTCATCCAGAAGAATGGATGAATAAAGAAAAACACATAAAAAATATAATGAAATTTTTGCAAGAAAATATCTTAGAAATTTAAAAACTGTTGCATAGATCACATAAAAATCAAAGAAAAAAAATTAAAATGTAATGTGTTTGAAGAATAACAATATTTTTTTTCCTCATTTCTGCATTTACAGTTTCACTGTAAATATTTTAGAGAGTAGCATGTTGGCTTCCATGTTTTAATGGTACTGAGAAAGCTATGACAATAGGGAGAACTGACTCATTCCTAACCTCAGAAGTGGAACTCAGAGATACAGATGGGCTAACAACTCTTTTAGATACCTGGGCAATAAGAGTTAAAACAAATAATCATATAAGTTAAATAGTATAATTTCTGTTGCAGAGTAAATAAAAGTTATTTAAATAAAAGTTTCATTATAGTCATGGACAGTCTCCATGTTCCAGAGAGAGAATCCGTGAGAAATGTTGCAACCTTTATTGGCTGAGTTCTATACATTCTGAAGTTGTAGTGAATGTGTCTGTGTACAGTCACACTGCTAAGAAAGAAACGAAGATGTAGTGCATTGTTCATGTTTGGAGAATATGGCTTCCCAAAATTATGTGTTTAGCTTTGACAGAGATAGGTCCCAGTGAGAGCTTCTCAAGCAACAAATTAACAGACATAATAATTTATTTGTCACAGAAATAGACAGAAAATATGAACATCTGGTTTTCTGTGTCTGCTGATATAAGAAGTGAGTTGGTAGGCTCCCAAGATTTTAATTACAAGATATCTATTCCTCTTCAGTACATTCAAAACACTTTAAAACTGAAATTTAAAGGAATTTGCAATGAAGAACAAATGCAGTACCACTGTAGCCCACACTACAGAAGTTGTAATGCTCTATTTTATCTGTTCATGGAATGTAAATACAGACAGTCCAAACAGGCACATTTCTAAACAATCACACGAGAAATTTAGTAATTATTACAAAAGATCAAAATAAAATTATGATTTTCAAGTAATGAGTTTATCGATGATTCATATTAACAATGACTAAACAATGATTAATAAACAAATATTAATGTAAAGCTTTTAGAAGTTGTTTTTCTCTTTGTTAATGCAAGAAAAAACGTGAAGGGCAAGCATATCATCTCAGGAGAGGTGTTTCCTAACCATAAAGTTTCATTCCTGAGCTATATAAATTACAGTATCTTATATAATCCTTTAATTAATTCTGAATGCAGCTCTGGTTTCTCTAGCTCAGGTCATAGTAGAACTGGAAAAGATATAAAGAAAGTAAGGAGGCCTGAGGTGGCTTTTCTGTCATTCAGGTGAGGATTTCTCATGCTGGAGAAGATTTATAAAACCAGAAGTGTCTTGAACAATGCAAACAGGGAAGAATATTACTCTCTCTCTTAGGATATATCAAAAGTAACTGCAAGATTAAAGGTTGAGACTAAACTAAAGATTTAGCTGAGCTATGAGATATCTTGAGTCTAGTTGTTAAGGATGCTAAGACGTTAAAAAGTTAGTGGGCAAATTCACTGTGATTATTAAATAGAAAGGTAGTATCTTGAAGTTTGTGAGTCACACCTGTAGGTAACTAGGAAAAAATCTGGAGAAGAACCTGGTTTTTATGATCTAATTTAAAATTTATCTACAAGTATCTGACAAAATAATGAGCTAAAATGTCTTTTGTCATACGCTTGTCATTTCTTACGTGATATGTAAGAAATTTTATCCTCAGTATAATGGGTAAATGATTCAGTATACTTCATGTAACCTATACAATGAAATGAGAAATAGCTTTAAAAACACTTACTGACTTCACTGGCATTTATAATGGCATTCGATGTTACACCATCCTAATACTTAGCTTGAGATTTCAGATTAATCCATACATGCACAATTTATTCTAATTGCTCTTTTTTATTTCATTAGCAGGAAATGCTTTTATTTTCTAAAGTTCTATTAATATTTATTTGTTCTTTTGAGATCCCAACACTCTATCCATGAAATAGAAAAACACTTGCTAGATCTCGTAAAATAATAACTATTTCTGCTTGTGTGCCCCTAGAAAGTTTTGGAATAATTATGCTCATCCTTTCAAATATTTTCTTGATATTTTTTAATCTCTACACTAATAACCAAACCCAAATTTGTACTCCATATCACCGTGACTTCTAATACTCAGCTATCTCTTGGGAGATCTATACTCCACTGCAATGTGCAGTGCAGAAAGGTCTGGAACACTTGTCTCTGTCTCTCATAGAAAGGAAATATTAAGTGGCTGAAGCATCACACCAGCCCTCATCCCACCTATGGTTCTGTAGGGATTAAACTGCATGTGCTAACACATTTCAGCTGAGCTCCCTCACTTGGAATACTCAGATTTATTTATTAAGATAAATAATTATGTTAGTAGAAATCTATTCCTGGAGTTTCTCCATGTACTCATTTAGAATTGTAAATAGTGAAGAAAATGTTAAAGCTGTACGTTCCCAGCTGAGCTGCAATTCACAGCTGCAATAAGTACAAATTGTGCAGAAAGAAAAAGAAAGGAATGCTTAAAACAATAGTTGAAGCAATTATGTCTTTCAATAACCCCCTCAAAAACTACCACACCTGTTTTCCATCCATCTTTATTAATGTCTAATGCAAGAGATTAAAAACTAGAGACTGTCAGAATTCAAATACTCATTACCAGCTGTTATGTGCAGATGTCAAAAATTAGGACCTTCAGGTGGATTATGTGAACCACAAACAATCTGAAAAACAGTGGGTCAAGTTTTTTATCTCCTCATCATGAAGGGAAGACCTGACTGTTGAAACAAAATATGATTTTATTAATATGCATTATCCCTAACGGAGACAAAGGGAATAAATTACGACTTGTAAATAAAAAATGAGAGGACTTCAATAGGAACATATATTTCTTTAAAATATAGATGAAGTTCCTTTTTCAAACATTTCCACTCATCCCATCCCACTATCTTGTGGCCTGTGTTGTGCACTTTCAAAATTAGCAAACAGGTGTTAAATCTGGTATTTGACAGCTATAGCAATGACATGCATTATCTTCACAGCTGTGGTAACTGGCAGTCATTGTTTCCATAAGAAATGCTGGCAATTGAATGAATAATTTGCATTATTTTGCGCTTACACAGAAATTAGTATTGTGAAGCCACTTCAGCCATCAGTCAGCTCTCTGGGCAGAGCATTCAATATCTTTTGTATCAGAGAAGACAGCAGTCCATTTATTTTGCATACTGGCACTTAGTATTAACTTGTCACTTAGTGGATTAGGCAAGTGTGTGAGCATAATCTCTGCAGCCTTATGAGTTATGAGATCTTCAGCAATCGTTGTTAAAGATGGAATGAGACGACCATCCACTACGGTCTTTCTCTCTAAACAGAAAAGAAACATGTTTCTTGATTCATGCTCTTTAGCATAAATCCCGAAGCTGAATTTTCACTTGAAACTGAAAATCTCAAAATATGCACCCTGAGATTTACATAAGACAATGAAGCTCTGGTCACCATCTAAATATAAAGGACTATAAGGACAGAAAAGTCAAGCTTTTATTGTATCTGCACAGATTAACCTCCAAGAGGAAGGATTAGGAAAACTCTTAAACACCATCTTCTGCTTCCCAATTCATTTTTTCATTGTTTGCTCTGTGATGCAAAAGCAGATGCTTTGGGACCACAGCATCCACTTCCTTCTTTCTAATAGCTCTCTCAACATTTTCATGCACATTTTCTTCCTCCACAATGATTTTAGCCCCAAACCAAAAGATTTAGCTTACAAAGTATTGCTTGCTAACAGTACCAAAAGTACTGAAGGTGCTTCTGCTCCATTGTTCCTAAAAAGAGAAATATTTCATTATTATTATTTTTTAATATAGTGTTTCTTAAGTTTACAGGGACACAGAAGGTGCTTTTTGGTTTATTTTTAAATAACATAGCAGACTAAAGAGTAAATTTCTCATGATTTGTTGTGAAATTAACCATCAGAAAGTGTTACAAATAGAACTATGATTAAAAACTAAATGTTCAAAGATGGAAATTTGTAAATCAAATTGTTTGCTTAACTTTATGTTCAAATATATCCTAATAAGCACTATATTTCCACAGTGAATCTACCATAATTCATTTCCTGAAGTTATTTATATTTTTGGAATACACAGCCCCAATCATAAATATTATGCTTAGATTGATTTATTTTAGTATTTATACACAGTCTGCTCTGCAAGCTTCTGGGCTTTTAATTAATCTGGATTTGGGGCATAAATTCTTTATGCCTTGATTAATACCAAGCAGGTTTTATTTAATTAAAGAGACAGGCTGGTAAGAGACATTTTAATCAAAAAATTCATATGCATACAGTACATCTGTATTTTTAATACAAGCCCAAGCACATTAAAAAAAGATTTATTCTTTCTCAGCTGTTTTCCTTTTTGAATGATGGAATATTTCTGGTTCAAGTGAGGAGTTATCTTCACACACTCATTCCATCCCCTACCTTTTCCCTCCTCAGAACAGCAGAGGAGAAAAACAAATTTAAGTGACAGGAGCACTCAGAAAGTAATAATTTATTTATTTATTTATTTATTTTTTAAAAGGACAAAAGAAAATTTCAGGATTTTCTAAAAGCAAAAAAGAATAGTGTACAAGGTATTTATTGAGGTGCAAAGTCATTCTAGAAAAAATAGCAGAAATTCTTCTGGTTCTAATAAAAGTAGTGGAAAGAGAAACTTCCAAGCAGGAATCTGTCATATGTTCATATTCTCATTGTCTTTTCAGCCATGCTGCTTAGAGTTAATTTTAAAGCACCCCTGAACATAATACTATATGGAAAATAATTGCATTGCACAGTAACATTTGGTTAAAATTTTGCATCTGTCTACATTGTTTGTACATATAAATTTTGTCTTCAGCACAGTGTTCTCTTAGCAGCTTTTGATTCAGCATGTTTATTATCTCAATCCTCATGAAAGTTTTTAAAATATACGTAATATATCAGAACAATGTATATTTTTAATAGAAACAATTGTCTTTGTGGGTGACAGAACAGATACAGTCCTTTCAATTTTCACAAGTCTAGAATCACAATTAAGGATCATCAACACTATGTTTACAGTGAAATTACAGTATTTGGGGAGGATAAGATCAGTTCACGAGAAGAGGGTTGTTTTTTTTTTCCTACACAAAAAGTGTAGAAAATATTCATAAGTTATATGTACATCTTAGACAACCTTTAACATTTGGTTAGCCCTGAAGAGTTCAGGCAGTTAGACAGAAAATCTTTGAAGGTCACTTCCAACTGTTCTGTTCTGTTCTGTTCTGTTCTGTTCCGTTCCATCCCGTTCCATTCTATTCTATCTTGTTCTGCTCTTTTCAAAAAGAATTTCTCTAAAATCAATGACTATATTCATGGGAATCACAACTCTTGCTCTGAAATATTTGTAATGCAGTCATACAAAGCGGAGGTTACGCTAGTTTCCCTGTTAACTTTTGGTTAGAAAAAGGTTTGGTGTGACACAAAAAATCTTTTTCTATATAGTTTAGTTTCAAGAAACCTTAGTCTTCAATTGTATCTTAATACCATAGGCTGGAACTGATCTAACTAGAAAAAGTATTGACAGTGATTTCTACCTCAGTTGTTCATATCTTCTTTACATATGTCACCATTTAGACAGATAATCCTCACTACAAAAATATTGCCTAAGTCTGCTGGCATGAAGATTAGGAGGAAGTGAGAGATAGCTGAGAGAAGTATGAGCTTGTTGGCAACAAGGAGGTCACCCAGCATTAAATTTACCCTCAAGGAGAAAGGTTAGAATTGTGTGATGTAGTAAGACACTGTGTCAAACATATGGGAAAATTTGTCTCTCCTCCCTTTTACCTTTCTCACTTTCTGAATTTAGGCTGATATGGTTAGTTAAGTATTTCAGAATTATCTAAAACCTAGATTTAGGAGCTTTTCATATTTTGGAGTCTTTGTTTTAAAGATAGGAATAGGAACTTATTTTAAAATAACTGGAAATTAAATGTGCTAGTGAAAGATGCTGTTTTTGATGATAACTATTTTTATGGAAACACAAGCCCAGTGCTCATCTATAAACAAAAACTATAAAAAAAAGCTACGATTTTCGTTCCCAAATTTTAGAAAATTTTGCAAAAGTTGATGAAGCCCATCAGATGATTAGAAGTGGAGGAAGTGATATCAAAAAATAAATGTGCTCCAGTATTATTTTCTTGACAACAAAAAAGAAGGAAACAGGTAGTGTTGTTGGCAGGGGTTAGCTGACACATTTATGCAAAACTGAACACAAAACGGGAACATTTCTCTAAATAAACATCAAGACAAAAAAATAATGACTAACCAGACATCTGAGTTCTGAACTCCAACACCAAGTGCTGCTTGTCTGCAAAACCACATTCTAGATCAAGCATATGTTTAAGAATGTCAGTTTTTCAAAACACAAGAAAATAAATCTGGGAGTATGTGAACAATAAGCTGTCTCAAAAGGACCTGGAGTAGAAATTAAAAAAATGAACAAAACACATGGTGTTTGGTTGTTGATTGAGTTTCTGAGAAGAAAATACCTCCATAGTAAATGATTACAAGAAGTAAAATCTGACCAGAGATCTACTGCCTTAGAGGTTGCCAGTGTTCTACCATGATGTTCATAGAAGTTATCTGAGAACAGTTCACAGTAGGTGATATTTCAAACAGAAGGAACGTCAAAAGCAGAAAAAGAATTTTGAAAATCACTGATATGGATAGAAAAGGTAACAAATAATACTATTCTCAGAATAGCATTCATCTTTTTAATAACAATCAACAGTCATTAGTTAAATTAAAAATGAATACAGGATTAACATATCAAACATGCTAAGTTATCATTCAATCACAGTTCACATGGGGTCTTTAAATAAAAACTACAATAGAATAGACCAGTGGTAGGAAAGTGGAGATTCGCAGTGATTTTTGCTCCTTGCTGACTTCAGATTGCAGAAGGTAGATATTAGAAATTTTGTCTGTCTTCACTGCAATCATTTCAGTTATTGCAAATATTTCGGAGTGATACTTCTAAGCTAATATTTGTTATTATATTAATTTTTTATTGTTAATATTGTTAATATTATTATTATAGTAATATTTGTAAATATTATTCTAATATTGTGGCAGTGGATTTCTGAGTTCGAGTTGTGCAGAAGATGTTTTTACAGGAAATATCCACAGAACTGCTCTTTCTCTTTTATGTACTCTTGAACTTTGATATACTATGTTTCACCTGCTGTCTGTCAGTAACCCCCTTCTTTCAACTTAAAATTCTTCTGAGGATTTTTTCCTGTTTTACAGCATTTTATATGCACACAACACTACTAGATATTATTATTACATGAAATAGTGTGTCCACATCAGTGGGATGAACTACCTCAGCCTCTCAGCAGTGCAAACACACAGAGGAGGCAGGATGTTGCTGCTATCCTGTTCCTGACTGTTCATGTGTAAGTCTAGGTTCACCTTCCCTGCCTATATAATAGTTGCAGGAACGGGCTTCCCAAACATATCTACCTAAAAGAAAAAGGTCAGCATCAAGCTGAGGAGGGACTTTTACAAGGGCACATAGCAACAAGACAAGGGAAAAGGGTTTTAAACTGGAAGAGTATAGTATATAATATCCCTCTGATCAATGCTCAGAGCTCTGTGCTGCTTAGACTCCCCCTCTTTTCAGTGGAAATGACAGCACTTATCAGAATTGAGTACTTGACAAAAAAAAAATCTTCTACGCCTTGCATGAATGTTACCCAAGATGGACAAGAGCATGCATGCTACACTGCATGCAGCAGTGGAGGTGACCTGTGGTCACTGTCACCATTGCCATTGCCAAGCCCGTTTAATCTCCAGAAATGTTTAGCAGGTGTCAATGAATGTCAGTGGGTGCACTTTTTTCTGCATGGAGAAATTAATTTCCACACCTTTGTTTCATAAATGCTTCCATATCAGATGCCATTCTGTCAGACTGCCCCTCTGTCATCATCTGTCACACCACAACAACATCTAGTGGAATATTGATGGGAAAATTCAGCCCCTACTGCCTTACCACCACCATCTACCTCTGACTTCATGGACCAAGGTAATAAACTAGGAGGCATTACTTCCATGGCAGCCCTCATGATAAAGGTTTCTATAAGAAGAGATTTCTATAAGAAAGTTCAGTGTCTACCTCTGTTGAAGTTAATTAAATTCACAATGCAATTAAACAGGTTTTATACAAGCTTTTTGGACTTGGCATAGCTTTTATTTAGATTTTTTTTAATTTATTCCCTGAAGCCAATTACATCTTCTCCTCAGTCATGCTGACCTTCTATAGAAGCAAATGGTGAGCTTCAGATCAGGTTAAGTAATGAAGACTGGAATTTTTATATTACTCTTTGAGCAGTACAACAATCATGACACATAGTTTTCCTAGTGTCACCAAAAGCAGCAAAATAGACAGTGATCAACCACTGAATTTCCTTCTCAACTAGAATTTCTATGATTGCAAAGATGACAGATCATAATATTCTACTAAAAGTTATCAGAGAATGTTATTTTCTTGTTTAGATAATATATGTTTTTTCCAGTAAGTGTACTATTTTCATTTTCATTGCTGGAAACATCTTTTGAATAAATATTCTGGTATATACCAAAAAGTAACATAGCTGTTCTGAGAAAAGTACCTCATACAACAATTCTGTGAGGTTGTTTTATGCATGTATTATTCCCCCTCCCCTCTTTTTTTTTATTTTTATTTTTGTAGACTCATTTTATATATTATTGATCTTATTGACAAACAAAATATCTATAGTGTTCCAAATATCAGAGTCAGTCTTCCTGTGTAAAGAGAAATTATATATTTCATTAATTATGTTATTACCACAATTTGTTGGAAGAAACATGTGTTCTTGGATGTTAATTAATAGCTCATTATTATGATACAAATTAACTTGGCAGCACTATGTACCGTATATTTGCAGAATAATGAATTACATTAAAGGAAAGCCAAGATGGCAAACACTGAAGTGAATGAATCTATTATCTGCTCCTTATAAATGCATAAACCTTTCCTGAGGTGTTAAGCAGAAATTCTAGTGAGTAGTACACTAAAGTCAAGAGAAAAGAAGAAAAGAGTAGGCAAAAAGGAGAAGGACTGATGTGCAAACAACTTGAAGGACTGAACATTACACCAAGAAATAATAGGTACTGTTCCAGCCCAATAGGCATTTACTCCTAAATAGGTTGTCATAAAAGCTGGGAAAACTGATGATGTATTGAATGTTAGAGTGACGTTTAGGTCTGTATTGCGAAACTGGTAGTGACAAAAGACTCATCTCAACTGCTGTGAGCAACCTGTGCAGCAGAAACCACACTAAACTAATAAGTACTACAGAAATTCAGAGGGGAAAAGAGAAATTCTCCTCTCCTCTCCTCTCCCTTCCTTTATGTCTACATTTATTACAAGTTGTAAGGTTTTTCAGTCACATCAGTTAGCACAACTATGATTAGAGTGAACATAGGAATTATAGTAATATACTTTTGATAACATTTCTCTATGTATGTGTTCCATACACACGCTATTTTTCTTTTGATAGCCATAAAAATAGAAAAATCTGGTCTGCACATGGAGTACTTTCAGACTAATTCATTCACTACACAAAAAAGTGTAGAACTAAGCTAGTAACAAAGCCTTTGGTTATCAGTGCAACTCATCTAAATAGCATGCATAGGCAGAAAAAAGAGAAAAGCATTTCATTCAAGATATTTATGATTAAGATATTCACTAATATTAAAAAGGAAAAAAGTTGAACCAATCTACTTTAATTCAGTTCAGACACTTCCTCTGCAAGGAAACTTTTGGTAAGGAGAAGCTTTATAGAAAGCCAAAATTATCCATGACTGTACACAATGTGTAGTGGTACATATGAAGAATACTGTACCATGAGATTTAATGGCAAACATACAAAAATGTTAGGAGTCCCGGCTGATATTTTTTCTAAGTCTGGTTTTCTCCATGTCTACTTCACACACAAAAGTCACAGGAATTTTCCTTCTCAAGTCAAATTGAACAGTTTAGCAATATTTCATAAATATTTATACTAGGAAGTTTGTACATTAAAGAGCTCAAGTGTATACGTAAAACGGTGCTTAAAATGATGAAAAAAAGTCACTTAAATACACAGAGTAAAATAAATTTCATGGTGTAAATGAAGAATTGAGAATTGTTAAGAAAAAACTTACACTAAAATACATGCTCTTTCCTAAATATACCTGTAAATAAATAAACTGTAAATAGTATTTACATTTCTATTAAAAAAAGATGCTCACTCTACTTCAAATTCAAATGGGAAAAGTTTTATATTAATCATATGTTACACTGTTTCAACAGAAATCTAGTCCACTGTTTCACTGTTTCCTTTTGTCCATATATTTTCAAATAGATTTTTGCTTGCTAGGGAGCAAGTAGATGGTGCAACTGATCTGTGACAGTAATTTAATGTTCCATTGTACATGACTGTTTCTGAGCCATTATCTAAAATGACAGCAAAAGGAAAGAAACTAACTTGCTAATTCTAAAAATCACTGGAAAAGTCAAAACAGCATCTGCTTTGTCTGCCTTATTCCATAAGAATCCTAAGTGAAAATAAATTTTTCCTGTATCAAATTTTTGTCACCATAGATTTCAAAAGAGTTTGACAGAATATCTACACAGTCCACAGATTTTTATGTGCCAATTTTAACATATTCTCCTTACTGTATTAGAATGCAACCAATTGGTTAGACCTTGTGAACTGCATTTAATTTTATGGGATGTTATCAACACCATTTCCAGCTATAAATGAAAGGATTATTTGCCTATTTAATCATTGATTTCCTTAAAAATATCAAAATAATTATTTGAAACTTCTTTGAAATTTTTTGCAAGAGTTTATTTTCACCAAAGCAGAAGTCAGAGATTAAAGTAAAAAAAGTGTAGCTGCTCTGTATTTGTGATCGGATTGCGACCAAAGTGATTGGACAAGACTAAGAGTAAAACCCCTACATCCAACTTTACTATAACTTCAAATAGATGGCACAGTTCATTCCACTGAAGATAATAAAAAGTTATTGACAACAGTGTGTTATAACTACATTTTCAACTAGATGTGATAATTTTTACTACTTCTATTTAAGCAAGACTATTTTTTATCATTAAGGCACAATAATTTCCTGTATTCTTGCATTTATTATATTGGCAGTTTAAGTATTACTGATAAATACAATACTTTTCCTATACCCTGAAATAATGAAATTATTGAAATTAATATATTTTATCATCTTTTGTAGCTATAGATTATCACTATTACTGAGCACATATGTAAATGTTTCTGAAACAGAAACCAATAAAATAAATGGCTTGTTTTATAATACCCCACAAAGTACAAGTCGACATATAAAATATAGCTTCATAAGTGCCACAAATCTCGTGTATACTTAATGCAAATAAGGTTCTTGGAAGGTGTCTGTTGCTAAATTCACAATTAAACCACATGGGAGGTTAAAGAATCATTTATGTAGTTCATGAAACAAGTAATGCTGTATATTTTATCCACCTTGTCAGTGTATCTTTTAAAGGCAACCATTACTGTGCATACTAGATTATATATACTACTTTGGTAACTTTGCCACGTGGAAAATATAAGTCAGATACTGATTTACCACTTTTGCAAATCAGTAATAAATAAAACTTTAAAATGAACTAAGTCACAGGCCTCTCATTTATGTCTGATCTTCATACCAGTATAGAATTACGTAGGTGTTCCGCAAGCAAAGAAAGCTAGAGAGAAATTCTAGGTCTGACATTCTTCCAAAACAGCTCTAAAATTCAAGGGTACAATAAACTGTAGAAAACCTTGCAATTGCAGTACCCATAACATTTTTCTAGCAATAGTAACATCTTTTTCACCATGCTTATGAAATGTTCAGTAGCTTCTGACTGATATAAATGCATACAGACCTAGTAGCAAATTAATCATTGCTAGTCTAGAGTTATGATTTCAGTAATGATATATACTGCAGCTACTATTAATGATGTCATATATTACAATATTGGGGAAAGCGTGAGTTCATCTTCACTGGATTGTTCTTCAAAGAAAATCATAATTTCTGTTGAGGTCAGTAATATAAACAAGACCTAACACAAAGTTTACCACTTCAGACTTAGAGAATGTAGAGAAAACAAACTTGTCAACACAAGTTTCTTATTAATCAACTCAGTTTACCTACAGACTGAAAAAGTTTCTTAGACCTATTAAACATACTGCTTCGGGAGAAATGGGATACATGAGATATGTCTTCTTAGTGTAATATTCTCTAGTTTCTAAAGACCACTACTCATCTTTTATTTACTTTTATGTACTATGGATTTTCAGTGAGCAAATGGAAGAAATATAGAATTATTCCTGTTTATTTCCCAGACTCCTTTCTTTCCTCATTTTTCCAAGAGTCATAATGATTTCTCTTGCTAGATGGAGGAACAAAGAATCACAGTTGAGGGAAACAAACCAAAGTTGTTTGATGGAAACTGTACCAATCTATCTCTAGTTTTCCTTTCTGTCATACAGCATTTTCCACGTTTCTTATCAAGTTTTTTATCTACTCTATGGGACAGCTTGTTTTGTCAGAGCACAGCTGCTTCATTCAAAGCCACCAGAGTTCAAAATATCTTCTTTTTCCCATGAACACTGTCTGCCACTCAATAGACTTGCCAGTGTTCCCAGCACAGATTTATCTCTGCATTTGTTTCCTTGCTTTCTGATGAAGGGACAATAGTTCTGAGTTCTGACATCTTAATGGCTACCACTTGGCCCTATTTTCTACATTTCATATGAAATTTTCACACCTCAGAGTGTGCCATTTTTCAGTTGAATTTGACTTACAGTTTGCAGATGGAGAGAGATTCCTGATAAAAACTCTCTTTCAAAGACAGTAGAAGAAAACACATTTATGCATTGTGACAGGTTAATATTCTACACATTGATTTGTTCATAGTTTTCAGAGTGTGATGCCAAAACCTTTAGTAAACTGGGTTCAACTTCTTTGAAAGTTGTTATAAGGCATTGTAGTCTTACTACAGAAACAGGGAAAAGACAAAGTCTCTGGTAGCAGCAACCACTGACATAGAAAGCAGCAATTAACATTGTCTACATTAGAAACTCAGATCTTAAATCTGGTAATCCAGGATATATGTACTGACTGGGAAATGAGAGTCTGAAGAGTAACCCCATGGAAAGGGATCTCAGGGTTCTGACTGAAAGCAAGACCAACACAAGGCAACAATATGTTCTGGTAGCTAGAAAGGCCAACAGTATCCTAGAGTGCATCAGGCACAGCACTTCCAGCTGGTCGAGGGATTGGATTGTTCCACTCTGCTCTGTGCTGGTGTGGCTTCACCTCAAGCACTGTGTGCGGTTTTGGAAACCAAAATATAAGAAAGACATAAAAACACTGGATCCAAAGGAGGGCTATGAAGGTGATGAAGGATCTAGAGGTCTAGATGTATGAGGAGCAATTGGGGTTACTCAATTTTTTCGGCTGAGAGCAGAGAAGGCTGGGGGAAGGCCTCATTGTGGCTGCAGCTCCTCACAGGGAGTAGAAGGGCTCTGGTGACAGCAATAGTGTCTGAATTAATGGCGTGAAAATGCATCGGGGAGGGTCAGATGGGGGGTTGGGAAAAAAAGTGGAGCAGGCACAGTAGGCGTTAAGCTCAATTATATGGATTCTGTAGGGTTTCTCTGTTGTTTGGTTTTGTTTGATTTCATTTGTCCTACTGAAGGAATTTTATTTTCCACTAAGAGAAACAAAGGAAAGCTGTATGCACCCCTTTGAATCAGAATGTGCACGTGCACACTCTTCACACACTAGTGAATATAGTACAAGAAAAATCAGACAATTTTCCCATGTGTAAGTATGAAGTCATTTTCCAGTTTTAATGTTCTACAGAGAGATAAAACTGTTATATTGTTTGTTAATAACAGTGATATTTTTATTGGTCCAATAATAGCTATCTAGTCATGTGGAAAATCTCTACTTGTGAACACTCTCAAAAAATTAATTTTATCTTCTGCTTTGTTATTCAGACATATTTCTGCTTCATCCTTAAATGTAATTTTCTCATTCCATTTTGATAGTTGCTATTCACTGCAGAGACTTCATTGTTTCAGCAGGCACCAAGTTATTATAAGGCTTAAATTTAATAAAATTTTTATGATAGCTTGCATTGCACTCACCTGTCTTTCTGCTTATCTGTGGGAAATTGGTGTAAAGTAGGTAGGAACACCTTTCTTTCTTTCTGTAGCAAATAAAACTGCTTACTTACAGTGAAACTTTGATGTTCAAAGTTTATTAGAGAGCTGCACATTTTAATTTAACTTTTCTACATTTCAAGTACAACGTTCTTTGATGCAGATGTCTGAGGCAAGAATGAACCATGCCCTTGGTCTCTAATTCTGGAAGTTATATCAGGAGATAACATATTGAAGTGCCTTACTGTGATCTTACTATGACCTTGTTCCTTGTTAGGGCCATTCATGATGGATATTTGTCAAACCTGACACAGAAGAAAGCTATGGTTTTTTTTTAATGATTGTTTGTTTGTTAATTTTGTTTTATTAATATGTTTTGTTTTGTTTGTTTTTGTTTTGCTTTGGTTTTTCTTTCCCATTATTGTATTAGCTTAGTTGTTAGAAAGATTTTCTTTAAATTTTTTTCTTCACCAAAATTTTCTTCATGGTGGGGTTGTAGAGACTCCTTTTCAAGACCTGTTTGGACCCTGTGCAACCCGATGTAGGGAGCCTCCTTTGGCAGGGGGGTTGGACTGAATGATCTCTTCCAACCCCTACAATTCTGTGATTCTGCAATTCTGTGAAAATAACGTTCAGCTTTTCTTCTTTCCATAAAAGGCATAGAGACCATGAAACATAAGGTAACTGAAAAGATATGGGCAATGTCAAAGATTGTTATGCTACCACTACAAAGTGCAATTGGAGCAGTTCACTCTATACATTTTTGTAGTTCTCCAACTGAGAAACAAACAAAAAAAAACAACAACAAAAAAACACATGATTAAATAAATAGAGTTAATTTTGTTTCATGCAATTTGATTATTCCTGATCAGGTCCAAGTATCGTATGTCATCTGCAACTTTCTAAAAATCATGTGGAGTCATTTTGCCTTTTCTAGAAACAAAATAATGAAATAATAATTTGATGAACGCTTCAATATTTTTAGCTATATTAAGAGAAGAGAACACAAAGTTTTGGCTCATGTCTAAGGTGAACAGTGAAATATCACTTTTTCATCAGACACTTAGAACACATTAGTGTCTGTGACACTCCCACCTCAATCCTGAGGAGAGCCATTTGATTTAGGGTCAATAAAAAACAATAAATTCCTTCCCTGCAGTTAAACAGAGGAATTTATTTTAGTTTAAAAAAAAAAAAGTCTATTACTCTTAAAAACTGGTTTGTTCATCATCATACATGCCATATGCCAGAAAAAGACACTTGCTTTTTAAAAATTTTGCAATGAACTGGCTATGTTCAGTAGATTCCTCTTGGCCTGCAACACTTTTTAAGCCTTCTAAAACTCTTCTACATTCACAGGGCTAGAGATCTTAAATTAAAGTCCAGCTAAAGAAAAAAAATTTTTAAAACATACTTTTCATTTTCGGGAAATCTGTCATCCATACTCATGTTTGAATCTTATTGAAATGACAAGATGAATTTAAGGAGTAAATAAATATTTATCCAGTATGTTTAACATTTGATCAGCTTCTGTGTATTGCCAAAGCAACATCAAAACTGTAATAATGAACTTTGAAACTTCCTTTCACTAAGCAATAGTTACAATTACTGATACAGCCTAAGTAGTTTAGTAACCTTTGGCTGCAAAAGTCCTTTAGATAAAAAGAGATTTGTTCCTTTTTTATTCCTTTTATATAATTTTAATAGAAGATATTTTAATATATTTTAAATTTATCTTTGTGGACCAAGAAGTACTGTGCCTCTGCTTAGATAGATAATGTGAGTTATGTAAGAATTTTGGTCACATTAAATCATTTTTCTGTGAACCTAACAAACTCTTTTCAGTATCTTTGCATCTTCATTGTTCGTATTTCATTCTCTGTATATACAGGATCCTTCTGGGTATTTTAGGAGAGATTAGTTTGATAATTTGAAGCAAAATTAGTTTATTCTTTAACACAGTAACAAATCACATGCAGAAGGAAGGAAAATGCAGAGGGGCAATCTGACTAAACAGCATCTGACGTGGAAATGCACATCAGGGAAAGGTGTGGAACTGACTTTCTCCATGTAGAAAAAATTGTATCTGCTGGCATTCATTAATGCTTGCTGAACATTTGTAGAGACCGAACAGTGGATGTTAGCTCTGAGAAAATTGTACTGCATGGACAACATTTTCTTATCAATAATTCCATTACAGCACCTGTATAACAGCAGATCACTTCTGCCACTGCAGATATTTATGAGCACAGCATGCAGGCTCTAGTTTATTGCTGGTGAAAATACATAGCTACTAGTGGTGACTATGTTGAAAAATAGTGTTTTGCAGCTGAGAATTAGCTCTATTAAATAGTGTTATTGTGCTCACTGTATCTGTTTTAGTTTCCATGGATGTATATTGGAGGGATTCCTTTGGGAGCAACCTACGGAGAATGATGATTAGCTGATCTCACTATTTTATTTCCTCTTTTGTTGGTTTGTTTGTTTACTGTGCTGCATACTTTGCAATTCTCAGAGAACTTCTCCTGAAGAAAAAAAAACAGCCTTCAACAAATTTGTACAGGACTCAGGTAGCCTAAGACAACTAGGTGTGTACAAGTAGTTCTCTTAAGAGTTAGTTGCCCTTTCCAAACCTTACTTCAAAAATATTGAAATGTTATACGTCTTGAAAATTTATTTCACAGCTTATGTTCAGATCTTAAAATTAATTCCTTTTCAATGGCTGCAGATCCAGACTCAGCATAACTCCAGCGAAGGTTTACAGAGGCTTTAGAGTGGGATATGAGGAACTGATTTATTTCAAGGACTGTTTTGGATTTATTACAAAAGAAGAACTAGAAGAAGCCATATGATTTGAAACACACACAGTATCAGTTACACAATCTGATAACTTCTTTTGTCCGTAAAGAAATTTTCCGAATTGTGTCAATACTGTTATACTCTGATTTCATTATATTCATGTATTTTGTTTTTAATAGGGCAACATTCAGTAATCTTAGTACTGTTTAGTTCACATATACCCAGATGATAGCTTCCTTTATATACATTCTGAGCCTAAGTATGTGTTTGATATCTAGCCCTTGTTCTAATCATAATTTTCTGCTGAAATAAATTGTAAATTTGAGTTTGATAGGATTCATGTATTCTCAGTTCAACAACTTCTATATGTACCACAGTCCACTGTACATTCTTAGAAAGAGCACAGTGACATTATACACTGGCACACAGTTCTGAGGAATAACACAAAAGCTCATTGATTTTCTGCTATTTTTAACAAGCTTTAGAGAATTCAGACCTTCATAACTGTTCCTAAAGAGCATCCAGAGTTTGCACTGTGCCCCCGAGTCACAGATTAACATCTACTGGCGGCACAAAACTTTAGTTTTGGATAATATAAATTCACCCATTCATTGATTGATATTAAAAGATTTAAGAGACCAATAGAAAATTTTTAGTTTATTTTGTGAATTACAAAAGAAAACTTTACATAGTTTTGGGCGTGAGACAACTTTAATTTCTCCTAGAAGAAGATTCTCAGCACTGAGGATGAAGGTGTCCTGGTTCTTTTTTCTGAAAGAGACAATATGTGCTGATTATTCATTCTGTTGCAGGACTTCTTTCATGTAACTAGACCTGAGAAAAAACATACCCATGCATATTATATATACTCACTTTTATTATACAGATATTTTAAAACATTAACCAGTTATATCATATATATGTGGAGAAAGAGAATGACATAAGTTTGCAGTGTTTCTCATTTTCTCACTGCTAATTCACATCCTGAATTTCATCTATATTTTCCAAGTACAGAATTAGCATCTTAAACAAAAGCTTCCTCTAACTGGCCACCAGACACTGCAGCCCTGTGGCATACCTCCTGTTATATGGCTAAAATTTAGCCAGAAATTGAGATCTAGCCAGATCCAGTATGTGGGCACAGGAAGGACATCTCTCATCATTCAGTCAATATCACTTGATATTTTTAATTTGCAAAATTAAATAACTCTTTAAAAGCAATTACCCTACTTTTGGACACTGTTCTCATTGAAAAGTTATTCATAAGAATTTACTTCTAACTTCCAGATGAAATACAGTGAAACTAGTCCTTAACCATACAGGTATTGTCAGCACTATTGAAAAAATAATTTTATCAATTATTCCTTGTTGGAATTTAATCCCCTCATATAAAATTTAATTCCCACATGTGGCTCTAGCCAACATGGTCCATCCAAGCCTTACTAGGCTAAAAATGCCATAGATCTTTTACATAAGTCACTTGAAAAGCAATGCCTTCTATGTATTTCCATGGAAACAGTTGAGAAGAGCGCAGTAACACTATTTGATCTAGTGGTATGAAAACATCTTTCTTTTCTCTTCATTTTTGTGCCTAGTGCTCTCTGTCAACATAGTTAAAAGTTCAGTAGCACACGGTCAGGGGAAAGCCACAGCTGCCCTCAAGCTGCTCAAGCTTGGTCCCTCAGCCTGCATCCCCTGCATCCTAGCACCATACCAGCCCAGTGTAAGGGAGCTCAGGGCTACAAGTTTCTGCCTTGGACACCCTGATTATTACAGCTCAGCTCTGCCTACTAACCTCATTACCACTACCTAGGCTTATGCTGCCTCCATCTCTGGGTGTTTCTGAGAGTAGTGGGTTACTTCACAGTCCACATCTAAAGAAACATCTCCCATCCCCTCTCATCATGCTCTCTCTATCTTATATCTCTGTGTGAAAGGATGCTGTTAATCATCCCCTTTAGTCAGCATTAGTGAAAATGTGTTAGAGTAGATGATTTTCTCCAGACTTTTGCAGTAAAGTATTGAAGTCCTGTACTGTCTCTTCACATACCAGTGAGACCCACTTTCTGAAGTTGCTTCTCTAGTAGGAAGTTCTACAACTCTTATGTCCTTGAAAGGTTAGATGAACATGTAAATAAATGCAGCATCTCTCTCAGACAAATACTTTCTGCCAAGTTGGGGATCGAAATGAGGCATTTCCACATCACCAAAGGTATTTAAGTATTTGTATAAGGGATCACTGTTAAAGACAATAATCCTGTTGTGTTAAGCTCTGAACAAACTCAGTAGGCTAGAACAACGTAGGTAAGATGTATGCAGTAAACATGGTAAAATGGGAAACATACTAAAAATACACAAGGGTGCAAGCTAAAGAAGCTCTTTTATTACTAAAACAGTTCACCATATTTTTCATTTCTTACATATAAACAAATAGCAGAAAAGAACAGCTCTCAATCACTTCTGGACTGAGAAATTAAGAGGAGAAGCTGAAACAAAATATTCTATAAACTGCTGCCAGAGGTAATCCAAGCTGAGAAGATGATTTTCAAATATAAGAAAGCCTTCATATAATATAGCACTGATAATTCATGCTGCTGATGGAAAACCAATTTCTATCTAAAAGAAAGTTTAGTCTGATTCTGTCACAAATTATAGCATTCCTATTTTAAACCTTGGCTTTAGAGTATTAGAACAGTTGTTAAAAGTTCAGCACAACTTTGATCAAACTTGTGTTTGCCTCATTAACTTCTATTCCACTACTGACAGAAAGGAAGGAGCTCTTTCAAATTAATGCATAAGTAGGGTTTTATCAAATTGCCTGTCTCGGAATGTGCTGATTTTGGGGGGAGATTTTAACTGCACTATCTATTATGACAAATACAGGAACCATTTACGTCTCATCCTCCATCTGTAACAGAATTGTCCTTTCTTACACACTTATGATTTAACTGATGTAGTAGAGGAATTTTAATGCATAAAATAGGCAATATACTTGACTCAGTACAAATGCTAACTTTCCTGCAAGGCAGAATAGGTTTTGCATCTTTAGAATCATTTAAATCTGTTAAAAATGAACTGTATTCAATCTAACAGGTTTTTTTTTTTTTTCTTCCTGATCACAGTTTAGTTGTTCTTAATTTTGTTTCATCTTCCTTAGAAATATTAACACATCTGAGTCTTATGACATATATTTTTAAAATTCTTTCTCTGGCTGAAATAAATGTGAACACTTTCAGACAGTAATAATGTGTTTTCAAGGCCCAAATTTGTTTTTAAAAATCAGTTGTAATTTGACCTGTTTTTATCCACATTTGATTAAATCTGTTTTACACAATTCTAATATTGAAGGCAAGGCTTCAGGCCATTTAAAATAAATGAGAACTCAAAGCACTGTATAAATGCTTTGCTGAATCAAGCCTTGTTCACTAGACTATTACATTAATATCATCATGCTATATTACATCCTTTAACAAAACTGTCACCATTGCTTCTAGATATCTGTGCTTAAATTTCAAATGTTGCAAGGTCTTGTCTTTAAAAAAATAAGAAATTAGCTTTATACAGCCATGATAGAACGTATGAATTAATAATATAAAGATCATGTTATTTAAGCACATAAAACAGAAAGCAAAATAGGTAGAACATTCTCCCTCCTAACAGCTGATCTCAGAAACTTTCTAGCTTGTTTTTTGACTCTAAAAAGAAGGGCTGAATGCAGTCTGCTAGTTTTTACACAGATAACATGAAGATTTGATTGTAAGTTTGGTCAGGTTCAATAATAGAGAATGGATTCTAAGTGATAATGGGAGACTGCCCAGTTCTTCTGTTGTGTCACAAAGTAGCACGTTTTGTTTTAGAATTTTACAAAGTCGTGCACTAAGGACTGATTGAGGAATTTCTGCTCTTAGCTGGAAATACATTTACTGAAAACAATATACAAGGAGAAAGGTATATGTGTGAATCATAAAAGGCAAGAAAAGATGTTTTCTTT
>VXAB01009618.1:17257-27424 GCA_013399175.1 Odontophorus gujanensis
CATCAAAACACTCTTTGATATAGAGAGCTATGCCACCACCCTTTCTTCCCTTTCTATCCCTTCTGAAGAGCTTGTAGCCATCGATCCCAGTACTCCAATCGTGGGAGGGGTCCCACCATGTTTCTGTAATAGCAACAAGGTCATAGTTAGCCTGCCACACAATGGCTTCAAGCTCCTTTTGTTTGTTGCCCATGCTGCGTGCATTGGTGTAGATGCACTTCAGCTGAGACATCTTCCTCATACCTTGCTCCAGCACAACCCCCTTAGGCTCTTTGCTGGTGAGCCCTGTTTTATCCCCTTCCCCCGTCACAGCTAGTTTAAAGCTCTCTCGATGATCAGATTGCCCAGGGCCCCATCCAGCCTGGCCTTAAACAGCTCTGGGGTGCAAAACCTTGCACTTCGCTTCACAAAGGCCACCTTTTGAGTTTATCAAGATCCCTCTTGATGGCATCTCCTCCTTCTGCCTCCTCATTTCCTTATGTTGGATTACCTGAAATACTTGCAAGACATTTAGTGTCTGATCAGCCTCATGATAATTTGGCATATCTTATACTGCTAAAGATTAACTAATTTAACCAGCACAAAACAGTAAGAAATATAATTGTAGTCTGAGCTATTTTAGTATCACCTTGCAAGATCAATTTTTTTCCTGACTTTAATACTTTCATGTGTAGTTGTATTAGTTTCATCCTCTCAAATGAAAACAAAAGGATCTGCACTCTTCTTTCCTCCAAGGAAGTTGAATGTTACATTTTTTTGAAGAAAAAAATAAGAAAGAATAAAGAAAACAGAAATAAGAAAGTGAAGTACGGAGAATGTTAACAGTCTCTTTTTTATTTAATGAGGCAGTTGTAACCATTTATTAAAGAGATATGAAACTCTACCTAACTGCAAAGAATGAACTTTGCTAAAAAAAAAAAATCTCGTTTTGCAGGAAATTAGACGTCACTGCTAAAAAGTGTGTATAAAAAAGGGAAGATTTGACATGACAAAAATGAGAGAGAAATGACGGATATTAAGGAAAGTACAAGGGCTGCTCTGCAAGTAGTGTCTCCCATTTTAAAATGTTGGCCCATGATGTCAGAGGTTGGTGGTCCAAGCCAGAGTGATGCCACAGGGCATTCCTCAGCACCTCTGGCTGATGTCTGCTCATAAACAAGTAGTGATTGAATTCTTTACACTATTGTCTTTCTTTCTGTGTTTCTGCTGAGGATGAACTCACTTTCTGATAAGACCATACAAAGTAAGAAGCAAACATGGTAATGCTGGAAGTGGTAGAAACAAGAATTATTTGTAGATTTAATTCCTGGACCTTGTAATTCCATGTGCAAATGAGAAAGTTCTTAGCTCTGACATTAAATGGAAGGATAATGAACGCTATCTTTCATTTTCAAAATGAACTATTCTCTTCATTCAAATTTTAAGTTGTTGATTCCTGTTTGAGATGCTTCCATGGTTTTTATCTTAAACTTTGATTCATTTTTGCATTTGGTTGTTTCAGTCATGTAGAGAAGTATTTTATGAATCCTACTTGAACTTAATTTTCTCAAAAAAAATTCTTTTTTTTCTTTCCTCATTAGGCTATTCACAGTTTAGGTGAAATCTCTATGTCTGTGTGTATGCTGTGTGGGACCTTACAAAACTTATTAGCATGTTTTCTAGATCGTCTAGATCTGGCGCTTCAAAATCCCTTATTGTCAGTCTGAATGTCTTGTGGTGGTCTGCTCTCAGCTCACTTGAAAACTTGATTGCTCCTTTGTTATTTGCAGCGTGTTGACTGTGGCTGACCGCCAGACCCCACCCAGCTCTTCCCTCACTTCCCTTCCTTGGAAGGACAGGAGAACCTCTGTTATGACCTCTGACTTTCCCATGCTCAACTTCAGTCCTTTACTCTTGATCCTGCTACTTCACTGAGCAGCACAGGGACGGTGTGGCATGGGGACTGTGGTCAGTCCATACCAGTTCTTCTCCCCATTTCCATCAAGGCACCCACTTGTGGCTGCTGGGCCAAGCCATGGCCCATTGTGGGATCTCTGGAAACAGCTGTGTTCAGCATGGGGCAGCCCTGATCTCATCTGACAGAGCCCCCACAGTCCCTGTCTCCACCTGGTCGGGGTCACCTGGGGCAGTATTTTTTCCAATTTTGTACGTCTGATCTATTTTTAGGATTAAAGGCTATGTAGCTATGCTTTTTTTTTACTGCTGAAAGAAAGCTGAAATGCCCTTATTGCTCTATTGGTTACTAACTGCTATATATATTACTTGTGGCAAGCCTTTGCCAAGTTCCTTCTGCTGCTGGCATCCCTGTTGTTTCTGCTGAAAAGTGATTTCTTTAAATGAAGTCACAGATGAAGAGATGAGCTTTTCAATGTCAGTGTTGGAAAGGGAGGATTATTCAATACAGAAAAAAATACAGGTTACTAGATTTGTGTAATGCTTTTACATGATACTCCCACAAAATCCCACTTTCTTAGGGAATTGACTACAATGGTCTTTGAAATACCACAAGAATATACTCCAACAATGATCCTTGTTCTTTTGTCTTCTATGTTTTGTTTCTAGCTAAAACCTGGAGAGACTTTGCAGAAAGGGGAAAAAATGATGGTGTAAGAGTTCTAACTGAACTGCAACATTGCCACATACTTCATATGCTTAGGTTACCCTGTTTAACTCAGCCCAGACCATGATTCATCTCCTGGGGTATTGGCTAACACAAGAACAATATCCCCATTCGTAAATAGGACCTCTTTCTCATCAGGAGTCTGAAATGGAGCGTGATGGAGCTGGCTGAAGACAGGAGCTGGGAGTTAGCCTGCTGCTGTGGGATTCCTTCCATAATGAATTTGAAATAACTTCTCTCCTTATAAACTGCCAAAGCAAGACGTATGACAATTTCCTTTGAAAAGGCTCTAGCTTAGTAACAGTGAGGGAAAAAGGCCCAACAGTTCCTTGAAGTGGAACAGTGAAGGTAGGCAGACAATGCTGTAGCTGTGTGAGTGTGGAGGGAAGAGGTAGTAGAGGTCTCATGACTGATTTATTGCATGGAAATGAAGACTATGCAGTGGTATGTAAAGTTTATGCATCAGCTGAACTGATCAATTGCCCCACACTTTCTGGTTTCCATGAAACAGCTGAGCTCTTTTCTGTTCCTAAGGATAAAGGAATAAGTGAACTTTCTTTCTCTTCTAAGTTTTGGCTGACAGCACAGATTCTAATGGCTGCACTTGTGTTACTATTGAAGCGAATTTGAGTAATCGCAATTCTTCACTTTGTGTGCAGTGAATTGAAGGCTGACCCAAGCTACCACAGGCTGTCACTGTATCGTCACACTGTTTCCAGTGATTACAAAAAATAAGCAAGACCTTGCATTCAACATAAGTTATGCAGATGCTAGCATAGCCCTTCTGGAGCCTAAGAACAATGATGAAAAGAATTTTGACCCTTTCAGATTTCTTTTAGCATCCATAAGAGAGAGGGTTTGCACTGGTCATGAGGATGTGGGGAGAATGTACAAGCCAAGTTCACAGTACTAACTGAGCAGTACCAGAGTAAAAATAAATACAGTAGTTTTATCTGGCCAAATACCAGGCATATCTTCTGTCTCACAACCACAATTTCAGAGCAAAGAGAAGCACACAGATGTGATGCAGCATCCCTGTTACAGGAGTTCCCAGAGAAGGCAGTCAGTGGAAAAATGACACATTGTTTTGATACAGCTGAAAGTTTGACTTCTGTTAGTGTACATCAAGTATTTCAGGATCTGGGACCAAAATTAGGGTATAGATCATTCTCTTACACTTTCTAAGATAACATTCCCATGCATGCTTGCTCATTGTGTTAATTCTCATGTCATGAGCTACTCAGATCTTGTGGTACTGCGTGCTTGATGAAAACTAACACACACACACACACACAGAATTCATGTATGCATGTTATTCTGAAGAATTCCTAATCACGTTTTTTTCCTATTAAAAATGCACAAAATGTTACTTCAGTGGGATTTTCAAAGTTTTGCCTTTTGACTGAGATAACAGTTTCAGGATTGCATCTTGGAATGGATAAGACTACCTTCTCTTGCTGGGCTATATTGTATATTGCCATTCAGTCAGTTGTTGGGACTTAAAGACATAGTATGAGATTTCTCAAATCAGAAATGAGTTCAGGTTCAAGGTACATGCAAAATCAAGAAACTTGATATCTGAGGGATATAAACCAAGAAAAAACTTTTTATGGTGTTGATTTAAGAACATCGTTAAAGCTCTCACAGTCTTATGAGATTAACATCTTCTGTAAAAAGCTGATGTAGCAAAGTAGTACAATGAACAGTACAAATGCACCGTGTAAGACAGTGGCACATGTATTATTATGTCTCCATTTACTGAAAATACTACAGACAAAGATTCACAGATTCATAGGATGGCCTTGGTTGAAAAGGAACTCAAAGATCATTTTCAACCCCCCTGCTGTGAGTAGGATCGCCAGCCACTAGAGCAGGCTGCCCTGAGCCACATCCAGCCTTGCCTTGAATGTCTCCAGGGATGGGACATCCACAGCCTCTCTGGACAACCTGTTCCAGTGTGTCACCGCCCTCTGAGTGAAAAACTTCCTCTTAACATCTAACCTAAATCTCCTTTGTCTTAATTTAAAACCAGTCCCCCTTGTCCTATCATTATCAACCCATGTCAGCAGTTGTTTCCCCTCTTGTTTATAAGCTCCCTTCAAGTACTGCAAAGTACTAGAAAGTATTTTTTACAAAATGTGCAAAAATTTTGTTACCTCTGAAAACGGGAAGATTTTGAATACTCAAGATTTTGAACACTTGCTTTTTTATTAATTGGCTTGAACTAAAACATTGTGTTCATTCAAACTGTTTGAATGGCTGTTCTTGAATCACAGTCTTGATTTAAATATTGTTACTTCAGAAATAAAAATACTTCTTGTATACACTGGATAACAGATGTGATAGCACATTGTCATAGAGCTGCATTAAGCTACAGAAACATGTAGAAGCCAATAAATAAGGGCAAAGTTTAAACATTTTCAGAAATATTTTTGAACCACATAAATTTTGCCTTCTTGAGCAGTGACACAGAAAAAAAAATATATGAATTGGTCTGTGAGGTAAAATTACTGCTTATAGGCATGATTAGCATTGAAACTTTTATCAGAATTGAACGGTCCTTTTTTCTTAAGTAGGCTTTTATGACCTCCTCTCAATGAACACCATACAATTTTCTTATGCTACAGAAGAGGTATGCAGCTGATATTCTGCCTGTCTCATCTGAATGATCATGTCTGAGATTTAAATGAGTTGTACACACTAAATGAGTTTTCAGGGTCTCTTGGGGTAACCTATAAAGCTGTCATTCCCACTACTAGTCCAACTGATACAGCTTGGTACAGACAGCAGTGGACACTCTGTAAATGACAGAAACTGAGGGAGGATGGAGATTGAATTCATGGTTCATCACATCCCATAAAAGGGAATTTTTCAAGGTCAATGCTTAGATGAACAAGTGGAAGAGTGTAGGGCAGTGTTCTATGCAGCTTATGCATCCTGCATACAATTGTTTCCCTAGTATGATGAGTATGGAATTATGTCTTTTCCCAGCTATATGGGAATAAATCTACCTTCCTCAAAATAGACATCTTGAACTTCTCAAAGTCAGACTAGTTTTGCTCAGGTGCAACACTTTACATGGAGAGCATTAAAACAGAGGTGGTAACAAAGAAGCTAAGAATAACAGGTCTACTTATCAGTACTTCCCTTCAAAAACTGTCCAGCAAAGATCCAGCCAGTGGTTGCACCTCTGTATTTGTTGCACTGAGTTATGGCAATGAGTGTAAGTCATGTGGTTATCCATGGTGTATGGTGGAACCATCACATCTTCAGAAGAGATTCATTCACTGTAGCTGAAAGACAAACTTTGGGTTTCACCAGAAAGCTCCACCTGACTTCCAAAATCAGATACGGCAATAAATCACTGTTGTCATGGTACAGGATGGATACTTCCTTAATTGAAGAAGGATTGGAAAAGTTATCAAACTTGTAGAGGATAGCTTTGTGCTTTGTGAAAGGAGATCTACAGATAAATTTTATCGTATAGGATTTATCTAAAACAAGTTTTAATAATGACAAACTGTGATTATTTGGGGAGTTCAGGAGGAATTTATTTATGCATTCTTTAGACTTATAATAATTTCTCCAATTTTTCACTGACCCAGCTGAGTACAAATGATGGGTGAATGTCAGCACTCAAGGGACATTTTGAATACCATTTTCATAGTTTATGAGATGTGAAAAACAGCTGACCATCCAAACACTATTTGTAGCGTATGTTCAAAGTGAACGCATAAAAAATGGAAATATTACCACCAGAAGGAAGCTTAGCAGTTAATTTTAAGAGTAACTTGTTTGTTCTGTCAGTAGGTACAAAGCATTTAAGTCTTCTCACAAATAGGATCTTCTGGTGTATCCTTAAAATTTTCCTATTATGTATTAAATTATATGGCAAATGCACGCAAAACAGCACTGAACTGTAATCTGAGTTGCTGTACCACAACTCCAAATTCAGGCCAACCAGGATGGCAGTGTTTTTTAATGTGTGGGTCTTGTGTCTTGGCCTCATTCTTTCAATGAATCATTGTATTCCTGCATGCTAAATCACAAAATGCTCTAATCTATATTCTGTCTGCTTGCTGTTAAAAATTGCTTTTACTTCTGCCATTCCTGCCCACCCCTTGCTACACTAATCCAGCATTTCCTTAAATGTGACTACTTGCTGGAAGTGCTGATTTTGTGGGAACTAGCTTTATTATCTGTTTACCAGAGATGAACCAAAACTGCTGATAACATTATCAGGAAGATGCTCTTCTTTATCACTCCTTCCATTCCTAGTCACTTTCTACTTTGAGCCATCTGGCATACCTATAGTGAGATTCCCCCATGTCTGGCCATCACCTTAGTTACAACAACCCCTTCTTAGGTGAATATGGCTGTACCATGCTCTGCTGCTGTTACCATTTCAGAATGACCTGGAGATCTGAAGCTAAAAACAGATGTCTCAATAAATTTTTGTCAGAAACTGGTTACCTTGGGAGCAAGGAAACAAGTGGTGGGAAGAGGCAGGACCAGATGCATAGCTTTAAAATGCACAATAATAATTATGAGTAAATTTTGGATAACCAACTGGAAAAGCCAGTGTCTGCACTAGAAAAAATTCCTATTTGACTGCATATGATTTTGATGTCAAATGCATCACTGGAATTCAGTTTCTGCTAATGGTGCTCAGAGTTTGAGCAGTAGGGATTGAAAAATGTATAATTTTGTGTGCTTTTTCACATATAAATCTCAGTTGATATGACACGTTACCTTTCCCTCAGGAATCTGACCAGGCCACTTCTCCATTTTCAGCAAATAAAGCCTGAGGAACTGCAGATTTCATTAGTTTTAGTATTAGTAACCAGAAAGACTTTGTGTTTCCACTGTGTAGAGTGTTGGCTGTATGTTAATACAGTGTGCTGGAAGCACAGGGGTGATGTGGGAAAAATTCTTTTGTTTCCACTATATAAAAATAGAGAGGGACTGATGGTTGCTTTGTCGGCTGAATAGAAGCATTTCTTCTGAGTGTTTAAATAGCAAGCCAAAACTAAAGGCAGGATCCAAATCAGATTCCAAAGCCTGACTGGGTGCTTGGACACAAAGAACACAGTATAAGTATTCCAAATCTGCAAAGACAAGTACTATCAGTATTATTTCTAGCGTTATTTCTACAAGGAATAAGGTTTTCATTGTTGGTTAAATAGTCATTTATACATTTAGTAATGTAAAGAATTAATTTCCTCTGACTTAGAATGAAACCTTTAATTTTTATTGTAGTCTGCTTGCTACTGCTTTCCTTCTGTATCTTAGCAAACACCTGACATGGTTACTGGGAGTCCTTATGGCAACAGTCTTGTGGTACCCATCCATAAATATCACAATTTTAAAGAAAGTTATGTTTGGAATTTTGTGTTTGATTGTTGCTCTTTGAAGACTAGTTCCACAAATAATATCTTCATATACTTTATGCTCAGCGCTGTGGCAACATCTACAGTACTGTTTGTGAAAGTTCATGGTGAGTAACAGGGAGAGATTATCCTTCTAAAGGAGATGAATCTACAGGTAGCTAAAACAAATCTACTCTTCCAGTGTTCAGCTACAAGAACCAGAAATACATTTAGATTTTCTTTGAATCAGACAAGGCTATTCTACAGCTGCATTTTAAGAAAATGTGAATAATTTGGCCTGTTTTTTAAACTTCCATTTAGGTGAAAATGAAAGAAGACATTTCTAGCTGCTGCAGTGATGTTGCAGGAATTCCAGACTGATTAGAGAGCTTCATAGCTCAGACAGCACTCAGTTTCTTCACTTCCTGTGCAAACACCATCCCTGAAGCACTGCATGCTGGAACCTGGTACATCCACAGATCCCCTTAGCAGAGGTGCCAGCATCTGAAGAGCCATATGCAACTGGGAGGACTTCCACATGTATTTATTCCCGGGGGAATGGTTTAACTTGCTAGAAATTCGCCTCCAGAAGATGATTAATGAATTAATGTTCTACTTAGGTAGGTTTTAGCCTATTCCATCTTTCTTGGCCTTTCTTTGCCTTATACTCACATCCATCCTGAAAGCAGAAAGGATTGTAGTATTGTTTATCTTGATATGCAAATAGCAGTTTATAGGAAGAGTTTCCACAACCTGGAAGGTGGCTGGCTAGGGTCCATTCTGTGAAGACAGGTGAAGATTATTAGGGAAACAGTATAACTTGTCTAATGTAACCAACAACTTGTTTAAATTTTTCAGAGTTTGGACAGATAGCCATCTTATGGCATCAAAAAGAAAAAACTATGCAAGGTGATTCCCCTGAAAAAGTAGCCTAATTCTTCTCAGATGTCCTGTTTTAATTGTGCTGTCAGAAAGTCTAGGATTTCATTCTGTCCCCAACCCAGAGACCCCTTACTTATTTAACCTTACTGGTAGAAAAGTGATGTTTCTGCTTATATTCTAAAAAGTATTAAAATAAAATTACAGAAGATTATACCTTCTAGGTGAGGGTGAGAGAAGTGGATTCTGTCCCAGTGTAGCAGTGGAAGAAGTCTGAGGCCTTCTCTTGAAACTGAATGTGTGTGATTTCATGGGGCTGGATGTTATACAACCCAGGGTTCTGAGAGAGATGGCTGATGTGGTTGCTGACCCGCTCTCCATCATATTTGAAAAATCATGGCTGTCAAGTGAAATCTCCTGTGACTGGAAAAAGGGAAACATTATCCCATTTTTAAGAAAGGTGAAAGGATGACCTGGGGAACTGCAGGCTGGTAAGTCTCACCTCTGTGCAAGGTCATGGAACAGATCTTCCTGCCGTGTTACGGCACGTACGAGATGAAGAGGTGATCTGAGACAACCAGCATGGCTTCACCAAGGGCAGATCATGCCTGACCAATGTAGTGGCCGTCTATGGTAGAGTAAAAGCGCTGGTGGACAGGGGAAGGACAATGGATGTAATCTAACTGGATTTCTGCAAAGCCTTTGACACAGTCCCTCACCACATCCTTCTCTCTAAATTGGAGAGGAATGGATTTGAAAGATGGGTTGCTTGATGGATTAAGAACTGTTTGGCTGGCCACAGCCAAAGTGGTTCTATGTCTGAGTGGAGGCTGGTGATGAGTAGGATCCCCCAAGGGTCGGTCTTGGGACCAGTGCTCTTCAACACAGGTGATAGGATCGAGTGCACCCTCAGCAGATTTGCTGATGACACCAGTCTGGGTGGTGCAGTCGATACAATGGAGGGAAAGGAAGCCATCCAGAGGGACCTGGACAGGCTGGAGAAGTGGGCCCATGTGAACCTAATGAGAGTCAACAAGTCCAAGTGCAAGGTCCTGCACTTGGGCTGGGACAATCCAAGAAGTTTGGGGGAAGAACTTCTAGAGAGCAGCCCTACGAAGAAGGATATGGGGATCCTGGTGCACGAGAAGCTGAATATGAGCCAGCAGTGTGTGCTTGCAGCCTGGAAGGCCAACTGTATCCCGGGCTGCACTAAAAAAGCGATGGCCAGCAGGGAGAGGGAGGTGATTGTCCCCCTCTACTACTGGGGCCCCCAGCACAAGAAGGATGCAGAGCTCTTGG
>VXAB01009618.1:30866-50542 GCA_013399175.1 Odontophorus gujanensis
TAGAAAAAAAAAAAAAAAAAGAAGTATTGTTTTCTCAGATTAAAATAATAATCAGTTTAACACACTGTATTGTGGATAAGAAAGCACATTAGTGCAAGGTTTCCAGGCAGGCATAACCCAAGTGATATTTACTGCCATTCAAAACAGAATTGTCCATCACAGCCTGGTTCGTCAACGCCTTGGTCCGTGAACTCTGACTTCTTCATCTCTTGAGCTATTCTGTGCCCACTTGAACTCCTGATTTCTGCCAATGCACAACTAGCTCTGTATTTTATCCCTTTGCTTGATGACTTTAGGGAGTACTTTCAGAAATTAAGGATCATTAGGGAAGCCAAAGCAGCAAGTCTAATACTCAGTATACTGTCATCTTCCATCAGTGTCCAACGCCAGAAGAGGTTTGATAAAGTTTGCAGTATTTTCATGCATGGAATCATGTATGTGAATCTTCATAGTTTTTTTTTGTTTTTTGTTTTTTTTTGTGTAATGTACTAATTTATTAATATCTGGACATAAAAGCCAACATACAGCCAGGGCATTTTGAAAGTCACCAAAAAAATTTTTGTTTGTGTATCTGAGTTCTTCTGCAAACCATGGAGATAATTACGTTGATTTTCATGGTGTTTAACTATGGTATTTAACTACATTTAACTAAATAACTATCTTAAACTAAATTTACCTACTGTAAGCAATACAGTATGACTTGTAACAACAACATTAATTAGTACTGCATTAAAGTAATATTTCATTTATATATAAATATTCACGAATTGTTAACATGAATGTTGGAAGCTTGGATTTAAAGAACAGACACGTCTATAGTCTGCATTTTTTTAAGTAATGTCTTACTTCTCAGAAAGTACATCATAGCTTGTATACATTCACATAAATATTTATGCAACATAGAAGACTTTGTAGGAAGTCCTGAGATCTACAAAGCCTGAGCATGATCTTTTTGACTTGTTAAGTAATTATAGTCTCTTCCAGGTATAAAGCAAGACTGTGAAGTTCTGCGGTCTATTTCAAGGCTGAAAAATGAAAAAAAAGAAAACCCTGAAAGTTTCATAGGTACTGGAAAATGAAGTTAAAATAAATACCATCATGTGGACTTTATAGCATGTTATTTTAGGTCTGAGTAGATAAGTTTGTCCATAAGCAGAGTGTTAATAATTTAGCCTCTGAGTTGAAGAAGCATCAAGAACAGACATTACTAAAGGCTTCTCATTTCTTGATACGTCAAACAGCCTACTGTCTGCTCAGAGAACTTCCTCTATTCTTTATAAAAACTGTTCCCTGCATTGTACTAGCTACTTTGCAGAGATGTCTGCTGATATTCAGATTATGAGTGACACTATCAAACATGTAAATATCAAGAAAGAACATCTTTGCTTTGTGTCCTAGAATTGGCCATTTTGGGAATGTGTAATGTAGTACTGCTTGTCAAATTTTCATTAATTAAATTAAGCAAACAAACAAACAAACAAAAAACTTCTAAGAGAAGGGCTGATATGCAAGACATTTACTTAAATTTATGGCTCATTAAGATCAAAATGCTCTGGTCTGTTTGTCCTTGCTTTTATACTTTTTAACTAAGTAGTGTTTGAATTTAAACATAAAAGTTTCTCAGTATGAACAATCTGTTCAGCTAAGGTGACAGAATAATTATTTTCCATAGTTTCATTTTAAATAAAATAAACCATTGCATAGGCACTGCAAAAATAAAAATGGCCTAATCCAATTTAAGAAAGAAAAAAGTGCAATTTTTTTTTGTAGTCTCAATAAGATTAGAGTTTAAATAAACAAAAATTATTTAGAACTGCGCATTTAATTCTTAAAAAAAAAACCAAAAAACTCATAAATACCTAATTTTACTTTAACTTGCCCTGGATTTTTGCAGCAGCTTTCTTTTGTTCTTCATGCGTTACTGCTTCTTTCAATCCAGCCCCCCATACCACATGCTCTGCATTTCTCCCGTTTCCATTTCAACCTTCTAAGAACTGCTCTGTCTAAGTACATTGAGAACACTGCAACACGTTCCAAAAACACAAAGTTAACCCCTACGTGTCCTGTGCCATACTACATAAACTCAGAAAAAAAATTCTTTCATAACACTGAAAGAATTTTTTTTCTGAGTTTATGTAGTATGAAGAACATAAATTTATACACACTTCCCAGCTGATGCCTCTGCCCTGAAATTAACAGAATTATGGTAAATTCCACAGTGGACCAGTGACACACTGAAAAGAAGGTGTTAATTATCATAACTTTGAACTCTATTTCATACCATTTTTGTGATCTGCTAACTCTCTCCCTTTCATTTCAATTCACCACATTTCATAAATAAATGGCATGATAGAAAACCTTGATTAAATGTTTCTTACCAAAGCCACCAAAACTTTAGACTGCATGCTTAAGTATACTTGAATCCTTGTCTTCCAAGGCAATGAAGCAGTTAAGATCCCTGAGAAATGAAGAATAGATTCTGGTAGTTCTTTGCTATTTTGTTGCTGTAAGGGTTAACTGTAATCCTGCTCGTTGATTTACTTTTCATTTTCATTCTGTTGAACCAACCCTGCAGGTTTATAGTTTCATGGCTTATTGTATGCATATATTAATGTATGTATATATTCATTATTCAGAACCTGAAACCATATGGAGAGTTCTGCTTTCTTGTTTTTTTTTTTTTTTCTTTTTTTACTTTCCTTCTCTCCTTTTTTTATTATTTTTTTTTTCATACCAGGAAGTAGTAAATTGTTTTGAGATGCTATTAAGTCTTTAAGTTACAAAATCTAGATTCCACCTTAAAAATGTTCCATACTGTACGTTACATAGCCTGTGGTGCTGACTAGCTGCCAAATATCTATCAGAGAGTGATTTATGATATATGATATGTTCCTCAGCCCAAGTGGAGACTGTTTAGTTGAAACATGAGAAAGGAGAGGCCTTGTGCTCTCAAAACCATGATGACAAGTTTCTGTTTGGCTTTCTAAGGGAACATACAGTACAAAACGTGCCATATTTTACAATGCCAATACTTATGTAAGGAACAAAACTGAATTCCTTAACTCTTGTTTTAATTAGTTTTTAGTTTTTCTTTCTTTTTTTTTTTTTCCTTTTTGGTGAGGTCTGCTTCTTCATGTAAACACAGCAGTTTAAATTTTCCTTGCACTTTCCCTTCAACTCTAACTAAAGCCTGTGTTATGATTTCTGATGCTGTCTGTACTGAAAAGCATTTTTTCCTGCAGCTGTGAAGAAGTACCTCTTCCATGTGGCTTTAGGGAGCTATATTTAACATCTTGTATAGAACAATCTGGACCATGAATTCCACAGTCCTGAACAAGAAAATTCCTGAAGGTCTTGCGATAGTACTCATGAACAGCTACAGCCAGGGAAAATAAATAAAAAAATAAGTAATCCCTGCCTATATTATCCAGCTGATGTATCTCTTTTAAACAGGAATTTGGTCACCACAGTACCTAAATGCTAAAATACAGCAAAGAACAGAAACAAATCCAAAACATCATTATCTGAAGTGGGATGTATTTACTTCTTCATATCATTATATTTTCCTTCTTTGCATTTCTTTATCCTACATTTGTTCTTTGCCAGATTTTATTGCAGGAGAATGGACTGAAAATCAGTCTTTACACAGGACAGTGAAAATGATAAGCCATAAGTACATTCTGATTTCAAGTAAACCTATCACAGCTGCATGGTAGGTACATGTCATTTGCATCATTTTGTATCCAGAGTTGAAAGCCAGAAGTCAGAAGATATAGCAAGAATATATTATGAAAGCACATAACCTGTAGCTCCTCAGTATCTGATAAGAATCTTGAATCTGAGGTCCTAAAGTACAGAGTGATCTTGGAGGTCTTTTCCAACCTTGGTGATTTTATGATTCAGTGATTGTTTGCTGGCTTTGTATGACATTGTCTCAGATCTGTATTCAAGTAGACCCAGAAAGAATGTGACGCTATTGGGTTGGAGGGGAAAAACTTCCTCCCATTGTAAGAGAAGTAGTTCAAGACCACCTAGTAAGACTGAAAGTGGACAGTTTTATGGAATTTGACATGCATCCCAGGGTCCTGAAAGAACTGGCTGATGATATTGCCAAGACACTTTCCATCATATGTGAAAACCAATGGCTGTCAAATGAAGTCCCTGGTGGCGGAAAAAAGGGAAAATTTGCTCCCATTTTTAAGAAAGGTAGAGAGACCTGGAAAACTGCAGGCTTCATCTCTGTGCCAGGGAATATCATAGAACAGACCCTCCTGGAATCTGTGTTAAAGCTCATGGAGGAAAAGGAGGTAATCCAAGACAGCCATCATGTCTCACTAAGGGCAGATCTTACCACACCAGTTTGGAGGCCTTCTCCAATGGAGCGACAGCATCAGTGGACAAAGGACGAGCAACTGATGTCATCTATCTGAACTTCTTCAAGGCCTTTGACATGATTCGACACCATATAAGGGTGGATTGTTCAGTGGGTAAGGAATTCAGTGGATGGTCATAGCTAGAAGATGTTGTTAACAGCTCAATGTACTCTATGATTACACAATGATTCTATGATGATTCAATAATTTTATGATTCTATTTGGTTCTGTGGCGTTATATGACTCCATTCTGTGTGGATTCCCCTGGAAAGGTATGGTTCCAGTAGAACCATACAGTACTTTGGCTATGTGCAGTTGGGAGCACAGAACTGTGGCAGGTGCAATTGCGCTCAAACTTGACTCAGCCCAGATTCAGCCAGTAAGGCAAAGTAATATACAGCATAACAGGAAAATTTCAGAAAAAGAAAAAAGAAGCTTTGGCCCTTCTGAATCCCTCTAGGGTCCTTACACACAAGACCTTATTTTGATTAGATTAATTGAGAGCAAGGATAATCTCCACATCTGTGATTAGCACAGTTATTTGGAGAAGCTGCAAATCATAATTTAGACATTAGAGGTCACTTTGGCTTCAGTCCATTCAGGCTGTTGGGATGAAATTTCAGGCTTTTATATGAAACATGCTGAGAACAGTGACTATAGAGAATTAATAGAGACACCATTAAAACAGAGAAAAAAGAGACTGCTGAAGGGTCTTGCTAAATAAACTATCACACAGATATATTTCTGTTTACATAGATCATTCTTCTTGGTCAGTCGGAATTAAAAGCCTGGGAAGTCAATCCGAGTAGTCAGACAAAAATGGGAAAAAATAATAAAAATAAAAATCAGTCAATTCTGGTTACTGAAGATTGTTATCCTTTTTGAATTACTGGCCCATTCCTGGTATGTGCAAGTTGACAACTGAAGAAAACCTCTCTCTGATGTCTTCTCAAAGGCACTGTATTTTCATCTGTAAATCACAAATCCAGATATAGCAAGCTTTTGTAGAATGATGCAATTGATTGTTTTGATAAAAGATGCAAGGAGGAAACCAGACTAAGAAGTGCATACATGACTAGGAGGTGAGCAAGCAATAGTTTGGGAGTGGAGACACTGCGTCACTAAGAGTTGTGCATCTCTGTAAGTTCTCTGCTATACATCTTCCAAAACTGATCTTAAAGTGACTCTTTCTTACATTAAATCAAATACTAAGATATTCTGAAATACATCTTTAGGAATGTGTGGCTTTTAATAGTTTTGCCTTTAATATCAGTTTAATTGTTCTCACTAATCGCATTTTCATCCAATCTGAGAAATCAACACCCACAGCAACATTTGTGAGATGTGAGGAGGCATAGTATATGGCAAGAAAAATAAAACAGAAACTTCTCAGCATTAGAGAATGGGCTGAGAGAAAGAGACATGATTCTTTGAAAAGACAAATTCTCTGTCCTCTGATCAGTGAGAACTTCTAGTTATGTTCTGAATTAATCCGCACTCTTTTTAATGCAGACTGATGATATTACACAAAACACTGCTTTAGCTCTTGCCAGGATGTTGTATATTTTGAAATCCTTATTTCTGTCCAGGCAGACACAACTACCATTTTTTTGTGTAAAGTGAGCTTCTTCTGCCACAGGGCATTAAACAAGCCTGAACTGTTTTTTGTTTTTGTTTTTGTTTTTGTTTTTTTTTCTGGAGTATACAAGAGTAGGTTAACAGTAGAATAAGGAGAGGCAGCAGAGAAAATGTATAACAAGCTACTGAGATTCGTAACAGGCCATTATGATTGCCTTTCACACTAGGGAATGTTATTATTACTTATTTATTTGCTGACTATACTGAGAAGATCTAATTCTGATTAAGAAAACATTTAAAGTCACCTGTCCTGCAAAACTTCTAGAATCCAAAAACTGTTAAACATAATGTTTTCTCTAGTAACCTTACCTCACCTGGGAATAAAACTGCTATTTCAGAGTACAAATAATTTTATTAATGTTAAAATAATTGTTGAAGATATTTTCTTATGCTTCAGTATAAGTAACTGCTGTGACTTGCAGCCTGGCCAGAGGCTGTAGCAAACAAACATCCTGTTGAAGTGCATGGCACTCTGTGTTCCTGCATGATTGGCAGGAAACAGAATGTTTGGGAAAAGGGAAGATGGACATTACAAAACTGTATGCTTGTTTTCCTAAAACAATGGCACAATCTAAAACTAAAGAAGCCCTTTATTAAACTGTGTGCTGCTAGATTAGTGTGTTCCATGAGTAAATGTGGGTAGGGATGGAGAGGGAGTGTTGATTGCTTATTGCATAACAGGGGCTGATATACCTGACTCATTATATGTGTTCTCCCTTTCTTCTAGGAGATTTTGTTAAGCATGGAACTGAAACGTCTGTATGCATCCACCCTTTTCATTTAAAGTATACCACATCAGCATTAGTTGCTACATTAACTTGATTTGATCAGATCTTTCCTAAATAGCATTGGATAATGTAGATGTCTCTTTGCTTACTTTTTTTTTCATTATAGTTCTGACCGCAAGAGGGAACAGGTGTTTTTGTCCATGTAGTTTCACTCTAACATTGTGTGGAATGAGGTTGGCTTTAGTCTCTGTGGGACACTGAATGCAAGACAGCTGGCCAAAGCTGTAATGCAGATGCTTTGAACAAGCATGCTCCCCAGACGGGCAACATTCCAACGTTCATCATCAAAATCTCAGTACCATACTGAGTGCTGGAAGGTTCTATGATGAAGAAAAGTGAGGGAGCTCTTCATGTCACTGCAGACCTCCAACCTGAAAGCCTACTGCTTGTATCTATTACCATACCCTTTAAAACCTGCCTGAAGCAATTTATGATTTTTATGCATCTGTAAAGGCAATAATTTAGGTGTATATACAAGGATGCCAAACAAGGCTTCTTAGATGGCATAAGGAGGGGTCTGCTGAATCAGATTCTTTTTGAAGGATAGTAAAAACTGGGAATAGAAACTGGGAGTTTACCTTTTCTTATCTTCTCCCAGTAGGCCTACCTAGACATGTGCTTGTTTGTCTATGGTACTCAAAAGAATTTTTTGTAACTGCTGGGTAAATTGCAGCTAGATTTAAAAAAAAAAAAAGATAGAAAAAAGAAAAATGATAACCAAGAGTAACTTTGTGAAAGAGCAAATCAACTATCTTGCACAGGACAGGCCCAAAATCTGCGAAAATTGGTTTGGTTTTATCTTTGATCCTGAATTCATTGACTGTAAAGTGAAATAAAAGGAAAATAAATATTAAAACTTGTAGCTCTGATTGCTACAAACATATAGATTAAGAAATGGAAAGAAGTTTCCAACAGCATTGGGATGTGAAATAATTTACCAGAGAATTTGTTGTTAATTGGTCAATTACAGAGGAGTTTCTGCAACTGTGAAAGGCTCTTGAACTAAGCAGTGTTTATAATGTCAATGAAAAACAGCCCTGTGTTGGTGTGAGACACCATCTGGCACATTTGCAGCACCAATTGCTTGCTATCAAGGATGGTTCCTACAGTGAGCATACTCAGTTTGGGCAGCAAATTTGAGTAGCAATTAGAAAGTGGATTTTCTGTTTGTTGGTCAGATATATGAACATTTGTATTGCCTAACAGGTAGACTCAGTGCAAAGCAGAACTTGTAGTAGTATAGGTCAGTAGTATCTCTCAAGTTACATTCTTCTTAGCTACTGAATATCTGACCGGCTAGACGAGAGTAATTGCACTGGAAAAACAACATAGATAAGTTGAAGAGGTTAGAAGAAAATGCTGAGGAAAGCCAACAGTTTGAACTTTATGGAAGTTACTGAAACACATAATCCCACTGGACATTAGCATATTGTCATAATATAGTAAACCATCAAAAGAATCATATGGCATATTTTGTGTACAGCTCCTCTCTTTCACCTCTGGATGAAGTGTCTACATGTCCAAAGATCTCCGTAGGCAGCTATTCACTTAACTGTAGGAAGATGTCTGAGATATCATAGATTAATTACAGGGGATAAAGAGAATCCAAATGGTGTCCAGGATGGTGAATTCTCTCAACAAGTAATATCTCTTCACAGCTGTAATTTTAGATGGAGCACAGAACTCTTGGAGAGCGTTCCAAGCATTGGCTGGCATATGCGTCTTGTCTCACTCCTGGAGAAAAGCAGAGCACACATGAAACGGAAAGCTGAAGAGAGGAATACAATAAAACCATGCCAGTATCATTTCAGGTGGAGGCAATTTTCAATTGGAAAGTACTTAGATGTTCACATGCAATGCAGTGTAAATGGTATAGTGTGCTCTGCGTTTACAATATGAAGGGAAAGAGCCTACTGAGAGATGAAGATACTGTGTGTGTGCATTGTACGCGCTGTGCTTGTGCCGTACTTGTCCACTCCTTATTGGGAGTTTTTCATGAGACAATGAGAATCCCTTTAAAGCATATGAAATGAGCAGTTTAAAAAGAAGTTACATTTCTTGCTGATATAAAAATATTTCCCTAGAACTCTGAATTCAATTTAGACAAAGGACCAAGTAGCTATTCTCAAAGTGAATCTCAGTGTAGGGAAAGGAAGATTCCACAGGAGGAAAGAATGGGGCTATTTTTGTTCTGAAGTCCTCAGCATGGCAGTCCCTCCTTCATCATTGTTGCACCTTTTTACTGCAGCAGCTAGGGGCTGTTTGTGCAAGGATTACTTACTGAGGATAGCAGAGCAAGACTACCTCAGTTCAGCTACATACTCTGTGGCTATGGGTATGATACAACAAGTGTGGAAGAATTCCGTGTGCTCTCAGTGCATGCTAGTAAGACTGCAGTAGCCTGGGTTCCAGCGTCCTGTCTAGCAGTGAAACTGACTCTAATGCAGCTGTACAGCTTCATTTAGTTAGAGCTGGTAGAAATTTCTTTACATCATGCTGCATATGATTAGATTTTGTTTCTCATTCAAGCTTATAGAGATTTGTAGTTCATTCATGATAAATACCTGGTCTACAAATTTCCAGCCACGTTGGCTTGTGTTGATCAAGCATGGATTTTTTACAAGCTTTCACCAGCATTAGTTCAGTCTTGTCTGTAGCCAGAGACCCTCCTCCAGATTGGCTAATTAGTTATCACAGATGTTGAGTGAAAACAAAAAAAAGTGGAAGAAAAAACAACAGCAAATTATGTTTGAAATATGAACAAATATCCGTGGAGATAACTGAATGCAATTATTTTCAGGTATAACGTAAAGATTTCTTTGCGAGTGGCATTTAATTTAATTATTTCACAATCATGAGGTGATAGGGTTTTTACATTTAAAATAGCTAGAATGTGATCCTGCAAACCTTACTCATGAGAAATAAAAATCAAAACCAATTTTTTTTTCTTTTCCTTTTAAATTCACTTTCAGCAGAATATTTCTCAACTTTATGAAGAAATTTTCTATCTTATTGGAGACAAGGTCCAGTTTTCATCATGTACATCTGGAGTAAAGGGTATAATAATGATAGGAAAACTCACTGGATAAAGAGATCATTAGTTTTGCACCACGGTATGAGAAAGTGATAATGTGAAGATTACAGTATCTTGATACAGATGTTTCAAAAGACTTGGTTTTATTATTATTTACTGTCTACATTTTAGAAATACAGAACAGGGCTTCGGCATTATCTTTGAATTAATTATTTCAGAATTTTTGTAAGAATTTATTTAAGAACTTCTTTGGTGTTTTGTGCACATTTTGTATATATCTTAGAAGACATTGTTGCGGTTTCATATTTTCCAGGATGGGAAAATGTTTTTCAGAAAATACACAAGACAGGCAGCATGAATTTAGGAAGTATGAAAGGAAAGACAGTCATGTCATTTTACCATCATATTAAAGAAAATATATTTTTAAGCTGCTTTAGTGAAGACGAGAAGGAAGGAAAAGATAAATTTAATTGTCTCTTGTTCCCTTCTATTCAAATACTAGATGTTCATTTACCCAGAACAGTTCATTTTGGTGGAATTTACTTTTCTGCTTCCTAAGAGATCAAGAATATTAATTCAGTTCCTGCACTGGTAATTTTGATGGCTGTAACTTCTTCTATGAGTTTACATCATATCAGATAGTCAGCTGAAAATATCTGAATTGGTATTAGCCTTTATTCAATGTCCAGTATAAACAAAATGGAAGTATTGTAGAAGTGCTTTTTAGTGTGGCCTGTGTGCACACTCTCAAGCATTTTGAGGCGTTGTCTCTGGTTATAGGACATCCCATCAGTGACAAATGAAACCGATGTTGGGCTCGTTCTTGAATCTGTGAATGATCTTATCAAATACTTACGCATGGAAACAACAGAACTGGAACTCTCTAATAGCGTCTTTATGGTAGATTCTGCTGCTTCATTCAGTACTCAAATGCAAAAGCGAAGTAAAATTCAAAAGATCGTCAGTACATCTGTGCAACAAGAATCTTGCTGAGTGCCCTTCTTGTGCCTTGCTTTCACAAGTGCTAGAAGTTAAGTGGTGTATTGTTACTAGTTCTGTAAGAGATATCAAGTAAATAATCTTGTTTTTGCTGCTCTATTTCATTTCTGAACTAAAAAATAAAGTTTAGTGATCATAGAATCACAGAATTACAGAATTGGAGGGGTCGATAGGAAACTCAAGAGATCATTAAGTCTAACCCTACTGCTTTAAACAGGTTCCCTACAGTAGTTTGCACAGGTGGTCATCCAGACAGGTCTTGAGTACCTCCATAGGAGGAGAATCCACAACCTCTCCGGGCAACCAGTTCCAGTGCACTGTCACCCTTACCCTAAAGAAGTTCTAGTGTATGCCTGTATAGAACTTTCTATGTTCAAGTATTAAACCACTGCTCCTTGTCCTCTTGCTACACACTACTGAAAGAGCTTGGCCTCATCTATTTGCCTCCCACCTCCCTTTATTTACTTATAAGCATTAAGCAGATTCACCCTCAGTCTGCTCTTCCCCAGAATGAACAGGCCCAGGTTACTCATATGGAAAATGCTCCAGGCCCTTTTTCATCTTTGCAGTCCTCTGCTGGACTCCTTCTAGGAGATCCCTGTCTTTTTTGAACTGGGGAGCCCGGACCTGGACACAGTATTCTAAATGTGGCCTCACCAGGCCAGAGGAGAGGGAGAGGGACACATCCTTCAACCTGCTGGCTACGCTCTTTTCAATGCATCCCAGGATACCATTGGCCTTGTTGGACACAAGGGCATATTTCTGGCTCATGGCACACTTGTTGCACACCAGAACCCCCCAGGTCCTTCTCCACAGAGCTCTTCTCCAACAGTTCATCCCCTGACCTGTACTAATGCATATGGTTATTCCTCCCGAAGTGCAAGACTCTGCAATTGCTCTTGTTAAACCTCATCAGGTTCATGATGATGTAAGTGATAAACACAAACCAACAATAATTTTACTTTATTCTGAGCTAAACAGCATTTGAAAAGCACTTCCATCTAAAAGTAAATCAAAATGTTTGTGCTTTACTGAAAATAGTCCTCTCCAAAGTGGTTCTAGCTGTAGTGTACAAAGTTGAGATGAAAGGTGGCACAGCCATGGAAGAGGGCAGTGGAATTTGGTCAGGCCACCCATATCACCAGCCTTGCTAAAAAGTCCATCAGAATCTTAAATGAGGAATAGCTGGGTTTTTATATTTCGTACTGAAGACTAGTGGTGAAAAAAATTATTTGACTCTGTGAATTAACATATGATATAATACGGAGCATACTGTAGGGTACCCCACTGCTTTCTTGACTGTGATCAGTATGATAAAGTTACACACTAACAAAGGTTGTATGCTACAATATTTTATGGCAAATCCTTCTTTACAGTTAGGTAGAAGGTCTGATTTACTTGTAGGGGTTACTTCTACCCTGATTAGCAATCACTTCATCACTTAAATTGCTAGAGAAAAGGCGAATTACAAGGGAGGGAACTGGTATCCTAGTAGTCTTTAAAATAAAAGGCATCGGACACCTGGCACTCTATAAATACTGTGACACTGTAACACAACAAACATGGGCACAATACAGTACTTATTCTCAATTGAAATCCATCTGTACTCCACAGTAGTAAGACAAAAGAGGATTGTTAGCACTTAAAGGCACTTTTACTCAGTCATACCACTTGACTGTTTTGTTAATTGCCCCATCTGTTAAGTGAGAACTTTCTGGCATGGGTTGGTACATGCTCTTAAACCCCTTGGTCTGCTTCCTATTGGTTCCACATGTGTTTGTATTTGTTCTCAGTAGGCAGAGATTCCAGAGAGAAAATGAACCGATGCAGATCGATTGCAGTATCAGGCATGCAGAAGGCATGGTAAAACATGCCACTGCAGGCTGGTTTACTGTTAACCCTTTAAACATGCGCGCACACACACACACACACACACAATAAAAAAAATATAAAAGCAGAGGATGACAGAGAAGAGAGACAGCTTCTCCTGGAGAAAATGGAATTGGTGCCAAATACATTACTATTGCCAAGCCAAACATTATTAGAATGATGTGGGAGACTGCACTGCTGTGGTAAGTATTCACACACAGAATCACACATATAAAATGGTTAAGATTGGAAGAGACCTCTGGAGAACATCTAGTTTAGCCCCCATGCTCAAGCAGGGTCAACAACAGCATGTTGCACAGGATCCAGGAGCTTTTTGAAAATCTGCACAGAAGAGGACTCCATAACCTCCCTGGGCAGCCTGTTCCAGTACGCTGACACCTGTGCAAGTAAATAAGTTCTTACTCATATTCAAAAGGAACTTGTGTTTCAGTTTGTCCCTGTTACCTCTTATACTACTGTATCTGAACACTACTGAAAATCATTCTCTTGACAACTTCCTTGAGAATATTTGTATACATTGATAAGATCCCCTCTCAGTTTTCTCCCGGATAAATAGACCCAGCTCCTTCAGCCATTCCTTATCAGAGATACTCCAGTCCCCTTCATCTCTGTAGCCCTCGACTAGACTCTCTCCAGTAGTTCCATACCTCCCCTGCACTGAGGAATCCAGAACTCAACACAGCTCTCTAGTTGAAGCCTCACCAAGGTAATGAAGGAGGATAACCTTCCTCAAGGTGCTGTCAAATCTCTTCCTAATTCAAACCAGGATATTAGTGGCCTTGGACACTGGAGCACATTGCTGGGAGGTGGTTAACTTGTCAGTCGGGACTCTCATCATTGATCACAACCCTCTGGGCTCTGCCAGTCAAACAGTACACATTCCACCTCACTGTACACTCATCTAACCCACACTTTCCAAACTCACCTGTGAGGATGTTATGAGAAACATTGTTGAAATCTTAGATGAAGTTAATGCAGACAATATCCAGCGCTCTCCCCTCATCTACCCAGACAGTCATCACATCATAGAAGGTTACCAGATTAGTAAAACATTATTTCCCCTTTGTTGTAGTAGTCAACAATCCAAGTCAGCTCTTCCTGATAACCTTTTCTTCCCCTTGCTTGGAGATGACATCCAGAGTAAGTTGTTTGATCACATTCCCAAGGACAGAGGTGAGGATGACTGGTATGTAGTTTCCCTGTAGGTCATCCATTCTTCAGGCACTTTTCTCTTTCTTCAAGACACTTCAAAGACAATGGAGAGTGGTTTGGCAATGTCTTCCACCAGCTCCCTTAGAACATGTGAGTCCATCCCATAAGGCCCCATTTGTGTGCACTGAGTCAGCCAAGATGATCTAAGACCAGATTTTCTTCGACCATGAAGTCTTCCTTTCCCAGACTCTCTTTCATACTCACAAGGGGCAGTGTTAATGGTAAAGTATGAAGAAAAGAAGACATTCAGTGACTTTGCCTTTTCAGTGTCCTCCATTACCAGGACACTCACCTCTTTCAGCAACAAACCCACATTTTTCTTTGTCTTCCTTTTGCTATTGACTTACTTAAAGAAGTTTTTCTGGTTGTAACTGACATCCTCACCAGATTTAATTTCAAGTGGGCCTCAGCCTTCTACCTGCATGCCCTGACAATGTTCCTATATTCCTCCCAAGTGTCCAGTCCCTTTCTCCACGTTCTGTAGACTTTCTTTTTCCATTTGAGTTTATCTATGAACTCCTTGCTCATCCACATGAGTCTACTGCNTGGTTTACTGTTAACCCTTTAAACATGCGCGCACACACACACACACACACACAATAAAAAAAATATAAAAGCAGAGGATGACAGAGAAGAGAGACAGCTTCTCCTGGAGAAAATGGAATTGGTGCCAAATACATTACTATTGCCAAGCCAAACATTATTAGAATGATGGGGGAGACTGCACTGCTGTGGTAAGTATTCACACACAGAATCACACATATAAAATGGTTAAGATTGGAAGAGACCTCTGGAGAACATCTAGTTTAGCCCCCATGCTCAAGCAGGGTCAACAACAGCATGTTGCACAGGATCCAGGAGCTTTTTGAAAATCTGCACAGAAGAGGACTCCATAACCTCCCTGGGCAGCCTGTTCCAGTACGCTGACACCTGTGCAAGTAAATAAGTTCTTACTCATATTCAAAAGGAACTTGTGTTTCAGTTTGTCCCTGTTACCTCTTATACTACTGTATCTGAACACTACTGAAAATCATTCTCTTGACAACTTCCTTGAGAATATTTGTATACATTGATAAGATCCCCTCTCAGTTTTCTCCCGGATAAATAGACCCAGCTCCTTCAGCCATTCCTTATCAGAGATACTCCAGTCCCCTTCATCTCTGTAGCCCTCGACTAGACTCTCTCCAGTAGTTCCATACCTCCCCTGCACTGAGGAATCCAGAACTCAACACAGCTCTCTAGTTGAAGCCTCACCAAGGTAATGAAGGAGGATAACCTTCCTCAAGGTGCTGTCAAATCTCTTCCTAATTCAAACCAGGATATTAGTGGCCTTGGACACTGGAGCACATTGCTGGGAGGTGGTTAACTTGTCAGTCGGGACTCTCATCATTGATCACAACCCTCTGGGCTCTGCCAGTCAAACAGTACACATTCCACCTCACTGTACACTCATCTAACCCACACTTTCCAAACTCACCTGTGAGGATGTTATGAGAAACATTGTTGAAATCTTAGATGAAGTTAATGCAGACAATATCCAGCGCTCTCCCCTCATCTACCCAGACAGTCATGGCATTATAGAGGACTACCATCCTGGTTACATGTGATTTCTCCACAGTGAATTCATGTTGACTACTCCTGATCCTCTTTCCTACACATGGTCAGACATGATAACAGGATGACTTGTTTCTTGTTCCATACAGGCTGATTGACCTGTGGTTTCCTGGGTCCTTCTTGCCCTTTTTGAAGACTGGACTGAATTTTTCTACCTGTCAGTCCATTCTCCGTACCTTCCAAAAATGATGGATAGTGACCTTATAATAACATCTACCAGCTCCCTCAGCACCCATGGATGCATCCTAATGGGGCCCACATATCTGTGTGTGTAAGGTTTACCTAAATGATCTCTAAAACAAGAGATCAAGTCTCAACCAAGAGTATGTCTTCACTTCTCTCAGGTTTTCTTGCTTGTGTTCAGCTGTGGGATTCCTGAGGGCTGGCCTTAACAGTGAAGACTAAAAGAAAGAAGACATTCAGTAATTCTTCCATCTCTGTAGCCATTGTTACTATGACGCCCATCTAATTCAGCAGCAAGCCCTTATTTTCCTTAGTCTTCATTTTGCTTCTAATGTATTTGAAGAAGTCCTTCTTGTCTTTGACATTCCCCACCAGTTTTAATTTCAAATTGACCATAGACTTCCTCATAACAACTCTGCACACACTCTGACAAAATTCTTGTATTCCTCCCAAGAAGCCTGCCTCTTTTCCCGTGTTGTGTTCCCATGTTTCCTTCTTCTGAGTTTTACCATGAACTCCGTGTGCATCCATGCAGCTTTCTTGCTCCCTTTGCTTGACTTCTTACTCACAGGAAGGCATCAAACCTCAATGGAGGAAGTGATGCTTGAAAACTTACCAGCTCTCATGCTCCATGAGTTTGGTCCCTACATGGAATTCCTCCAGATGGGTCTTTGAAGAGGACTGACTTAACTCTCCTGAGGTCCTGAGGCTTGCAGTCCTACTTACTGCCCCACAACTCAGTACAAGGCTATGCTATTTGCATGGCCTGGAGAGGGCCCAGACCTCCTTGAGAACCATACAATAAAAAACAGAGAGTAAAAGGTTTGTCTATCAAAAACTTAACAATTTGTTAGCCACAGTGGTTTGATTAACCTATCATACTTAAACTAGCTCATTTTCCATCCCAAAGCAAATGTCAGGTTACTAGATGTCTCATAATAACATCATGTGTTTTAAAGACAATCAGATTTTATTTTTGTTTTATAATATATTTTTAGGTTGTGATTGGCAACTGTGACTTCCAGATATTATCTAGGAATATCATACAGCAGTTATGAACAAGTTCAGAAAATTTCTAAAGTATATTGAAGATTTTTTTACACAGATACTAAGGGAACAAACTGGGAAAGGTACCTTCCTAGATCTGCTGCCTGTGAATCTTGTGGGTGAAGTGATGATTAATGGCTGTCATGGCCACAGGAAACACGAAATACATAAGTTCTAAATCTTTGGTGATATGCAAAAAAACAAAAAAACAAAAAACAACTATCAGCAGAATTACCACTCTGGATTTTAGAAGAGCAGAATTTATGTTGTTCAAGGAAATAATTAGTGAGAGCCCCTAGGAATTTACTTTTGAGAACAATATGGGGACTATAAGTGCTGGTCTTTTAAGAGCCTTCTTTTAAGGAAGCAGGAGCAGGCAATTCCAGTGTGTTGGTAATTAAGCAAGTGAAGGTTGGTTTGGTTGATAAAGAATGTTGTCCTGGAACTTAGGCAGAAAAAAAGTGTACAGACCTTAGAATTAAGACCTGGCTAGACAGGAGGTCTACAGAGATGCTCTTTGCTATTTTAGGGAGAAAATGCATACAGCCAAAAATCAATTGTAGTTAAAGCTGTCCGGTACTATGGTGGTTAATGAAAAAAAGTCTTTGAAGTATATTAACAGGAAGACTATAGAAAACATTGCACGATTACTTAATCAGGTTAATCACATCAGAAATAGGAATGAAGATAAAGCCGAAATACTTAATGCCTTCTTTGGGTTCCACAGAGCCCACTGTGCTGAAAGACTTCAAATGGGTTAACAGTGAGCTCCCAGATTATGTTGAACTTGTTCAAGATTTACTGTTCCAACTGGATGCACAAAAGTCTATGGGGTCTAAGAGATCATCCTAGGGTACTGAAAGACTCAGTCAATGTTATTGCAAGACCTCTCCCAGTTATTTATCAAAAAACTTGGGAATCTGGTAAGATCCCAGTCAGCAAGAAAGTAGCAAAAGTTTTCGGGAACTGCAATAGTGAAGACCCTGGTAGTAATAGGCCTGTTAATCTCTCTTATTTTTGGTAAATTAAGAAGATTGTTCTGGGAGTTACTGAAAAACTATTGAAAAATAACGCAGTCACTGGTCAAAACCAGCATGGGTTCTAAAAAGGTAGGTCATGCTTACCAACTTGGTATTCTTTTATGACAATGTTACCCACCTAGCGTGCAAAGGGAAGGTAGGGGACATATGACTTTTGTATTCTAGCAAAGCTTTTGGTAGTGTATCTCACAGTAGCCTTCAGGACAAAATGGCCAAAATACAGCTGGACAAGTACACAAAAAATGGATGAACACTAGGCTAAAAGGTTGGGTAATAGTGGTAAGTGCCTAGTGGTATTCTCCAAAACTGAATTTTAAGTCTGTTTCTCTTCAAATTTTGATCAATGTCCTGGCCATAGGAGTACTGAGTACACTTACTTAGTACAACTAAGTACACTTACTAAGTGTACACTAAGTAAGCTTGTAGACAATACTGAATTAGTAGATACTGTCAATAACTTTGGAGGCAGAGAAGCATCACAGAGAGATCTTGATATCCTGGAGTGCTGGGCAATCACAAAGTATGAGACTGAACAAGAACATGCTGTATTCTGCACCTATGACAGTGCAGACCTTTGTGTACACATAGGTTAGGGAAACACGTAGCTGGAATTAAACCCTGCACAGAGGAATCAGGGGGGGTTGTTAGATAATAAGGTCAATATCAATTAATGCGCACGGGCAGCCAAATAAGCTAACCCTATACTGGAGTGCAGCAAGCACAATATGGCTAAGTGATTTAAAGAAGTGACTGTCTTACTCTACTCATGAATGGTAAGCCCTTGAATACTGTGTGCAGTTTTGGGCTCCACAATATGAGGAAATAAAAATATCTGTGTTCAAAAAACAGCAACAAGGATGGTGAAGGGGCACAATTTACTTATGAGGTATGGTTGAGGATATTTGGTTTATTCAGCCTACAGAAGTGGAGACAGAGTTTGTCACTTTCTACACGTTTTCATGAAGGGAACACAGAGGGATGTGCTGAATTCTTTTTGGTGACAGGTGACAGGACACAAGGGAAGTACATAAAGCTGTACTGGAAAAGTTCAGATCACAATTAAAAAAAAAGTTATTCACTGAGAGGGTGATCAAGCAGTGACAGAAGCTCCCCAAAGAAGTGCCCGTGACCCCAGGCCTATCTGTGTTCAAGCATTTGGACAAGCCTCACACATATATACATGAACTTTTGGGATGTCCTGTGCAAAATCAGGATTTGGACTTAGTGGCCCTTGTGGGGCATTATCAACGAGAATATTACACAAGGATTGCTCTGAAGAGAATGTCTCCTGTTTTGTTACGTTGGCCTGTGATGTCAGAGGCAGATGGTAGCAGCCATTGAACCTTCCTGCCTTTGTTCTGTTACATTTTGTTGCCATATCGCAGGTGGAAGCAGAGGGGCAGTCTGACAAAATGACAACTGCTGTGAGGTGCACATGAAGGTGAGGAATTGAATTCTCCCATGCAAAAAAAATGGCGAGCACTGATACTCACTGATGCTTGCTGAATGTTTCTGGAGACCAGACAGTGGATGTGAGCACAGTGAGGGAGTGGGTGATGTGTTTCAGTGTGGTGACAGCAACAGTATGTCACCTCTACTGATGCAGATTTTTCTGATTATGGCATTCAGGTTCTTGTTCATTGCTTGTAAAAATGCAAAGCTATTGGTTGTCATCATGTTGAAAAATAGAGTTTTGTAGCAGAGAATTTGCTCTATCAAATATTGTTATTGTGTTCTTTGTATCTGTTCCTGTTTTAACAGAAATAAATAAGAGGCATGACTTTCAGAGCGATCTTCATATGATTCCATGATTCCAAAGTTATCTGAGAATGCATAATATATATAATGCATATAATAT
>VXAB01009619.1:0-10256 GCA_013399175.1 Odontophorus gujanensis
GGCCAGCCCTCTGGGGCCTCCACATTTCTCCCAAGTGATGTTACTACCCAGGACTTTCCCTGTATCATTCCAGTTTTCTGTTCAGAGGCAATGATAAAACTGTACTGAATATACTACTTTCCATCTGAGTAGGAGATTTTAGCTGCGTACGAGGGGGTTTGGGTTGCTTCTGAATCAATCAGTACTGTAACACAGCTTCTTCTGGCACCTCGACCGCCAGTGCTGAACTGGATGTTTAAGGGAAAGGTTCCCTTCACCCATCATGCCACTGATGCTGCTTGCAGTTCATGGATTGCGTTGATTACACGGCGAGTAACACAATTAACACTGCCTGCTCAGTTCCTAACATCTCATGTTCTTGGCATCAGTGTTTCACAACCAGTCACCAGAGCTAAGTAATTGCATTGTGACTGTATGTAGTGTTATCATTGTGTTTTGGTTTACTTTTTTGTCCTCTGTCTTTGCTGATATTTTTTATTTCTTCCCACCAATTCAATTTCATTTCCAATTCTCTCCCTCATCCCTCTTCAATAGTCTGGTCAAAGGACAGCGTGGTGCTGAGTGGCTGACAGGTTACACCACACCCTAGAGCCCACTGGTGCCCAATCTCTGCTCCTCTGAGTGTCCTCGTGTGTTGGAAAATGATAAGAATGCACAATGAGGTTCTTTTGGACTATGGAGTTAAAGGCTGGACTGTCAGCTTTATATGTATATCAGATATTTTGTCTGAATAGAAAATAATGCTCTTTCCAGGTAGGAATTCTCTCTCTTCACCACTTTGATGTGCCCTGACACGTTCTCTTCCTTGCATCTTCTACTTTTTCCTGGTACTCCAAATTCCCAGAGAAAAGCTCTGCCCTCTGAAGTGCTGTGTGGGGTTTTGTTCCAGGCCTCTGTGATCAGCTTTCCACTGCATTTGGTCTGCAGCTCCAGGGAAAAGAATGAGAAGACGCAGAAGGAAGCTGCATTGTGATATTTAAATATATAGCATATATAGCAGAGTGAGCAAATATGAGGTTCAGGCAGTCTCTGATTTGGTAGACATCTGATTTTCAGCTTTTGGTTTCCAGCTCTGTGGTTTGCAGTCACCTCTGCAAACAGTGTGGCATAAGAAAACCTCTTATTTAGTGCTCCTCCATGATGAAAACTTCAGGCCTGTTGTCAACACAAGGGATTTCTTCCCCTAAGTTGAATAAATGATTTTTAGAAGCAGCTTTCTTTCTGTGTTGTTTCTTGTCCTGCTTGTGCATACAAACCTTTTTTTGAACTGGTGGCCACACTGAGCCCTGCTACCAGTCCCCATGTTGCCCTGCAGCTTCTACGGTCCCTTGTCCACAGGAACAGGAAACTATGAAATCTGGACATAAGAGGATCTGAGAGACTGCCTGACAGGGCTGTGAGAAAGTTGGAAAAGTTGAAGGTTATTCCCGTGCTTGGTCAGGCTCTTCATGTAACAAAAACAGACACCGTGAAGCAAACCTCGTGCCATTGGGGGTGAAAAAACCGGCATTTGGTACTGTAGTCAGTCTTAGTTGTTGGTGTTACAGTACCACAGGAGGCCCTGTTCTCTCCTGGGACTAGGCCGTAGCTGGCAGTTTGTGCCCTGCCACATTTAATGAATTCTTTGAGGTGACAAGGATCCAACTGGACTTTCAGCACTAGTGCTTCTTGCTGCCAGCACACACTGTACCCCTGCAAGTGATTTCCTTCATGAAGGGTGCATAGGCTGATCTAATTGTTGGTGGAGTGGCTCTGATAACAGAGTACACAGATATGTTTGTTGGCATGTTCTGAAGAGGTGGGTGAAAGGAGGTAAAAGGAAAGTAAAAATAGATTCTTTTCTCCTTGGAGGTTTCATGATCAAATGCGTCTGGACAGTGAAGTTACTGTGCCTGCAACAAAGATTTATCCATGATTGTATTTTTTTATACTTTCATTTTATTTAGTATTTTGTATTTTTAGTGGCTTATTCTTCTGTTCCCATCATCATGATATGTACATGGACTTCTGGAGTAGTTTGCTTACTGTCTCGTGTTAAAGTTCATTTGCTTTCTGAATTTGTCAAAGTACTTCAAAAGTGATCATTAAGTACATATTGGTACATCTTTGGAAAGTATTATTAAATGAATGCTTCAGATTTTAGATGTCCCCATGGAATATCTTCACCATGCAATACTAAAGGTGGACCATTTTCTTTCCTTCCCTTTTCCTTTATCACATTTATAGATCCAGACTCTTGAAGCTTATTCACTGAGCTGTTCTTTTTATTTTTAGGATATTATAAAGGTATTGACAGGTGCCTCGTAAGTTAAAATTTAGATCTGACTTTAAAAGGAGTTGTTGAATCTTCTAAACAGAGTATTATAGTGCTGTAGGACCACTTTAAGAGCTCCCTTTTATAGCCACAACCATGAATGAGCCCTTTTAAATCTTTGTGCAATGGGATCAGAGGCAGCAGAAATAATAAACAGTTGTTACAGATAAAACTGAAGGAAATTCTGAACCATTTTGCTGGTAGACCAAGACTTAGTAAGTGAAATATTCTTTTGAATTGCTGAGAAATCTGTGAGCAGCAATTTTGTGCATGAGGTAGGAAGTAGAGAATGAAAATCATCGTATTAGGATCTCTCTCAAAGTACTGTGAAAAAACAAAAAAACCCAACAAAACAAACAAACAAACAAAAAAACAAAGCTAAGGAAAAAACATTAAATACAGTTAACAGAAGTTACATTACAATGATCCAAGCAGCCAGGTACATAATGAAGAAAAAGTGCTTCAGCTTTATGGTAATCTTTGTTCATTTTTTATCTATTTCCCTTTTTGTATTAGAGAGAAAAAAAGTACTGCTTTCTCCCTATCATTCACAACAGGCGTTAAAACAGAAGGAACAGATTAGCTACTGAGTCAGAGACATGGACATAGTAGGGCATCTTTGATGGCAGGGCAAGGGCAAGGGCACGGGCACCAACTTTCATGGTATTTGGCTTTGTAGCAACCCAAGTTGTTGAGCCATTCTGAGCCTAAATAAACATCTATGTACAAGAGAGTTAAACTTTACTCAAGAGCCAAGGTGAAGCAAGCTACAGTTCAGTGAAGGGGTGCAAGTCAAAGGACAATTTTTCCTACTATTTTCCCCTAGCTAATACCCTGTTTCCTATCAGTTCCACACCAGAGAGCTCACTTAACTGGTTTCAGGAAGATGGTTGTGATTCAGATTGCCACATGCAGCCTGCTTTGCAAGAAAACACAGACATAATAATACATCATGAGTCTAGAGATTCAGCTGGTCCTAATAGCCCCATATATATGCACTCCAGGAGAGCTGTATGTTACTTTCCAACCCCGGGGGGTGTCTCCTGAGTCTATCCTTCAAATATTTCCCTTTATATATTTATTTCAGCTTCTGGCAGAAGAACAGAAGATGAACAGGTTGGCTAACTACCACAACACCTCCTGCACTGCTAGCGATTCATGAGCAGTGTGCCAGGGTTGAGTAGAACTTGTACAGGATTTGGGCTTGAAGAAGTGCGACAAATCCCTCATTCTCTGGCCTGATTTCTCTTGTGTTTCAAGAGAGCAGCGTTTCCATGCTGTTGTGTGGATGGAGCGTACTCTCTTTGTTATTACGGATGTTGGTAGCAAGGATTTGAGATGTGCAACAGGGGCGTTCACTCCAACTTGGGATTTCCAGTTTCCGTTTTTCTCTTCAAGACAGCAGCACCTGAGCTGCTGCCTATGCTGGGATCTGTTCCCTGAGGCTGTAAGGTGAGGGGAAGGCTCTCTGCTCTCAGCTCTGCTACAGACAGATTCAGCTGTGTTTTGTATCTAACTTCTGTGTGACATCAGTGTTTAAAAAAGCTAACTGCAGGAACATATGTTTTCCCCTGAATCTATCCTGAAAATTGCCTCTGAGGAAAGGATTCAGCTCTAAGAAGGAATTTGGACATGTTGAATGGTCCTAGGTTAAAACTCACATCCAGGTCATCCCTGAGCTGGGGTAACTCTTTAATTCTGCAGGTAAGCAGCGCTAGGACAGCCTGCCCTCCAGCAGGCCAGTCTTTTGTTTCACAACATGAGTGCTAGATCACTTTGCTCAGTGCCACACCATTGTTATTAGCATTATCTTGGACTTTACAAGTGGAACTGGTATCAGATGAGAGAGCTTGCGTTTTTCATTTGTCTTTAGACCTCATACTTCCCCCACCCCAGGGAGCTATGAATTTATTATGTGGGATAATAATATAATAGCGGAAAACAAAGTAATTGCCTTTGTTTTAGTGGAAAGCTATCTTTTTACTTTGGAGTTTTTCAAAGGAATTATATGAAATATGATATGAAATGTTATGTTATAAAAATTCTCTGTTAATGAGAAAGACCTGCCTGGGGCTGGTTTACTTTACCTGGTGCTCAACAGAACTGAAGTCAGTGGAGCTCTGCCCCAGAAGTGCTGTTCGAAAAACCGGTAGCGATCATATGTTCCTGAAAAGCATCTTTGGAGTTTTAATAGGTTTCCCATCAATGATTCTCGTCATTGATTTAGCCTTATAAATGAGCAGCACAATTAATTTGTCTGGAATGAAGTTTTCATTCATCAAAACTGGATTCAGGCTTTTGGGGAGGAACATAAAGAGGTGCCAGCTCCCCAGATGCTAGAGGTGGTTGTTCAGCCATTTGCTGGTATGTCTGGTCCACCACCCTGGAGAGCTGGTGGCCAACGCAAAGGCCAGTGGGCAAACTTGCTGTGTTTCTGCTGGAGTGTGCTAGATTGAAGATCACATAAAGCTTTTCATCAGGGAAGTGTCAACCAGATGAAATATTTGCTAATAGCATATTTTGCAGAAACTCTAGACTGTTTCATAACTCATGCTCAGAAAACTATTCAAATGACTGTTTTCCCCAAGCCACCTCCACTCAGTTTGTTATCAGTTTCATTATCAAACATTTATATAAGCATTTTAACATTTTACAATGTTTGACAGAGATTTTCAAGTCTGCCTAATTAGCACAGGCCCTGCCACATGTAATATACTTTTATTATTACACATTCATGGCCTTGTTATTCAGAAGAGGCTCTCTTGTGAATGGAAACATGCATTACTGCACTTCAGGCTAATAAGTGTGACATAAAATATGACACACAAAATTAACTACTGCGCAACAGGATCCAGAAACTGGGGGTGATGCGTGTATGGTATATGGTCACGGTGAGCCTCTGCCCCTTTGCATAATTTCTTTTCTCCTTTACTGCCTTATTAAAAGTCTGAGAGAGAAAAATACGGGGAGAAAGAGGAGGGAGGAAAACATGAAAAAATCTCTCTTGGCATAAGTAGGTTTGGTTCAACAATACAACATTTATCAGCAGCCCTTTCCACAGTCTTGTTCCCTTGGTGAGGAGGGAAGTGATTGAAAAGTCAGTTTACATCCTTACAGCATTTTTGGATGGAATCGTAAAAAAAAAGAAAAAAAGACAGGAGAAGAAGAAGAACTTGAAGTTTATGCTTGTAAAATGAAGTGTGCTTTATGCTTCTATGTGTCCAGTGCCAAAGTGGAACTTGCCAGGAGGAGATGCAGTCCTCTCTTTGCCCTGTTGTCTGATCCAAAGGTTGGAGCCAAAAAATAGTAGCATATTTTCTTTTTTCTCCTTGTCCTGCCTATTCCTGTCTAGTGTGTTGTTGTGGAAACATATTGAACACAAAACTATTAAGAACACTGGCAATTTTTTGAGCTCTCAAACAATAAATTATGAATACAGAACATAAAACAAGTCACTGCTTGTCTATTAAATATGCACACACAAGCCTCTCCAGCTCTCTATTCTGTCTGGGTATCTGTGCTGGATAAGCTCTTGGGTGTGTCCGGTGCTCCCCAGCTGTGTCCTGGAGGGATCAAAAGGAGCCTCTAGCTGAGCTGCTAGCTCTACTGACACATTTTGCACCCTAGGCCAGATCTTCCCCACTTTGGGCCATTCCCCAGCCTTTGGTTCTTCCCTCTGGACACAGAGGAGAACAGAGAAAGCATCAAACCTCATCCCACAAAGTGATGCCTTTCCTCAACAGTACAAGTGGCTTGTCAAGAAAACATAGGCTCTTGAGAAGCATGGACTATTTGGCCAGGAATGGGCTGGAAAATGTTCACCTTTCAAATATTAAGGTATGAACAAACCATAGTGGCAGTAGGGAAGAAAGGCTGGAAGAGGGATTTCTGAGACTGAGGTTAAGAGCTGAGGCAGCTGGTGTCTGCTTTCTGACACAGTTGGAAGGCTTATGCAATATGCTGTAGTCATTTCACTCATCCCCTCAAAGTTACAATATTGTAATTGAAAAATTAAAAAAGCACTGTTTTTAATTTCCATTTTTTTTTTTTCCTGGTCTTATCTTGCAAGCGCTGTTGTGCTCTCTGTCCTGCACATCCTACAAGCCTTACTCCTAATGTTGTCCAGAAATCCATGATCCTGTCCCAGTGCAGATTGCTTTTTCACCCATTACAAATATGAGGACACTTGTCCATCCTGTAAAGAGAGGCCTGCTCAATCAAGCACTAGATCAGGCTGCCCAGGGCCCCATCCAAACTGGCCTTGAACACCTTCAGGACAGGTCATCCATAGTTTCTCTTCTAGCACCTCACCACCCTCTCTGTGAAAAACTTCCCCCCGCCATCTATCTAAATCTCCTCTTCTTTAGTTTAAAATCATTCCCCCTCGCCCTATCGCTCTCTACCAGTGTAAAAAGTTGTTTTCACTCCTAAGAGGGAATCGAATAGAAGAAATGAGGCCAGCCATGCTCAGCTCAAGAGCTACATTTGAGCTGGTTTGCACAGCTGCTACTCTTCAATAAGGTAACTCAGTCAGTTTTGCCCTTACTAACACACTGTGTCTTTGAAAAAGGAAAAGGAATGGAAGAAGATCTTGTGCTTCAGTGCACATACTGATCCATAGGTGCACTGGGAAACTATTTCATTTCCCCCTCTTGCAAGCACTACAGCTGCACAAATGGGTCGGTTCATTGTGAAAACTTTTTTCACTGACTCTGGTGACAATAAACCAAGTTGTCACTCCTGTGGCAGAGCAGCAGGCTTCTACTGAACCCAAACGTTGCAAAGCCTGAACCCTGGTGCTTGCTCATATGAAGGTGGCTGGGGTGGCTACTGCAAGGCCTTGACAGTAATTTACAGGGACTCTGAGCATTTGCATCTGGCCTGTGGTATTCAGAGCACTGCTCTGCTGATCTGAAGATATGTTGTGCGTGCCTTCACACATGGAAGGTATTATCTGTACTGCTGCATCTTCTGTAATGAAAGAAGAGGGATTAAAGCAAACCTGCCTCTTTAAAATGTGCCATAGCAAAATATTTGATGAGAGAATATATGCTGAGCTGTCAGGGTGCATAAGACATACTGAGTTTTGACAATGAGAGATTAACATGCATAACAGAGTCGTTTGAAAACAATCTGAAAATGATGCAGGTTGACCACTGCTGGATTCATCATTTATAGTAGTTTACATTTTTTATAGAAATTGATGGACTGCTGGGGAGATACACGATTTTTGTATGAGGTTAATTTAGTCCATGTACATGCATATATTAGGTATAATGCAGCAGTGGTGTCTGGATGTATAGATGGTAGCATACATATGCATAAATTTAGATGATTTATGGGTCCCAATTGTTTTTTTATTTTTTATTTTTTTTAGAAGAAATGACAGAAAATGTCCCCAAGCAAGGAAATAACCTTGCTAACTTAACTGCATCAGCTAGCATATAGTTCAGTCTTCTCCTCATGGGACAGTGGCTTTATGTTGTTAATGAACATGCATTCCCAAGCAGCCACAGACATAGCCCTTCCTTTGCTCATGTCTTCCACATGTTCTTGAAGGATTTTTGAACTTATTTGAGTGTTTCTGATATTGTTTAAAATGAACTATGGTGATTGCAATTTTTCAGGCTTGTGTGTAAGGAACCAGTGAGAATGGAGGAGAATGTAAAAAGGCATGAACAGAGTTAGGGCAATTGTTTACGACAATGTAGTGTACTTCAGTAATGTTTTTGACTTTGTTTTCCAGAGAAGAGGGTACTGAGGGGAGGCCTCATGACCTACAGCTACTCATGAGTGGGGGGACAGCACTGACCTCTGCTCTCTGGTGGCAGCAATAGGGCTTGAGAGAATGGCATGGAGCTGTGAAAGTGGAGGGTCAGGTTGGTGTTAGGAAAAGGTTCTTCACCAGAGAGTGGTCAGGCCCTGGAACAGGCTGCCCAGGTCAGTGGGCATGGCCACAAGCTGCCAGAGTTCAAGCAACATTTGGACAATGCTCTTGGACATGAATTTTGGGTGCTCCTGTGTGAAGCCAAAGGCTGGACTAGATGGTCCTTGTGGGTCCCTTCCAACTCAGAATATCCTGTATTCTATGATTCTATGCCACAAAATGTGTTTAATCTGACAGAATTCTCATTGAGCAAGGGTTCCCTTTGTGCTCTCAGCCTGGGCTCAGATGAATGCCACACAGTTCATGCCACTCTGTGCTGGGGAACGTGGAGGGGTTGCTACAACCATCTGGGTTTCAGCTTAGTGTTGTACGCCTTTTCTCATGATGTGAATGCCACTGGTGGAAAGACACACAGAAGGAGAGGAGATATTGCAGAAAGCATGTTTGAGATTTATTTTATTTGAACTCAAAGGTAAAGAGATGATTCAAACTCTGGAAGCTTCTGGCACCCTTCCAATACTTCCCTCTTGGTGCTTTTTCACCCTCAAATATCAAGTCCACAGCCCATAAGTCATCCAAGAGCTTGGTTGTAGTCAGGATCTTAATTGCCCGTTGTGTCTCTAAACGACCATGGAAACCCCAGCTTGAAGAGTGAGGTTTTTATTTAGGGAGAGATCTCTCTTGTTATCTGATCTCTGACAATGAATTTGCTCCTATGGAGATTTAGCATCTTACTGCCTACGGATAGAAACTCAGGCCATTTCTCGCAGCCATTATCTTTCTCTCACTGGTGGTACAGGCTATGTCCATGGGAAGAGTTGTAGAGTTACTTTTAGACCTTATTTACAGGCACAGTCAGACAAGTACTTAAGGTACAGTTCAAGCTGATTCAGAGGTTTCTACTCTTCCAATTAAGACATCATAACTTACTCTGAGCAATTTTAGCCCATTTCAATGAATGAATAAATCAATAAATAAATGTACCTCCAGCATTACTACCTTCATAGACACCCCTGAGGACTCAAACTGTTTGAGTTATATCTGAGGCACTTACATGGGAGTATTCAAAATGGGCGTGACGATCTTAGAGAAAGAAAGAGAGATCGTAATGAAGGAAATGAAAAGGTTAAAGAGAATAACTGCAGTCTGGCAAAGGGAGTTGCTTGGATGCCCAACTCAGACTCTTTTTTTCTCTGTATCTTTATGCCTTGCAAACTGTCCCAATAGAGAAGAATTAAGGAAAAATGCTCTGAACTTCCTGAGAAACTCTCAGTGAAATTTGTTCTTAGATTTAGGTAAAAGTTTATGTGCATAGAACTGTGTATTCAAAGGACAAGAGAAGAGAGAAGTTTGTACGGAGAGGTATGAACAGAGTCTGTGTGTGTGTGTGTGCATATACATGCATATATATATGCTTGTATACAATGTATATGTCACTGGCTATGGGAAATAGTTAAGAGCATTTAATGCTTTTTGCTATTACCTTGTGGCTAGTAATTTCATAAAACATTATTCCCTTGAAGCTTTTCCTGACAGAAATTCAAAGTGAGCATCCAATGAACATGAGTGTATTTGGCTATTTGGTTACGTTGTCTGAAACGTGTGAAAAGCTTCTTTAAATGTACTCATTTTAAACAATGAGGAATGGGATGTTCCTTCCATTTAAATACAGTGTCCCATCGTTTTTCAGGGTCTCCCACACCAGATTGGATTGCCACAAGCCTGCCCCAGGCCTTAAAGCATTGAGATTAATTAAACACTTACAGTGCTGGACTCCTGTGCTCTCCTGAGAGCAGCATCCAATTTACAACCTACATATATTCCTGTGGAAAACAGCCCATGGATGCAGAGAACCTGCTGGCAACTGCCCCCCTCAAGTGCTAATTAATGCTGCAGGTCTGCAGTGTGGCTGCTGACAATGAAACACCCAGCTCTGAACTCCAGCTTGGGATGTGGACTGAGCACAGCAGCTTCAAGAAAGGTGTCCCAAGAATTTGTAACGTGACAACTTCTTGTGTTAGGGCTGATGGAAAATGTGCCATTTACATTGCTGTT
>VXAB01009619.1:10867-62947 GCA_013399175.1 Odontophorus gujanensis
CAAGTGGCTTGTCAAGAAAACATAGGCTCTTGAGAAGCATGGACTATTTGGCCAGGAATGGGCTGGAAAATGTTCACCTTTCAAATATTAAGGTATGAACAAACCATAGTGGCAGTAGGGAAGAAAGGCTGGAAGAGGGATTTCTGAGACTGAGGTTAAGAGCTGAGGCAGCTGGTGTCTGCTTTCTGACACAGTTGGAAGGCTTATGCAATATGCTGTAGTCATTTCACTCATCCCCTCAAAGTTACAATATTGTAATTGAAAAATTAAAAAAGCACTGTTTTTAATTTCCATTTTTTTTTTTTCCTGGTCTTATCTTGCAAGCGCTGTTGTGCTCTCTGTCCTGCACATCCTACAAGCCTTACTCCTAATGTTGTCCAGAAATCCATGATCCTGTCCCAGTGCAGATTGCTTTTTCACCCATTACAAATATGAGGACACTTGTCCATCCTGTAAAGAGAGGCCTGCTCAATCAAGCACTAGATCAGGCTGCCCAGGGCCCCATCCAAACTGGCCTTGAACACCTTCAGGACAGGTCATCCATAGTTTCTCTTCTAGCACCTCACCACCCTCTCTGTGAAAAACTTCCCCCCGCCATCTATCTAAATCTCCTCTTCTTTAGTTTAAAATCATTCCCCCTTGCCCTGTCGCTCTCTACCAGTGTAAAAAGTTGTTTTCACTCCTAAGAGGGAATCGAATAGAAGAAATGAGGCCAGCCATGCTCAGCTCAAGAGCTACATTTGAGCTGGTTTGCACAGCTGCTACTCTTCAATAAGGTAACTCAGTCAGTTTTGCCCTTACTAACACACTGTGTCTTTGAAAAAGGAAAAGGAATGGAAGAAGATCTTGTGCTTCAGTGCACATACTGATCCATAGGTGCACTGGGAAACTATTTCATTTCCCCCTCTTGCAAGCACTACAGCTGCACAAATGGGTCGGTTCATTGTGAAAACTTTTTTCACTGACTCTGGTGACAATAAACCAAGTTGTCACTCCTGTGGCAGAGCAGCAGGCTTCTACTGAACCCAAACGTTGCAAAGCCTGAACCCTGGTGCTTGCTCATATGAAGGTGGCTGGGGTGGCTACTGCAAGGCCTTGACAGTAATTTACAGGGACTCTGAGCATTTGCATCTGGCCTGTGGTATTCAGAGCACTGCTCTGCTGATCTGAAGATATGTTGTGCGTGCCTTCACACATGGAAGGTATTATCTGTACTGCTGCATCTTCTGTAATGAAAGAAGAGGGATTAAAGCAAACCTGCCTCTTTAAAATGTGCCATAGCAAAATATTTGATGAGAGAATATATGCTGAGCTGTCAGGGTGCATAAGACATACTGAGTTTTGACAATGAGAGATTAACATGCATAACAGAGTCGTTTGAAAACAATCTGAAAATGATGCAGGTTGACCACTGCTGGATTCATCATTTATAGTAGTTTACATTTTTTATAGAAATTGATGGACTGCTGGGGAGATACACGATTTTTGTATGAGGTTAATTTAGTCCATGTACATGCATATATTAGGTATAATGCAGCAGTGGTGTCTGGATGTATAGATGGTAGCATACATATGCATAAATTTAGATGATTTATGGGTCCCAATTGTTTTTTTATTTTTTATTTTTTTTAGAAGAAATGACAGAAAATGTCCCCAAGCAAGGAAATAACCTTGCTAACTTAACTGCATCAGCTAGCATATAGTTCAGTCTTCTCCTCATGGGACAGTGGCTTTATGTTGTTAATGAACATGCATTCCCAAGCAGCCACAGACATAGCCCTTCCTTTGCTCATGTCTTCCACATGTTCTTGAAGGATTTTTGAACTTATTTGAGTGTTTCTGATATTGTTTAAAATGAACTATGGTGATTGCAATTTTTCAGGCTTGTGTGTAAGGAACCAGTGAGAATGGAGGAGAATGTAAAAAGGCATGAACAGAGTTAGGGCAATTGTTTACGACAATGTAGTGTACTTCAGTAATGTTTTTGACTTTGTTTTCCAGAGAAGAGGGTACTGAGGGGAGGCCTCATGACCTACAGCTACTCATGAGTGGGGGGACAGCACTGACCTCTGCTCTCTGGTGGCAGCAATAGGGCTTGAGAGAATGGCATGGAGCTGTGAAAGTGGAGGGTCAGGTTGGTGTTAGGAAAAGGTTCTTCACCAGAGAGTGGTCAGGCCCTGGAACAGGCTGCCCAGGTCAGTGGGCATGGCCACAAGCTGCCAGAGTTCAAGCAACATTTGGACAATGCTCTTGGACATGAATTTTGGGTGCTCCTGTGTGAAGCCAAAGGCTGGACTAGATGGTCCTTGTGGGTCCCTTCCAACTCAGAATATCCTGTATTCTATGATTCTATGCCACAAAATGTGTTTAATCTGACAGAATTCTCATTGAGCAAGGGTTCCCTTTGTGCTCTCAGCCTGGGCTCAGATGAATGCCACACAGTTCATGCCACTCTGTGCTGGGGAACGTGGAGGGGTTGCTACAACCATCTGGGNGTATTATCTGTACTGCTGCATCTTCTGTAATGAAAGAAGAGGGATTAAAGCAAACCTGCCTCTTTAAAATGTGCCATAGCAAAATATTTGATGAGAGAATATATGCTGAGCTGTCAGGGTGCATAAGACATACTGAGTTTTGACAATGAGAGATTAACATGCATAACAGAGTCGTTTGAAAACAATCTGAAAATGATGCAGGTTGACCACTGCTGGATTCATCATTTATAGTAGTTTACATTTTTTATAGAAATTGATGGACTGCTGGGGAGATACACGATTTTTGTATGAGGTTAATTTAGTCCATGTACATGCATATATTAGGTATAATGCAGCAGTGGTGTCTGGATGTATAGATGGTAGCATACATATGCATAAATTTAGATGATTTATGGGTCCCAATTGTTTTTTTATTTTTTATTTTTTTTAGAAGAAATGACAGAAAATGTCCCCAAGCAAGGAAATAACCTTGCTAACTTAACTGCATCAGCTAGCATATAGTTCAGTCTTCTCCTCATGGGACAGTGGCTTTATGTTGTTAATGAACATGCATTCCCAAGCAGCCACAGACATAGCCCTTCCTTTGCTCATGTCTTCCACATGTTCTTGAAGGATTTTTGAACTTATTTGAGTGTTTCTGATATTGTTTAAAATGAACTATGGTGATTGCAATTTTTCAGGCTTGTGTGTAAGGAACCAGTGAGAATGGAGGAGAATGTAAAAAGGCATGAACAGAGTTAGGGCAATTGTTTACGACAATGTAGTGTACTTCAGTAATGTTTTTGACTTTGTTTTCCAGAGAAGAGGGTACTGAGGGGAGGCCTCATGACCTACAGCTACTCATGAGTGGGGGGACAGCACTGACCTCTGCTCTCTGGTGGCAGCAATAGGGCTTGAGAGAATGGCATGGAGCTGTGAAAGTGGAGGGTCAGGTTGGTGTTAGGAAAAGGTTCTTCACCAGAGAGTGGTCAGGCCCTGGAACAGGCTGCCCAGGTCAGTGGGCATGGCCACAAGCTGCCAGAGTTCAAGCAACATTTGGACAATGCTCTTGGACATGAATTTTGGGTGCTCCTGTGTGAAGCCAAAGGCTGGACTAGATGGTCCTTGTGGGTCCCTTCCAACTCAGAATATCCTGTATTCTATGATTCTATGCCACAAAATGTGTTTAATCTGACAGAATTCTCATTGAGCAAGGGTTCCCTTTGTGCTCTCAGCCTGGGCTCAGATGAATGCCACACAGTTCATGCCACTCTGTGCTGGGGAACGTGGAGGGGTTGCTACAACCATCTGGGTTTCAGCTTAGTGTTGTACGCCTTTTCTCATGATGTGAATGCCACTGGTGGAAAGACACACAGAAGGAGAGGAGATATTGCAGAAAGCATGTTTGAGATTTATTTTATTTGAACTCAAAGGTAAAGAGATGATTCAAACTCTGGAAGCTTCTGGCACCCTTCCAATACTTCCCTCTTGGTGCTTTTTCACCCTCAAATATCAAGTCCACAGCCCATAAGTCATCCAAGAGCTTGGTTGTAGTCAGGATCTTAATTGCCCGTTGTGTCTCTAAACGACCATGGAAACCCCAGCTTGAAGAGTGAGGTTTTTATTTAGGGAGAGATCTCTCTTGTTATCTGATCTCTGACAATGAATTTGCTCCTATGGAGATTTAGCATCTTACTGCCTACGGATAGAAACTCAGGCCATTTCTCGCAGCCATTATCTTTCTCTCACTGGTGGTACAGGCTATGTCCATGGGAAGAGTTGTAGAGTTACTTTTAGACCTTATTTACAGGCACAGTCAGACAAGTACTTAAGGTACAGTTCAAGCTGATTCAGAGGTTTCTACTCTTCCAATTAAGACATCATAACTTACTCTGAGCAATTTTAGCCCATTTCAATGAATGAATAAATCAATAAATAAATGTACCTCCAGCATTACTACCTTCATAGACACCCCTGAGGACTCAAACTGTTTGAGTTATATCTGAGGCACTTACATGGGAGTATTCAAAATGGGCGTGACGATCTTAGAGAAAGAAAGAGAGATCGTAATGAAGGAAATGAAAAGGTTAAAGAGAATAACTGCAGTCTGGCAAAGGGAGTTGCTTGGATGCCCAACTCAGACTCTTTTTTTCTCTGTATCTTTATGCCTTGCAAACTGTCCCAATAGAGAAGAATTAAGGAAAAATGCTCTGAACTTCCTGAGAAACTCTCAGTGAAATTTGTTCTTAGATTTAGGTAAAAGTTTATGTGCATAGAACTGTGTATTCAAAGGACAAGAGAAGAGAGAAGTTTGTACGGAGAGGTATGAACAGAGTCTGTGTGTGTGTGTGTGCATATACATGCATATATATATGCTTGTATACAATGTATATGTCACTGGCTATGGGAAATAGTTAAGAGCATTTAATGCTTTTTGCTATTACCTTGTGGCTAGTAATTTCATAAAACATTATTCCCTTGAAGCTTTTCCTGACAGAAATTCAAAGTGAGCATCCAATGAACATGAGTGTATTTGGCTATTTGGTTACGTTGTCTGAAACGTGTGAAAAGCTTCTTTAAATGTACTCATTTTAAACAATGAGGAATGGGATGTTCCTTCCATTTAAATACAGTGTCCCATCGTTTTTCAGGGTCTCCCACACCAGATTGGATTGCCACAAGCCTGCCCCAGGCCTTAAAGCATTGAGATTAATTAAACACTTACAGTGCTGGACTCCTGTGCTCTCCTGAGAGCAGCATCCAATTTACAACCTACATATATTCCTGTGGAAAACAGCCCATGGATGCAGAGAACCTGCTGGCAACTGCCCCCCTCAAGTGCTAATTAATGCTGCAGGTCTGCAGTGTGGCTGCTGACAATGAAACACCCAGCTCTGAACTCCAGCTTGGGATGTGGACTGAGCACAGCAGCTTCAAGAAAGGTGTCCCAAGAATTTGTAACGTGACAACTTCTTGTGTTAGGGCTGATGGAAAATGTGCCATTTACATTGCTGTTNTCTCTTCTAGCACCTCACCACCCTCTCTGTGAAAAACTTCCCCCCGCCATCTATCTAAATCTCCTCTTCTTTAGTTTAAAATCATTCCCCCTTGCCCTGTCGCTCTCTACCAGTGTAAAAAGTTGTTTTCACTCCTAAGAGGGAATCGAATAGAAGAAATGAGGCCAGCCATGCTCAGCTCAAGAGCTACATTTGAGCTGGTTTGCACAGCTGCTACTCTTCAATAAGGTAACTCAGTCAGTTTTGCCCTTACTAACACACTGTGTCTTTGAAAAAGGAAAAGGAATGGAAGAAGATCTTGTGCTTCAGTGCACATACTGATCCATAGGTGCACTGGGAAACTATTTCATTTCCCCCTCTTGCAAGCACTACAGCTGCACAAATGGGTCGGTTCATTGTGAAAACTTTTTTCACTGACTCTGGTGACAATAAACCAAGTTGTCACTCCTGTGGCAGAGCAGCAGGCTTCTACTGAACCCAAACGTTGCAAAGCCTGAACCCTGGTGCTTGCTCATATGAAGGTGGCTGGGGTGGCTACTGCAAGGCCTTGACAGTAATTTACAGGGACTCTGAGCATTTGCATCTGGCCTGTGGTATTCAGAGCACTGCTCTGCTGATCTGAAGATATGTTGTGCGTGCCTTCACACATGGAAGGTATTATCTGTACTGCTGCATCTTCTGTAATGAAAGAAGAGGGATTAAAGCAAACCTGCCTCTTTAAAATGTGCCATAGCAAAATATTTGATGAGAGAATATATGCTGAGCTGTCAGGGTGCATAAGACATACTGAGTTTTGACAATGAGAGATTAACATGCATAACAGAGTCGTTTGAAAACAATCTGAAAATGATGCAGGTTGACCACTGCTGGATTCATCATTTATAGTAGTTTACATTTTTTATAGAAATTGATGGACTGCTGGGGAGATACACGATTTTTGTATGAGGTTAATTTAGTCCATGTACATGCATATATTAGGTATAATGCAGCAGTGGTGTCTGGATGTATAGATGGTAGCATACATATGCATAAATTTAGATGATTTATGGGTCCCAATTGTTTTTTTATTTTTTATTTTTTTTAGAAGAAATGACAGAAAATGTCCCCAAGCAAGGAAATAACCTTGCTAACTTAACTGCATCAGCTAGCATATAGTTCAGTCTTCTCCTCATGGGACAGTGGCTTTATGTTGTTAATGAACATGCATTCCCAAGCAGCCACAGACATAGCCCTTCCTTTGCTCATGTCTTCCACATGTTCTTGAAGGATTTTTGAACTTATTTGAGTGTTTCTGATATTGTTTAAAATGAACTATGGTGATTGCAATTTTTCAGGCTTGTGTGTAAGGAACCAGTGAGAATGGAGGAGAATGTAAAAAGGCATGAACAGAGTTAGGGCAATTGTTTACGACAATGTAGTGTACTTCAGTAATGTTTTTGACTTTGTTTTCCAGAGAAGAGGGTACTGAGGGGAGGCCTCATGACCTACAGCTACTCATGAGTGGGGGGACAGCACTGACCTCTGCTCTCTGGTGGCAGCAATAGGGCTTGAGAGAATGGCATGGAGCTGTGAAAGTGGAGGGTCAGGTTGGTGTTAGGAAAAGGTTCTTCACCAGAGAGTGGTCAGGCCCTGGAACAGGCTGCCCAGGTCAGTGGGCATGGCCACAAGCTGCCAGAGTTCAAGCAACATTTGGACAATGCTCTTGGACATGAATTTTGGGTGCTCCTGTGTGAAGCCAAAGGCTGGACTAGATGGTCCTTGTGGGTCCCTTCCAACTCAGAATATCCTGTATTCTATGATTCTATGCCACAAAATGTGTTTAATCTGACAGAATTCTCATTGAGCAAGGGTTCCCTTTGTGCTCTCAGCCTGGGCTCAGATGAATGCCACACAGTTCATGCCACTCTGTGCTGGGGAACGTGGAGGGGTTGCTACAACCATCTGGGTTTCAGCTTAGTGTTGTACGCCTTTTCTCATGATGTGAATGCCACTGGTGGAAAGACACACAGAAGGAGAGGAGATATTGCAGAAAGCATGTTTGAGATTTATTTTATTTGAACTCAAAGGTAAAGAGATGATTCAAACTCTGGAAGCTTCTGGCACCCTTCCAATACTTCCCTCTTGGTGCTTTTTCACCCTCAAATATCAAGTCCACAGCCCATAAGTCATCCAAGAGCTTGGTTGTAGTCAGGATCTTAATTGCCCGTTGTGTCTCTAAACGACCATGGAAACCCCAGCTTGAAGAGTGAGGTTTTTATTTAGGGAGAGATCTCTCTTGTTATCTGATCTCTGACAATGAATTTGCTCCTATGGAGATTTAGCATCTTACTGCCTACGGATAGAAACTCAGGCCATTTCTCGCAGCCATTATCTTTCTCTCACTGGTGGTACAGGCTATGTCCATGGGAAGAGTTGTAGAGTTACTTTTAGACCTTATTTACAGGCACAGTCAGACAAGTACTTAAGGTACAGTTCAAGCTGATTCAGAGGTTTCTACTCTTCCAATTAAGACATCATAACTTACTCTGAGCAATTTTAGCCCATTTCAATGAATGAATAAATCAATAAATAAATGTACCTCCAGCATTACTACCTTCATAGACACCCCTGAGGACTCAAACTGTTTGAGTTATATCTGAGGCACTTACATGGGAGTATTCAAAATGGGCGTGACGATCTTAGAGAAAGAAAGAGAGATCGTAATGAAGGAAATGAAAAGGTTAAAGAGAATAACTGCAGTCTGGCAAAGGGAGTTGCTTGGATGCCCAACTCAGACTCTTTTTTTCTCTGTATCTTTATGCCTTGCAAACTGTCCCAATAGAGAAGAATTAAGGAAAAATGCTCTGAACTTCCTGAGAAACTCTCAGTGAAATTTGTTCTTAGATTTAGGTAAAAGTTTATGTGCATAGAACTGTGTATTCAAAGGACAAGAGAAGAGAGAAGTTTGTACGGAGAAGTATGAACAGAGTCTGTGTGTGTGTGTGTGCATATACATGCATATATATATGCTTGTATACAATGTATATGTCACTGGCTATGGGAAATAGTTAAGAGCATTTAATGCTTTTTGCTATTACCTTGTGGCTAGTAATTTCATAAAACATTATTCCCTTGAAGCTTTTCCTGACAGAAATTCAAAGTGAGCATCCAATGAACATGAGTGTATTTGGCTATTTGGTTACGTTGTCTGAAACGTGTGAAAAGCTTCTTTAAATGTACTCATTTTAAACAATGAGGAATGGGATGTTCCTTCCATTTAAATACAGTGTCCCATCGTTTTTCAGGGTCTCCCACACCAGATTGGATTGCCACAAGCCTGCCCCAGGCCTTAAAGCATTGAGATTAATTAAACACTTACAGTGCTGGACTCCTGTGCTCTCCTGAGAGCAGCATCCAATTTACAACCTACATATATTCCTGTGGAAAACAGCCCATGGATGCAGAGAACCTGCTGGCAACTGCCCCCCTCAAGTGCTAATTAATGCTGCAAGTCTGCAGTGTGGCTGCTGACAATGAAACACCCAGCTCTGAACTCCAGCTTGGGATGTGGACTGAGCACAGAAGCTTCAAGAAAGGTGTCCCAAGAATTTGTAACGTGACAACTTCTTGTGTTAGGGCTGATGGAAAATGTGCCATTTACATTGCTGTTTGTACTGATATTACTTTAGCATAACAATTTGAGCACTTTTTTCACAGTTCTGTACAAAGGCAGCCAGTGTTAGGAAGGATTGTGCAGCACTTGAGTTGGTGCTGCATTGGCCCAGTGTGCTGGGAAGTGGTCACTGCTCTCCCTGGCCTCTGGACTGCTCATGTAAGTCAAGAATGTTGCTGTTAATCTTCACTTTTAAGGTGGCCAGGTAGAGTGTGCTTATGGGGTGGGGACACCTGGGCTGTCATCGTTGCTGTGCTGCTGCCAAGCAGTCACTCACACTCCTTCACAGACCTGATGGTGCTGAAGCAGCTCCGTGCAGGCAGGGGAGAAGCACCCACACAAGGAGTAGCAGAAGGGATCGATGCCTGTTTGTGTCTTCTGCACGTCTCTAGAGATGCTTTCCCTGGTGTGTGGTAGCAGAGGGGGACTGGCAATACCTGCTGCTGTTTCCTCAATACGTGGTTTGCAGAGCCTGTGGTGAAACTGCACTCTGCTGCCTGTAAGGGTGTTCTCAGAATTGATTTTTAAAGCAGACACAATGAGAAATATTGGATGAAGATGTGTGTCCAGCACGTTTTAGAAACACTTCAAGGAATAATATTCCCTCATCATATGCTGGGTGTTTCCAGACGTCTCTGGATGATCTCTGCTGTTGAATGTATGGTTTCAGGAAATGAAAGTCGATGGAAGTGTGGGGTCTGCAACAGCTCCATTACTGCTGTTTGCAGCATGTCACTGCAAGATTGCATCACGCACAGACATCAGGCATACAAATACATCATCTTAGCAGTGTTTGATGTTCACAGGGAAAGGATAAGAAAGAAAGAACGCCTTAACTTATGTGCAGAAATGGGAAAACAAAAGCTACCTTCTCTTCCTGAAAATATTCCAGTCCTTCTATTTGTTTTCACACTAGTCAGGTTTTTCTGGTAAACTAATCTGCCTGCTCCATGTAAATCTGATACAGAAAATCCAGACCTACAGAGGAGGGGTGCCAGTCTTAAATATGTTTAGTGAGTTTTATCTAGCAAAACTTAGAAACCTTTTTTGGAAAAGTTTAGGTAGTTTTCATTTCAGATGGCTACCTCTAGAGCACCTCTTCTGATTGCTAAGAAATAAAATTTAAATTGAGAGACATGAAAAAGCAAACTACCTAATTTGGAAGAAGGAAGGAAACGTTTTGGAGCACATGATGCCTTGCATATTATAAGTGTGTTTTTATATACCAGGTTGTGGAGATGAAGTGAAATAAAACATCTGCATATAATAAAGATTTGGGTCTGTTTTGTATCTTTGGCAACTATAATTTGAGTATCGCTTCCAGGTATTCCCAGTCCTTATCCAATAATATCTCCTTGAGATAAGTTCCCCACTGCAAGGATTATATTTTATTGAGTTCCATGAAGGTGGAAGCCTGCCTCTGCAGGAGCACTGATATAAAACCTTGTTATGGAAGGCCACAGCCAGCAGCAACTCTGAAGGTGATATTAGAGAGCTAGTTACAGTTTGCTTATTTTTCACATGTCCTCCATTGGCAGAAGGATAGCAGAGCATTTCATTTTTCTTCAGAAAGAACATCTATGGAAAGATTCCTGTTTCTGATTGCATGTGCCATAGGCTCAGTTTTATTCTCACTACAGTCAATGTCAAGCACTTTCCAGTTATTCACAGAAGCTCTCTCTGAGGCAGCCGTGGACCTGACAGGATGTGCATCCAACTCACCTCCTGCCACTGCCTCCCAGCCTACCTGTGCAAGCATGCCTGGTGGCATGCTTGTCCCTCAGGCACTTGTGTGTGCATAATGCTGCAGTGCAAGCTGACACTGCAATACATTGTCATGCAGTCTGGGAGATGGGCAGCATACCTAGGAGAATGGCTGTCATGTTGTCCTCCCTGTATTATTCAGGCATCCCCACTGACTTCAGCCTATGAACTGTCCTCCTCTAGTTGGGTAAGAACATAAGAACCGTTCTTAGCATTAAGGATGTACTGTGGTCCCATTTGTGTCAGCTGGACCTTATGCTCGTCTCACTGTGTAGGTGCAGGCAGACTATCAACCCCGTGAATAGGTAGCTTGAGCTGTTCATCATGGTTTTGAGCCAGATTCATAACAGCCTAAGTGAGGCCTAAGGTCTGTTCTGATCCTGCTGTCAACGAGGTGGCTGTAATGTTTTGTATGTGATGTAAGTGTGTAAAACTGAAGTTACATATTATGGAGAAGCTGAAGTGGCTGCTGCTGGAGCAGAGAGGAGGGAGCACTGAACAAACTTTGGATTGCATGGTTATACAGGGGAGGACACTGAAGCCAGCTGAGATGATCACAGTGTTCAACTCTGTTAGAAAAGCACCCAGGAACAGAACAGCAGTACATGCTGTCATCCTGGAAGTTATCCTTAGTGTGTGGGGGATCATCCGAAAAAGATTTGACAAAACAAGGTCAGAGTCAATGTAATACCTGTAGGATGAGATCACATCATTGGTCACATACACAAAAACCAGCAAAGTAGTCTTGAAGTCAGGAAAACTGGCAGTGCGTTCTTATCACAGATGAGCTGAACCGATGTGATTGCTGTGAGCCAAGTTAGGAGGCTGGGGAGGTAGAAGTGATGGATTTTGGGAGGTGGTTCAGACTAAAGCAGCTTTCTACAGGATTTGTTTTCGTAAATGAAAACAACCCAAGGTTCTGAACTATTTGTTGAGGTCTGGTAAGTGACTGTGTGCCTGTGCATTCTGTAGCTTTTAACAAAGTGGGCAGTAAAAATTACTGTGTTAAATGGGTAGGTGGCATTGTTTGCATTGCAAACTAAACTGTTGTCAGAGTACTTATACTCACCTATGGATAAGGCACACTTGGCTAGACATGTGAGAAGGATGCTCTGCAGGCTTGTTTCACAAAATCAACTCAAATTATTAAATATGAGCTGCACAGCTATGGTTTTTTGCATTGCTTGTGATTCCTGCATCACTTGCTTATTTGAGGCGCATACAAATACAGGAGACATGAATTATTGTGAGAAGGCCTCTTTTAGAAGTGGCTATGCAGGTTGATTTATGGCCATGGTGAGCCCTGATACTTCTCCTGAACTGCCGTACCTGTAGTTTGAATTTTAGTGTCTCTTTGTTCTTTATGCAAGGCCACATCTGAATGCACTGAACCATACTTAGCAGATGGTAAAATTTTGCCCTGGTAACAAAGCCAAGATTATAAAGTCTGTCTCAGACCTGGAATTTCTGTCTCGTAGACTATAACCATTAGGCCCCTACAAAATCCATTTAACTTTAAAAACAATTATGGTGATGTTACCTCACGTTGCATATGTTATAAAGCAAATGGCAGGAAATGAAGACAAGGTTTATGATTTTGGCACTGCAGTGCTGAAGAAGTAGACAATAATGTAGAAGAACTGCACCCGCAGAAGGGTGATCTGCTCTTTGTGCCTGGTAAAATTGCTGGATAAGAGTTTCTTCTGGAAAACTTTAGGTTTCTGGAATGCCTGAGGCAGCCGGTGAACATCTTGTGGCTCACTGCTAAAATGCTGTTCTGGACTCCCAGATGGAGTCCTTAACTTGCTGATACAAATTTCCATGTGTCACCAGTGCAGTGCATTATTCTTCAGTAAAAAAAAATAATGCCAGTATTTTAGTAGGGTTGAATCTTAATGGTAACTAGTCACTTAAAAATAAGAGGTGTATGATCTCTGTGCTATTAATAGTGTCTAGAAAATATCCAAAGTCCTTTTAAAATATCCTTAGAAATGAAATGAAGAATGAAAGGTAAATCTCTGCCAAAAATCTGAGGCATCAATAATCATGGGAGTAAGCAAAAAGCCTCCTTTTACTGTTTTGTTTTAAGGCATATCTGTGTTTCTTACACATCAGCATGCCTCAGGCAGGGCTAAATGATTATGTAACTTGATGACCCTGGAAAATGTTCTACAATTTCAGGATAACTCCTGTTGAATCTCTGTGAATCTGTGAGGATCCTGTATGAATAAAGGCACCACTTCTCTGAGCCACAAAATGCTGAACTGCTCTATATTAGTGCAAGGACCACTTAGTGGAAAGACTTCTGCTCCTGCATAACAAACAGGGTTTCTGTTATTTCAAGGTAATAGGAGGACTGAAGAAACCACAGTATGTGAGGAACTGACTTTCTTGTTTTGCTGGTTTTGCAGGTTTTTTGCTTGTTTGGAAACTGTGTGCTGCCATCTATTAACTTTCTGTTACTGATACTTGCAGAACGGAGCAGGCCACCTCTCTCTCTGCCTCTCTCTGAACAGGAATACTATTATAGGCCTCTGTAGATGGACCCCCACAGCTTGGGGCATCTTATTGCAACAGAAGAGATGTGTTTGGAGTTACTGTTTCATATAACATCATGCTTTTGAATAAGGTGAAAGTTTAGATGAATGGCTGCGCTAGAGGAGTTGTAACTCCAGATGAGATGTTCGAACAACTGGAAAAAAAAGAAAGAATAATGAGGAGATTTAACCTGTGGAGAGATGGCAAGTGCCTATTCATTTTTGTTAATACCTATGTATTTCTCTCGCAGATCAAGGCTTCACTTAGCAACAGTGTTTTTCGAGCAAGATGAATATTGTAATTCAACCATTTCCAGATGCTTATAACTTCGGCCTGGGGGTGAAACATCTGATCATTTCCTTAAGACAAAGAAAATCTGCCTGGGATCAAACATCAAAATGAGGTTCTTAGTGGGAGGATATAAGGAGTGTTAACCTTGTGTGGAATTTATGAATGAACCTTTACAAAACTGACTTAGGTTGTCATGTTAGAGCATGCTGGCATTATTTTGTAACTCACTTGTGGACACAATGTTCCTTATGTCTTTCCACACTAAATGTATTGTATAGCCATGGAGACTAGAACAACACTTGTTTCAGTGATGCATTTAGTCCCCTGCTACCCTGCACTGCTTGTTTCAAGGCACAATGATCACTTTCTAGAGGGTCTAAAAGATATGGTAAAAGTTTTAATTCCAGTCAGTTCCTCTACCTAGCATTTATTCTTATTCACGTTTAAGTCTATGTATCTTTTCCATAGCAGGATCATAGCAAAATAATCCTGTGTACATTTAAAGCAGATACCTACTTGATGGAGTGGTACTGTCCTAGGTCAGAGTGATGTGTCTCAAATGTCACTGTAGAGCTCTGCAATGAGTATCAAAGGGTAATGCCTGATTTCCATAGGCTCTGCTCACATGAAGCCCTTTTGCCTCATAACAGAGCTGTATTCTGATTACAGAGCACCAATTATCTATAACTCTGTACCCCATTCTCCTTATGTCAACCCACCTAGAAGCTTTCTATTAATTCATTGGGATCACTTTTTATTTTGCAACTGTCAGCCCATCCATTTGCTTAATGAGAACATTTCCCATTTGTTAGTTTTTCAGTTTGTGGACCATAATTTGTATAATTTTTAGCTAACTACTAATTGAATACTAATTGTAATGAGATTACATTGTGTACATTCTCTTTTTTTTTTTTGTGATTGGAAAGCAAAAGGCTTTTTATTACGATGTACATCATATTTTCTGGTTAATTGGTGGTTTGAAAATGGGAAGAAAATAATTACTTTTTTTTAACTCTTTGGTAATTATGAAATTGAGAAGTTCAGGATCATTTTGGCTTGTTGAGTGTGGGGAGTCAGTTCAGGTTTCTGTGTTTGGCTGAAGATGGCCACAGGGAGAAAAGAGTGGCTAAGTAGATGTATGACATTACTGAGCTTGTTAGGCCTCAGTGTGTTAGCAATTGTTTTAACCCTGCTACTTTGCCTATTAGGACAATAGTGTAATTAATGTACTGATGCTGGGTCCCACTATTATAATCTTGTGTTGTGCCTTCAGCAATTCTAGTAACACTCATCCTATACATCAGTAAAGGATTGGCAGGGACTTTGAACCTGTGGCTGCACAGAACCTCTTTCAGCCAGGTACTGGCTCCTCTGCATTTGTGGTGAATTTGTGGTAACTGATAGCCACGCAAGCAGCCTTTGCCCTGGACTGTTTGCATGGCTATTGATCAGAAACCAGCATGCAGGAGTGTCAAGGTCTGTTAAGCTTTCAGCATTGTCACAAGTTCCCTGCCTGCCTCGTCCTCATGTGATGGAGGGCACAGGATGGAGGAGAGGCTGATCACTCAGTGCTCTCAGTGTTGTCCCAGCTGCCTCTCCTAGCTCATTTTCAACCTTGAGAGCTCAGCATCCAGAGTGTGAAGAAGACACATTTAAGGAGAACAACCCATTCCTGCTACTCATTCATATCCAGCATCCTTTGTGCGTTACAGTGGAGCCTGTCTGAGAAGTTGCTTCATATAAAAATGGCTGAACCTCACTGACTTTTGTGCCAATCCTTCACTTCAAGGTTTATACAGTGGCCTTCTGTGTAACAGCCTGTGATTTATGAGAAGCTTGGGAGTAAATAAAAGCAAACCACTAGAAATGTTATGATAGAAGAGAGAGAATAAGATGAATTTTAGGAGAGAAAATTAAAGCTCTAGGGAGCACCGAGGCATAAGGCAGAAGAGGGAGATCCTTGAGCTGGCTCAGTGACATCTGAACTAGGCTGAGATCAATTCTGTGAGGGCAGGGCTTGAGCTTTCATTAGGTTGGTATGAATGGGGTCACAGAATTTGGATTTCTGCCCAGCTGTACTTGAGGCTGGGATGATCCGGGCTATCGACTCAGGTGGATTTTCAGTTTTGCAGTCACCAGAGTCAGATTTTGCAAAACTGTTCAAGTTCTCAGTCAGGGCATGACTCCCAGAAACAGTCAGCCCTCCTGTAAGATGAGCAGTCAGATTTTGGATGCTGGGCACAAAGGGGTCTTTCTCAGGCTTGGGAGGAGTTTTGGAAGAGCTGCCCTGCAGTATCACCCTTGGCTGCAGTGGAAAAAGTCTGCTTTAAAATAAGATAGAGGCATTCAGGTTGGCTCAGTGCCAAATGCCAAGCGGGGTGGCAATGTGTAAATGACCCAGGTATCTTGTGAGCCCAGTTTGGTTCTGCTGACTGTAAATCATCCACAAAAATACCTTTTGGTAAAGATTCATCTATGCTTGAGTTTCTATGGTATGCAGCATCCAGGCTTACTCATTCTTGGCTAGGTTATTAAAAAAGAAAACCTGCAGGTTTAGCCAAATGTAGAATTATTATTCTGGCAAGCAATAAAACTGTAAGGCTGTGAACCATCTAAATAATCCCCCAGCTGGCCAAGGAAAGATCACAAACACAAACAAAAACAACTCCCATGTCAGAGTATCACTGCTGTTCCCAAAAAGTTGCTAATCAACAAAGTGTGCTGGTCTTCTTTGAAAATTCACTGGGAAACTGAAGGTTTCGAAGTCCCATTAGTGTGGAGATAGTTTTATTTTCACTTTCTCTGCACTGGGTGCTGAATGGCTCGGTCTCCTTTCCTAAATTTAAACAAGATGCTATTGCACCCCAGGCAAAAAGGGAACGGAGGTGGTTAAGTGCTGACTGGGAGGAGATGTGTGTCCCTGCTGAGCCCAGCACCACCCAGATTGAGTTTTGGGATGTTCCTCAACCTTTGCTCTCCAGGTCATTGTGCTGCCAATGTTTAAAGTTTTTACCTAAACAATGCTGGTAGGCTGTGGAGCATACCATTACGCTTGGTTACCTCCAGCTCTGGGAGGGCCCCTTGCTTCAAGTGCTCCCCCTCCGCCTTTGCCCATTAAACTGAGTGGGCCAGATCAGTCCAACATGCAAACGATGTCGGTATTGTAAAAGAAATGAAAAGCTCAGTGGGAATCCAGGAGACAGGCCCCCAAATTAAGGGTCTTTTTAGCTAAATACAAGCATTAAGAGAAACTTACAGAGATCAAAATACTGTTGCGTGCCAATGTGGCATTTGATGTCAAAGATAAAAGGGGAACTTATTTCAGAAGCAAGATTGTTTCAGAGAGAGAATGAAATCTTAGTATCTGTGTTGGAATGCATGAAAACACATGTTTTCGATATTGTTTTCTCATATGCAAAATGAACAGGACATCTGGATATGTTTTTAAAAATTAAATTAAGTGACACTGAAGCAGTGCTTTACAAAGCAAAAGGTAGTAAACTAAGAACATCTAATAAGGTAACAGCGGAATACTTGGCACAGCATTAGAAACTCGCACAACCAAAAGGAGCTGAAATATCTTACTTTGATATATAGGAGACCTTAGCTTCTCATTTATCTCTGCTGTTTCTTACTACACTTCACAGTAATATGTCGTGTTTCCATTGGTATGGATTTCTAAATGTTAGTGCCAAAACTCCAGATGTTTTCTAGGTAAATCTCTGGAGACTATTTTATTGTGTTTCATTTCTCCTTATTTACAATTCACTCATCTTGAACTCCAGTCGCTGGTAATAAAAATGCATGAAGTCTGCAGCTGAGCCAAGTGGACACTTCTGTCCTGTTTTTTCAAGCCAGGAATGGGTTGATCCAAGCCTTGAGCCACGTCCAAACCGCTAGACTTTTCAGAAAGTTCATCTAGTCTCTTCTTAGTTTTAACCCTTCACACAGTAAGCGACTAGGAGACAATTATTTTGTCTTCCTCTTTTTCTTAATTTCCTCATAGAAGACAATTATTTTGTCTTCCTCTTTTTCTTAATTTCCTCATAGAATGACCAACCCTCTCCACCACAGCAGCATTTCCACAACTGTCCTTTGACCATGCATTTCTTCAGGACTGGCTCCCGCCTGTCGCATCCCATTCCATCCTCATTCAGTCACTGCAAGCACCGCCAGATCCCTTGGCAAAGAAGCAGAAGTAATGCGGAGCACATATTTGCCTCATCCCTGAGCCACTTTGTGCTTCTTAGCCTACTAAGAAAGCCCCTTGGTGGGTACAGCACAGAGTTCAAACCAGACACATACACGTCCAAACTCCACATCTTCCAGGGAATCATTCAAGGTCTTAATTAAGTAATTAAAATATAATAAGGCTTGCTGTCTCCTCTGATTCTCAGTTTGCTGTCTACTTTGTTTGTAAATACCTTCAGGTTCCCTCATACCTCAGAGAAATTCTGGTGCCCAACTTGCACTGGAGTCAGTCTGTGGTTACTGGGGGGTTTGGAGCCTTATGTGCTGACAAAACCACTGCTTAATGGCATATAGATAATTAGCCACTTTGCTGTAGTGGGAGCTAACTTTAAAGAGCTGAAAAGATTCAATTCAGAGTTGCTGTAATTGCTGGTCCATTTTATAACCCATCACAGGCATGTTTGATTAACGGACATCAAACAGATCTGTATAGTAATACACCCACCCACAATATGTGTAGAAACATAAATCACTCCACAGGATAGTCTAATCATGTTTTCTTAGTGGTTCTGGGCTCCACTGAGCCTCTCGTGGGGAGCAGCTCCGTTCAGAGGATACCTGCTCACATCTTCCTAAGTGCTGCTCTGCTACGATTTCTCCTTGGATAGAAGGATGAATGGAAGTTAGTCGTTGCAGCTCAGAAGAAATGATGTATTTCCTTGCACGCCCCAGTTAAGCTGACAGGCTGTGAGTCCAGCCTTTTCCCTGACCTGTATTTGTTGTGCTGACACACAGGGACTGTGCAGTGCTTGAGACCTAGAGCTGCAATGCATCTAATGGATAACTCCAGCTCTCTTGCAAGGCTATAGCAAGTTTTTTCTTGTTCTAGTAAGCAGCTAGATTGGCCAGCCTGCTAAATTTTTGAAAAAATGATTTATTTTTCTTGTATTTCTTGTTACTTGGGCAGCTGAAAGAAGATAACATCCTTTTCTGCTTTGTGCTGTTGCTTGTGAATTATTTACTAATTCATGAAATTACAAGTTACCTATATGATGTGAGGTTTGTCATTTTTGCTCTGTGTATCCGTAGGTCTGATTAGTTGGCATCTGACATACCTGACAAGCTGAATATTTATTGTGAGTAAATTTCTCTAAACTAAGCGAGTTAAAATTGGCCAATTTACCTGTTTTAGTTGTCAAACTCAGGGTACCCAAATTGCACTGCTGAGGAAGGTACTATGATCATTAGTTTTGGCTTCAAATGGACAGAGGCACAGAAAGATAAAACAGTTTTCTTAAGGCACTGCAGCTCAGTACTAGCAGTTGATCTTCAGTCCTGTGTTCTAGCTAGTGGCAATAAAACCTTGGATGCAATGTCTTCATGAACTTCAGAGAAAACCACCTCCAAATGCCATGCCTCAAGCTCAGATCTAGAAATATTTAATGAGTAAAATTTTAATTCAGGTTCCATTAAAATAATTACCAAAGAGAGCATCAAAGCACGGTATCTTCCCAAGTTAGCAGTGTCATATGAAACTTAGATCTCTCACAAACCAGAGAAAATATTATGCTGATCAACCATTTTCAGTAGGGAGACATTAATACAAAGCAGGCATAAGAACCAGGAGTGATGGCTGCTGTTTAATTTTATTTTCTTCTCGTCTGGAAGCAAGTGCTGTGTCTGTAGCCTGCAGCTCTGTTGCTAGCAGTAGGACTTCTGCCTGGATGGATCACAGGCTCCTCTTCTGAAAGCCAATAGATCCTTGTCACAGTGTCCTCTGGGTGCACTATGTAAAGGTCACTGTTCAGGTTGCTTCCCTTTTTACTCCATCCATGCTTCAACTTGTTCAAGCTCTACCTGTTCTCAAGGATGCTTAAAGAAAGAAGGACATTTTTAATTCTGTGACCCCGTGATACTGATGCGAAGCTGGATACTCATACAATACTCAGCATTCATGTAGCAACTGCCCTTAAAATGTCAATGTTGTCCAGTAAATTCTGTGTACTGGCATCTCAGATGTGATAAATAGCCCTCTGAAGTTAACTGAAAGACTCAAAGGCTTCCAGTGATTTCAGCACATTTTTGATTGTGCCATTATTTTCCTGCAGTGAGAAGGGAAAAAAAACCTGTGGTCTCTGAAATGCTGTGTGTATCTATTTGTAAATGCAGTAATCTCACAGCAGTCTGTTTTGTTCCAATGCAATGCCATCTCAGCCAACCCTTTGCATCCAGGAAGGAAAAGCTGTGACACATTCCCAAATTCCAATCATCAGTTACCTGCTCCCTCTGCCTTCCCTGCTGTCTGTCCCTGAAAAGTACAGTTTGAGAGCTTTTTTAAAACATTCTTTAAAAAGAGAAGAGTGACAGCCAGTGAGGGAATGGGAAAAGTAATACATTTCACCCATCATAATTCTCAACAGTGCTTGAATTTTTAGTGTGAAGTACTTGTAATAAATTATGTAAGATCGGTCTTGTAATAACATTTCAAGGGAGGGAAAGATTTGAAGTAATTTCAGTGACAGGTTTGAAGATCCTTGCCTGGACACAAAGTGATGGTAACTCTTGGGAAGTCATTTCAGGAAGAGACAAAGGGGCAAAATTAGTTGAATAAGTTATTAGTGTTAAATTATGAATTCATTTCTAAGCCAGCTTTCAGCTACTTATTAGCAATTAATTGATACAGATATTTCATCAAATGTGTTAGTTATTTTAATAAATGCTTCTGAACTCTTTTCTTTTTTTTTTTACTGGATACTGAATGATGAACATATGAAAATCTATATTCAGTCTGAATATACGTCACAGTGATGCACTGTGTCTTCAGAGGAGACACAGACACCGACTCTGGCTAAGAAACAAAGCTTGCGAAGCAGTGCCTGTGCTGCTTACTGGGGGAGGCTGATAATGACCTCTGGCAGGGAAAAATTGTCTTTTTATGTGTTTCTGGCTGAGGTATCCTCCCAGAGAAAATCCCTGTCCAAGGGTTCTGGCCATGACAGGTATCTGGGACAGCATCTGTACTTTGACTTAAGTGGAAAGAGATTGCTATAATTATTAAACAGAAAGGGATGGCTCTTACAGGAGAATAATTTTCCTCTTTCAGGATGGGGAGAAACAGAACCTAGTGAAGCAGAGGACATGGGCTCCCTGTAGCACCCCTGTCATACGTCTTCTGGATGAAAAGCAAGGAGGGTAGCTGGTGCAGGGAGATGGACCCAGAAGGGCAAGGAGCTGGGGAGCAGTGTTTGCAGCCTGATCTTCTATGCTAGAAATCTTCTGCACCATCCTCATGTCTTCCTCTGTAGCAGCTTCTTCTCACTAAGAGCTTGCTGAGGGATTTTCTAGTGTTCACATGGAACCTCATCTGCTCTCGCTCAGGTCAGTGCTTGGTGGAGGAGGCACTGGGCCACCCATGAAAACTTCTGTGGTCCCATTTTTCTGTAACACACATTTGAGCGTGTTCCAGTTCCACGAGAACAGGAACTTCACTTACTACTTTTGGGAGGCTCTTTGAAGTTAAAGAATGTACTTATTCTGATCCTTTCCACATGCTCTTTTTACTTTCATCACCTAATTTCAGGTCTGATTAATCTTTGAAGAAAAGTATTTTCCAGTTCCATCAACTATCTAACCCATCTTTCCATTCAGCTCAGCAGTTTTCATAGGGTTAACATCGAAACTCACACATGCAGCAAGTGAAGGATATCTCCCTAAGCCAAGTAAAAATGCCTTGTAAATGTCATTTCTGCTGTTCAGTAAAAGGCCAGACAAAATTATACTTTGCCACCCAATGAAATGCACCAGGATTGATGCTGAAACATGCATGCCCTTGCCCACGTACACACGTGGTCACAAGAGACATAGAAGCACCCCTTTGAAAGCTGCCCATGCTTTCCTGCTTGGAGCTTGCATTTAGATAATCTTTTCATAGACTGTTAGGTGCTTTGCAGCAATGCACACAGACACTGCTGTCCTTTTACAGGTGAGGGTGTGTGGACACAAGAGACATGAGAGTCCCTCGAGAAATGATTGATGTTCCTCTGAATCAGGAACATTGTCTTCCAGTAGGGTTTAGGTTCCTGTCAACCTAAATCGTTCCTGAAATAGGATTCTTGCTTGGGTGAATTTTGCATTGTGAATGTTACCAATGTAGCTTTGTTCAGATCAAGCTTGTTGGCAGTCATGGGAACTTTAAAATTTGCCTGCCTCATTTTAGGCTGTACTGAGAACTTCTTTTGCACTTGGAAAAAGGAATTAACCAAGTAGTGTTGAAGCACATGGAACTGCAAATACTCACAAGACTTCTCCTCATACAGATTTATTTCACACACACATATTGCTCTTCATTGCTGGTGACTGAAATGAAGCCTCTTTGAAAGCTTCTGCACCCTTTGATGACTACATACATGTGGTATTTTGGTGGTGCAGATCTGTACCCTGCATACTATTTGATTGAACCTAAAAGGACCAATAAGTGTTTTCTCAGTACAAGCTATCAGAAGTAATTCAAACTATGGAGTAGAAGCAGAGATTAATCAGTTTGTTGAATGAAGACTGTACCCGAGTCAGGACATGTGATTTTATCCCTACAGTTACCACCCCATGTGGAAGCGACATGAGTTTCTGTCCCAAATTGCCTCTCTGCCTTTGCTAGCTTTGTCTGTCAGGATGAGAAAAACATCTGAGCACCACTAAGTGTCACGGTGGATTTCAGAACTGCTCAGTATGATCACAGTAGGGCTTCTAGGAATAAATGCAACACAAATGATAATAATGGTTATCCTCAGAGCACTAGTGCAGTAGAGGTTTCTCATCCTTTAAAACACACTTTTTGAAGAGTAACCAAACACAGCACAAAGATGTTAGCAATATAGTAGTTTTTTGGGTTTCTTTTTGACACTGTAATGTGAATTCCGTCAGAGAGATAGCTAATAAAACATAAAATGAAACATCATATAGAAAAATATACCTCAGGTGTGGGCAGCTCATATAAATGACTACACATCCAGGGAAACTTCTGGGGGAGTCAGGCAATTATGGGAGGTCTGGGCATACTTGGGCAATGCCAAGCATCTTGTTCTGTTCACATATTTGTATATATTGGCTGCCATGTCTTCAGGCCCAGCTCTCAGCCAGCTCACAAGGTGTGGGTCCTGAGCCTGTTTGAGTCTCTCCATTACATGCTCATAGCTATAGTGACATAAAGTTCTGGTATACCAAAGTGGTTTGGATAGTAAAGTAAGCATTGCTCCAAGATGCCCAGCCCATGGCTACTACTTACTTGTGGTAATTTAGTGCTGCACTGAGGAAGTCTGCTGGAGGGAGGCAGAAAGGATGCACACAAGAGATTGAATGTTTGGACAAATAGTACTTTTTGCTGCTGTTATGCCTTCTGAGTTTTAAGTATGGTCTTTGTGCTGTGGAACATTTGAAAGCAGAAATCCAAAGTATCTTGGAGTTTCACTCTTGCTTGTACTCAGATATAGACATGTGATCAAGCCTTTCCTGCTAACATGAGTCTTGAAAACGGTGTTCTCACAACTTGAAAATGGTGTTTGCAGTCTGACTTGAAACTTTATAGGTTTCTTGTCTGAATTTTCAAATGCCTGTGAACAACCGAAATCAAACAAGTCAGGTGCTGTATGGTGATAATAAGCCACCTGTGTAAAACAGAAGTTAAAAAAGGAATGTGAGCAATAGAAATTGTGCCTGGACCCAGGCGTGCCCCAGGCATGTTGTTAATGATGCTCCTGGTGCATTAATTACTATCTCCCCCAGCACATCTCTCTGCATGAAGCCAGGAGTTGTCTCACTGTGCCACTGGAAATAGAAATGACAGGAAAACCATCTGAATCTTGCAGCTTTCTTTTCCTAGGCAAGGCTGATAGAGCTACAAACCCAAAACCAATCTTCCCATGGTATGTTAGAGTCACTGTTGGACCGTGGCTCAAAGCAGTGCTGGCTGCAGTTGTCACAAGCATCCCCTGGGCTGCCTTTTGCTCAGGTTGTGATTAAGGGAGTAGCTATAGCAACTCTGCTCCACAGGGCCTGCATATCCACCAGAAAAGCTGGATGGTAAACCTGTATGATAAACATGCACCCTGAGCTGCAACTCTTTCCATTTGTATGCTGGATCCTGGAGATATTCCTACAACACCTACCTGCTGAGAAAATCCATTGGAATTAGAAAACACACACACACACACACAAAACAAACACAAAAATGTAATATGTTAGCATATTATTTCAGCCCCAAATGCTTTTCCTCACACAGGTCTGGCTGGTCCCTTTTCTTTGTGCTTATGTCCTCAGTTTAGCACACATCTGAGTCTACAGCACATCACAGAGCTACATGGAGGCAGTGTGGAACTGGAATAAGGCATGCCTGGAATGTCAGGATGCTACGGCCTCTCTCTGAGATACCAGCAGCAGTGCCAAACTTTACACAGCCATGTTTCGTGAGCCAAATTCTGCTTCAGGAGCCTGAGGCCTCGGTAGGACTGACCACCAGTGCATGCTGGGTGCTCAGCCAGCTCCCTTCACTCCCCTCAGCACAGCACCTGGGCCAGATGAGGCAGAATGCCACCGCAGGTTGTTGACTGGGTTTTCAACGATCTCATAATGAGACTTTAAAGAAACGTGTTGCTTTTGTTCTCCTGCTGACACATGGTTTTAAAAGGCTGTTTGGTCCCTTCCATTTCTAATGGCACCTTTAAAGGCAGCCCTGCTGCTGCTGCCAAGTCTTAATTCACTGGAGAAGAATAACCCTTTTCCTCCAGTGAATAATATCACAGAAGAAGATACTGAAGTTTATATTTCTAAAAACTTGCTCTTTCAGATAGGTTTTCCTTTGTTGTCAGACCACAGATGCCCTCTGCTGTCCCTTCCAACTCAATGAAGTGAAGATGTATTATCAGAATATTATTGATATTATTATTACTGATATTAATTTAATAATTATATAAATGTTTAAGAAAAGAATATTCTGAACCAAAGTAGTATCCTTTTCTTAGAAGTCAGCCTGAACCAAATTGTAGCTTTGTATTTAAACCTTGATTTCTGGTCAGTGAATGCTTGTTGCTATCAGTGATGACCAATATCAGAATCAGAGTGAAGGTATTAGGTGCTGCTTTCTTTGCAAGTGTTTCTCAACAGGCCACATGCACTAGTGCAGGACTGCTGTCACACCTCTTCAGACTGGCATCCCTACCAAGCTCTACTTCTGTCCTAGTATATGAACCAACAACAGCATCCTTCTTTAAATGTAATTTAAACCCATGAAGAACTACCATTGCATTTCATGAATGAGCTATAGAAAGAAAGGAGCCTTGCTGAGGGTGTGAAGTCCTGTTTCTCAGGGAATACACAGTAAATCTCTTAGGAAAGATCTGCAGCAATAATGCTCTTCAGATTTTGAATTTTTTCTGCTTCCTAAGCACATTACTATGCACTTCACATTTCTAGAGAGTTATATGGAATAAGATCTTGTATGCAAAACTATGTGCCTTTACGAATAGGTCTATAAAAAATCTAAATAAATCTCTAAATATAGAGGATCATATATATTTTCAGAAAGCAAACTGCTCTCTGTTTTTACATGCTGAACTTCTATTTTTCAGAGAGAGCTACTCTTAAGAAACCATTTACCGATAGCAGGCAAGCCTTTAACAATCCTGGATGAACTTTATATAGTGTTTAATTTACTTGAGCAGCACATAATGGAAACAGAGTCTTGACTAGAATGCACTTTTCCAAATTAATTCCTCTCTTCTGACAACGTACACTTTCCTTGACAAAGATAAGTTTCCAAGCTCTATTCCAATTGCTCCCTGCTGTTTGTGCAAATTAGGCACGCAGTATTATTTTAATGTTTAATGGCAGCCAAGCAACTTCTTGACACTGCTTTTTAACTATAGCCTAATCCAGCTCTCACTGTCTCCCAATAACTCTCATCCTGGCTGGCACCTCTGTGTACATGCTGTGCAGCAGTGGTCGGCGGAGGTGCTGGAGCAAACATCTCTCCATCAGCCACAGGGAACGTGGAGGCTTTTTCTAACAGAATTTGTGATGGTAGCTGGCAGAGGTGGCTGAGGATATCAGTAATTCCTGGTGGATGGATACTAGTTTGGCACTGGACATGTGTTGGTAAGATGGTATTTGAACTACTCTGTTTATTTATATGGACCAGATTGCACCCCCTACTCAAAACCTGACATAAACCCATCAGTAAGTTGCAGTGCCTGTCTAGCTAGTGAGCGTCTGATTGTGTGACCACACATGGTGCCTTCATACAGATTACTTCCACTAATACTCTAATCAAAGTGTCTCCTAACACACTGTTCTCAGTGCCCGCCTTGGAAAATGCTCAGCCAAAATTATCCATTAGAGTGCAATTAGCTGTGAGCAGGGCACTGAAACCTGGAATGTTTTTGACTAAGAGGTCAATTAGTGTGATTGGGAGGCAAAGGAAGCAGTCAGCCGTGGGATGGTCAGAAGGAGCAATCAACTGAATTGAACAGTCAGCTGATTAGGAAACAGCTCATGAGAGCAAGATGAATTTTTACACTGGAAGTGATGAATGTGACCTGTCTGAAGTGTTCAGCTGGACTGAGTGCTCAATCAGCATTTCATTAACCTGAGCTGCCCCTAGGTGATGGCATATACACAGGATTTAAATACATATGTGATAGTCTTATCACATGAGTCTTCCAAGAGCTGTGCTGTACACAGTTAAAGTACTGACAACATTAATAAATAATGATGATAATGATCATAACTTAAAAGTATGAAACAAAAATGAAATATATCTGTATCAATCAGATGACTTCCCTACCTTACAACTCCTCTCACAAGTATAGATTGTGTGTTTCAAATCTAAATATCAAAATCTTTTATCTCATAACTAGACTTTAAGTGGAACAAGACTAGGCTTTCAGGTTAATTGGAGTTCACTAGAAATGAACTTTCTGATATTATGCCTATGCCTTTGTAATTAACACTTAGAAGGCGGGGTTAATTATTATTGTCCCCTTTGATTGAGTGCAGTATTGAACCAAGAAATCAAAAGCTGTGAGCTTGATTTTGAACATGCCTTTTATTAATGAGGAAATCACCCCAATCAATGACCGGGGTTCTGTGGTCTCCCCAGTACAGATGCAAAGGAGGAAGGGAAAGATAGGGGCGCTTTGGGATTTCTCTATTCACCAAGCCCAGCCACTGGTGCCACATCGTGGATGGTAGCACTGGGATGACGGAGCAGCCAAGAGTCCCTTTCCCCAAGTGGATGACTTGGTGTCTTTGCCCTTTTTTGCTGCAAATGGCACTGCTCAGAGAAACTACCCACCCTTTGGCTAAGCTGTGGGGAGGCTTGAGCTAGAAGTCTCCTGGAATCTCTGTCCTGGTATTCAGCTGCAGCCAGAGGGTGGGGATGGCAGATTTCCTACATTCCCCATAATTCAGATGGAAAGGATTAACTCTTAAATTTCTGGAATAAATGCTATAAAAAGAAGCACACACAAAAATAACGTGCACTTCCTGAGAATGGGAAGGTTCTCTCTGGGTACTTCAATTCTTTCAACTGAGAGTGTGAAAACCAGTGTGATCTTCACTGCGATAACCCATTCCATGCAATTTTCTCTGACCACTCAAGGTTCAATGGAAAGAGCTGGGCACCCACATTTCCAGCTCTGCCATCACTTTTTCCAAACACACAGCAGCTGCACAGCTGGAACAAGGCACACTCTTTTAAACGAATTCCTACATTTCCTCCCCACAGCACTTTTAAACCCAAACAGAAATGTCTATTGTTCATCAAGCAGGGCAGTGATTCAGAAACATATGAACAATAGTCTAGATTTATTTTTAAATGAAGTCATAAGTGGCACCGTTCCAACCAGAGTAAAGGCAAGGCTTTCTTTACGTTGGTTAGATAAACTGTCTTCCCTCAAACTGGAAATTGTGACTCCTATTTTTGTTTCCTGTCCCTGTTTATATGTTAAGAAGTGTTTGGTGTTTGAGGTCATATCTTTTATTGCAGACTAGTTCTGTTTATAAGCATATCATGGCACTATTGGATTTTATATTGCAAATTTTCCTTTATTAGTTCCCTGACCCCGACCAAAGTTATGTTATTTTTTGTTGGGTTAGTTGTTCTTTCTTCAAAATATTTATATCACAAAGCTCACGCTACCAAATTTAGTGCAGTCACAAGCTCACTCATCCCATACACTGGTTTGGCAACAACTGAACCCCGTAGATGTCACTAGACCTACTCATTTACTGTGGAGGAGGCTGAGTTCTCCAAGTCTGATTTAAGATTTGTTTTCCAGAAATATTTAAACCACCATGTACTGTGTGTACGTAACTAATACAGAGTCACTGAATCTTTGGAACCAGAGTTTATGTTACTGATTGCACAAATCATTTGGGATGCCACTGTGAGAAAACTCTGAATCTGTTTCTTGTGAAAAAGAAAAGTTATGACAGTGGAAAAGCAACTGGGGCACTAAGCAGTCCTACTTGAGGTGAGAAGCAGAGCAGTTCACTTGCAGGTGTTTCTGTGACACATTTTGCCCAATAACCCAGTGTAATCTTTGGCATAATGATCAAAATACCAATGACGATTTCATTCTTTTCAGATCTGAAGTCCACGTCAGAATAACTGATATGACTCAACCACAAGCTTCAAATCCATTCTCCCCTGATTTCCTGTGTGTGCTTTCCTAGGAGGCACGAGATCTTCTTGCCAAGAAGAAAGTCCGGGAGGAGGCTCAGGAGGGTTACATCTTCCTGGAAAGTGAAATTGAGTCATGTAGATGTGTGCCCAGAGGTCAAAACAGATGAGAGTTAACTGGAAAATATCAACGGCTGTTTACCATACTCCTTGATTTGCTGTACATCTGTCTTAAAACTATACTGGAATATGCAGATGTCAGGCCCAGACTGAGTTTTAGAGTAGACAAGGAGAGGTCTCTGCCACCACAATTCAGAAATAACTTTTCCTTTGCCTCAGGAAGAAGAACATCAGGTTTCTAAAGCCGTCATTTAAAGGAAATGACACAGCACTGCATTGTCATGTTTTCAAAAGGCCACTGAAAACCGCAATTGTTAGGCACAGCTTTGCCTTTCCACCTCTTCTGTTGCTCTGGAGAGCCCTTTAAGGCCCCTTTGTACCTCACAGAGCAGAGCAGGGTGATCATATGCTTTTGTCCACGCTTATTTCAGAAGTACCCATGAGCCTGTATGGTAGAACTTACATCGGATCCCTGCTTTTTTCAGCCTTCTGAATTCCCTGAGTCCAGCAATCAATTAATTCCAGAACTGTCTCTGTGCTGTACTCTGAGTTTCCCCTTCCTGCTTAGTTAAGTAGACTCCCCTTTGTGGGACCTGTCTTAATACCATCTCCTTATTGCAGCAAGTAGCTTTGTAAAGTACAGAAAGGCCCAAACCAGTCCTTTCTAGCTTCTTTGTTGTATTCTTCTGAGCCAACCTGCGTGCTGAATTACCAGAAATCTTTTGTTTGTGAAGCACAGAGACTCAGTAGAGGCAAGGCAGCCTATACAGACTTGCTAATGCCCCATCTTTCTCTGACATATTCCTGGCTGAAGTAGGCTCAGAAGAGTTTTAACCTTCCCGTAGTGCTGCTGAAGTTGACTCCCAGCCTCCTGACCTAAGTCCTGCTTTATTTTCCTCCTTGCACACTTAATGTGAAAGAGAACTTCTTCCTCTTACTAAAGCAAAGCAAGACAGGCCCCAAGCAGCTGCTGGAAGGCCTTACCTGGAAGAAACTGAGGAAAAGCAGTCATGGGAGAAATTACTGAAATTACCATGGCTGTTCTGCTTTTTGCATCCACTTTAAATGGAATGGTTTGCACTCAGGTTCCAGCTAATATTCAGTAGCTGGACTGGAGCAGGCACGAATTTCACTGGTGCAGCTCTTCTTGCTGCTTCCCAGAGCTTGAAAATGCACATGCTTGAGATCTGCAAACTGCAATGAGTAGACAGGAGAGGGGTTCATTAATCAGCTGTGGTGCCAAACCCCACACAATTAAAGGTTTTGTTTAAGTCATAGTCAAAAGGAATGAATAACATGAAGCAAAATACTGGGACTGCATATACATCAGTAAATACAGCCTACTTGTTCTCTTTTTGTTAGAAAGTCCAGAGGAGCAAGAAGCAAGTTTTCTCACAAATGGCGTGACGTAACTTGCTGATTTCAGGCAGCAGTGGCCTGCTGAATCTTGCCAGGAACTCATTTGTCACAAACGTGTACATGTTGATGTCAGTGTGGGCACACACATCATTTCATGAAGTACATAATGTACGTAACCTAATGTAAAGTAGCATAACACAACATAAACATCGCATATTATAAAGATATAATTTATATAGTATATAAAGTGTATTCTTTTCTGTCTGCTAGAGCCAGAAAAGAGCTGTTAAATATGAGAGCTCTCTAGATGTTTTAATCAGCACAGGCTCATCCTTTCCATTTCTGTCTGGAAACTGCAGAGATTTGTTCGCAAAACAAATTCAAGTGGTTTTGACTGTGATGCAGCATCCACTCTGCTACTGCTGCTGTCATCTGCCTCCTCTGAATGCAGGGAGCCTGGGGTCCACTCCTCTGATGGGTCACAGCACACAGTGCAGGCACTGAGCTTTGTGCTCAATGTATGGCCAGCCTCAGGTGTGTTGCCATGGCCAGAATTACCGGCATGAATGCACACACACTTTTTCTTCTTTGGAAGTTTTCAACAGACACTGCTAAGCTTTGACTTTTCTGATTAAAAACGTCCTACCAAGCATCAATGTCATACAGACTGTAATATTTTATTTCTGTTATCTTGTTTCTTAGCTGAAGCTTCTGGGGAAGCCCTGACAGTGTTGGCTGTTGTGCATGTGCAAAGGCTGCCTGTGCACTGACGGGCATGTTTTTAATCACGTTTCTTCCTTAAGACGGTGCCTAGGTTGACTTACTTTCATCTGATAGTTACGTACCTTCATGTTTTCAGTGGCCACGTAGGGCTCACAAAGTTGCCATAGCCTGTCAGGTGAGTGATGCAAAGGACTGACGGTGGAAAGGAGAAATTAGGCTTCAGAGAACAGTATGATGAGCAGCATACAGACATGCAGCTCACGCCCTTTTTTGGCTGTTGGAGGTGTCTCCACATCCTGTCCCATCAGCCAAGATGGAGCTGGCACCGCACTATGCCTCATCTCCTCCCTTCCTGAGCCCTCTTGCTGTTCTGACTGCAGCAGTGACTCTCGCTGTCACAGTGAGGAATTCTGCAAGATCTCCTGCATGGCACAAAATAAGCCACAGGATTATTTAACTTCAAGAGGAGGACAAAGACTTTCAGCTAAAGGACTTAGTGCAGGGAACTCAGGGTTGGAAGATGTTTGCAGACCATGTGGTCCTGTGACCCAGCTGTTCTGTCAAATTATTGGGATCCTCTCAAAGCACAGTTTAGTCTTCCTCCTGAAGTAGCTGCACAGACACACAGAAAAAGGAGCAGACAAATCCAAATCCTTCTGTCTGTGCTCCCAGCAGGATGGACATAAACCAGCTCTGATCCAAAACCTTCACAGCTGGGTAATGATAAGCACTATACTAGTTGTGACATCATGCTGTGCTGACTTGGCAAGGTGGCTTCCAGGTGGGAACAAGCTTAGGTTTATCTGTCCCAGGGATCAGGCAATGCATGCTCAACTCCTGTCTGCTCCTGCCCATGGTGACATGCAGGAGAGATTAGCTTTATGTTTTTCAGCCAGAAGCTGCCACAGCCTAGCAGCTTCGGTAGCCTAATGGTATGCAGAGTTCTCATCACAGACATGGACTTACCCAGGTGGCAAAATGTCACAAATAGACAGCTCAGCATGTAAACACATTAGATAACATAAGCATATTGCTCAGAGCTGAAGATAGATTGTTGGCTGTATTGTGATGTAGTACTGCTCAGTCAGAGCTGCATGTACTCTAAAGTGAGGAACTGACTGAGAGGTCATTGCTCTGGTTAGCACTGATATGATTTTTCCCCACATAAGATCATGCTCTCCTTTAGTATTTATTTAGTAGACAAAACATCAATAAAAAATAGTCTCAATGAATTACTCGATGGTCAATTTCTCTTACAGAACAGAGACAACATCCTTTCAGCTGTCTTCTGACCTATCACTTGCTGGCTCTGTTAATCTGCTCCACAGTAGACATGCGTTTTGTGGACTTATCTCGTTTTGCCTCTGTCATGGAGGCTACAGAGTCATTCAGTTCAGCACGATCTTGTGGCCTAAGCCAGGCTTTGCAATGGTGATCCCTTGCTACCTATATTTCAACTAATGGAACAGAGCAGCCAACATGTCACTTCATATCCCACTCTCTAGCTGCAACTGATCATGTCTATGTATCTATCATGTAGGCAGGTGCTACACAGGTGGCAGAGAACATCCCTGTTTTCTCTGGGCTTTGTTGTCATTCCCTCGTGCTTCATAATGACTATGCCACAATAAGGATCAAATATATACAAAGAACCTTACATTTCCATACCTTATATTGCAGTAAGTTTAGCTTTCCTGTGCAGAAAAATCTAACTGTACTCCAAGCAGCATGTTGATGTCTGGAGGAGGTTTCTAGAAAGATGTTTACACACATTTTTGAAGCAGTGACCAGCCCAGAATGAACAGTGAGCATTCAGCTTCTCCCTGTTACAGGGATTGTGATTATTTCCAAATCACAGGCAAGGCTGAGAACAGCCAGTTCAGTGCCCTCTGCCTCCCTCTCCATGTCATTTTTCCCCAGCATTGCACTGTGGGACAGAGGGGTGCTAACTGACAGCAGCAACATGCTGCTGATGGGGCAAAGGGCTCAGAGTCTTTCGGCTCTCAAAGGAAGACGTGGAAAGTGAGAGAAAAAACTGCTGCTGGGTGGGAATTTGTGTGAGTGCAGCTCCATGCAAGGGGTGTTCATGAGAGGAGGACAAACATTCCCTGCAGTGAAGCAAAACATACTTGTCCCCAGAAATTTTAAAATACTCTCTAGGTACTTTGACATAGGCTAGATCAATGTCTCCAGGCATGTTAGGGGGTTTGCTCAATATATTGCAAAATGGGGGATTTAGAATTGCTTTTGAAACACAGTTACGACTGGAACTTCTAGTCAGTGTCAATTCTGATAATTTGGCATTTGTTTAAAGCCTACACAGTGGAAACAGAAACATTTTTGGGGAATCCAGAAGGCCTGGAATTTTCATTATTATGGTGCCTGGTTACCCATCTGTGTGCATATGCACTCATTTTTCTAAAAACATTAACAACTTTGGAATATATGCACCAGTTTCTCCCACTCAAGTTAGCAGATGGATAGTTTCCTCATGGGTTCGATTCCCTATGGGCTTTCTGAAAACTGACCAGCAGGCCTGAGAGGTACTGTTAGTTCTCCTTTCCTCCTTCCCATTCATTAGTCATCAGAGAACCCCCTGATGCCAGGGCAGAGGAATGGGAAGGCAAGCGAAGAGAAAAAGTCATTAGAAACCAGGCTTCATTAATTCAGCTGCTGGGGAACAGTGTGTTCGGAAAGGTTGAGATGTTTCATTTGACCTAAACAAAATGCTTGGATATTCTTCAGTTGGAAAGCTTCATTCTTGACTATTGAACCAAATCAAAACACAGCTTTGGTGAAGCACCATGATGAAGAGCTTGGGGAACAGCAGCCTGGCTGCTGTCTCAAGATAGCATATGTCTCCTGGCACAAGCAGCTGTTTGAAGGAAAAAAAGATGTGAAAACATTTTATTTATCTGGTACAGGCATATAGGCTTATTTTCTAGGGTATAAAGGTTGACATGGCCTTCATCCATGTGTGTATGTGCACAAAAAGGTGTTTGTCTGTCCTCCCAGTTATGTCATAACTTACTGATTGACTTGAAACATATTTGAGCACATTATATCCCTCAGTCCCTCTTGCTGAAAGCTCTGGTATAGATGGTATGGGATACATTTGTGGAAAGTGGTGACCACTGCTGTTCCTCCTGTTGGAGCACCTGCTGGCCACCTGATCCACATCCTTCCCTCCTGTTCTCATGTATATCAATGAGTAGTGATGAATGTTGAGACAGTGGGGTTTGTTGGCAGACCCCTTCTGCACCCCACACCCATGTCTTAAAGCCAATCCAAGCCCATACGTGGAAAATTGTGATTAAAATCCTTGCCCTAGTCTGTATAGAGTAAGTCTGAATTCAGGGCCTCCTCTCTCTTAGGAGAGCTTTCTAAGCATTCCACTACAGCTCAGGGACATGGATGTCCCCTGCTTAGCAATACAGGCATGACACAGCAAAATGGCACAGAAAAAGGGAGGAAGACATGAGGACCTCACAAGCCTACAGGACTGAACTGCTGCTCCACAGTAAACTGCTGAGAGTAGCTCACTGCCTGACAGAGATGGGGTTTCCTGGAGGGTGGGGTGTCACAGAGGAGCCCAAGAGATGCTCTCCTAGAGGTTTCCCCTACAACATTTTTTCTCTGCTGAGTGTTTGTGGAGTACTACTGCAGTTCAGATAGCAGTTTCCAAAAGAGCCTAAGGGAATGAGTCATTTGATCCCACTGAATTTTATGGTGTCAACTCTGTTCCCAGCTCCCCAAAAGCCCCTTTTTAAGGATGCCACATCATAGCAGCAGCAAGTCATCAGTCTGATCTGGGAAGCAGACCAGCTTGCTGACACATCAGCGCAAAGCAGCTTCAACACAGCCTGTTCCCCTCACAGTGGATGCTCTGTCTGTTTGACGTAGTAAAGGCTTCCACCTGGAGAAATAAAGCCCAACATTTCCAGTTCCCATCATCAAGAGCTCACTGCCGCTTGTGCTATTTCTCTGCTAAATAATGCCCAGATGCCATTCTTTAATATTTCCTAGCTTGGTACATCCGCAACAACAGCCATGCTCCATTAAGCTGTAAACCAGCTGCTGCTTTCTCTTTGGAGTGCTCATACTGTAGCATTTCGCCTCCTTATTGCTCCTGCGATGCTGTGCTCAGCTGCCACTGAATGCCGCAGGCAGGTGAAGAAGCACCACTGTCCCCAGGCTGGAGCTGAGCTTCCCCAGCTGTCCCAAGGGAACGCACTGGCACTGGAAGAGTGTCCAATGCCATGCCACTGCCATGCCACAGAAGAGGGGACTGCAGCATTTCAAACACCTTGTTTTATGTTTTAAGGCAGAAAAAAATTCATCTGGAAAAGAAGAAATAACACTGTATGTTTAGTTAGAGAAACTGATCTGCATTGCAGGGATGCTCCCTGACCCAGACACTCAGTGAAGTGGAGCTGTTTTGTGCTCCAGTCATTTCAGAGTTAGATAAGCTCAGGACTACTCTTCTCCCAGCAATTAAGGCTGCTTATTGTCCTACCACATTTTGTTTGCTAGGTTGCCTGGTGGAGAGTCTCATGCAATAAGAGAAAATCTTGAAGGAAATACTGAAGTAACAGTCTGAGAAGCAGGCATTGAGAAGCTCTTAGTTTGTCTGGAATACTTTGGTAAGGGCGGTGAGAGGAGTTCTCCTGGTGAAGAACATGTTTTCTGGGCAAGCTCCAGTTCCTCCTGCCTTTGCTGGCAGAGTCTGTCAGAGTCCCTCTCAGACACTTATATTTGAAATGATGAACATAAAGGGGATTAAGGGATGTTATTACTTTCCTCTTGTAATTGGAAGGGAGCTGCAATATATTCATTATCCACTCATAGTTGATGCCATGCTGTCCTACAGCACTGAAATTGCCGATGACAATTATGTCACTGATGACATAATTCATCGTTTTTTTGTTACTCAAGGTAATTTCTATGAGGTAATAAATCTACGTGTCAGTAACAAAATATTCAGTTTACCAGCTGTGCTCTATTTTACAGCCATAGGTTTAAGGATTTGAAAGGGGTGTATGCTAAGCACCACTTTACAATTAGAGGCAAAGAGGAAATTAAATGTCCCGTTTTTGTTACAAAAAAAAGAACTGTATCTCATAATTTGTCTTTTTGTTAATATTGCATAACAGCCTCTTTGCCTTTTGCTTGTTCATCAACTCAACCCAAAGATTGTGCTGGAATATCAGTCTGGAAGTCTGTTCTACCAGGAAACCTTACCCTTGCATTGGCAGTGTCAGGACAATGCCAGGATCAGTTCAGTTCTTTGTTTATTGACTTGGGGAAGGTTGCCCCAAGCTTCAGGAGCATGGAGAATCATGGAAGGACATGTTCCATTTAGAAAGACTACCAGAACTCTCCATCCAGGTCCAGGCACAGCTGAAGCCTTCCCCTCTGTTTATTTCTGTAGGGAAGAGAAGTTGTTTTGTGCAGTATCTCCTTCAGAGGATCTGTGAAGCACAAGCAAACCCTCAACAACAGGCTGTTATTATCCAGAAGGATACTGGAAAACCTTAGAGGCTTTGAATTGTAAGGACCTCCCTTACTGCTTTAAGCACAGCTGCTCCCTTCAGAAAGGATAAATCACCCTTCATTAACTGTGTCCCTTTCAATGTTTGCTAATATATTCAACCAAGGTCTTCAAACATACCTTGCTTGTGAAGGCAGCCCAAGAAAAGGGCAGAAATGTCATGTCTCAGGGGTGTTTTGGCCTTGTCTTCAACTGATCCCACACAATGCTGAATCCAAGAGAAACGATACTGCAGGGGTCTTCAGTAGCCCTTCAGATCACCACATGAGCTACATGACTTTGTATGAGGCACTCAATGCAGTGAACTGGGCTCTATGTGGTTTACACTGACCTAGAAACACAATTAAAAATAAAGAGTTGTCTACTGGAGAAGCCAGTTGTCCTGAGACCTCATCTTTAACTTAGCTTCAATATAACAGGGGAGGGAAAGTCCTATCAAAACAGATCTTCAGCTGGTCTCAGTTGTCTTAGATCTGACCATTAGAAATCATCTTAGAAATGATGACAATTGATAACTCCAGTTTTAAGCCTGGCTCTTATGTGGACACTGTCTCCTACAGCCAGTTTCCTGCCACATCGTTCAGTGGATAGGCTTGCACATCCTTCCTGCTAAGAATGCATTCACAGTACTTAACACACACTTCTCCTTTTTTGATTTTACTGGTGATAGTTTAGCTGCCAAAAGCCTTTGCCTTTTTGATATTTTCCTCCCATCTGCCATCCCCATTCTGATATCACACATCTCTGTGATTATCTATTGAAGACAAGCATTTTAGCTCTTTTGTTCTTTCCCCAAATTATTCCCTGCATCCCTCATCATTTTGATACCATTCTACGATTCCTTCTTAATTGTCAGGTTTTTTTGGCCATGAGACAGCCTAAAATGAGCCCAAGACGTTTTATTTTGGTCTCATGCCAATCTAAACCCAAAATTTCTAGCAGAACTATACTTGAAAGTTAAACAAAACAAAACATTGTGGATGAGATTGAATATTAGCTGCCTCAGGCCAAGACACAAGGAGTGGATGAACTCTGCGTTGCTGCATTAGAAGTGGGAGAGCTCTATTTACATGCATCTTGCTCCTGCATGAAGTAGGAGCGACTAGGAGGATTTTCCTGGTAGTCACTGCAGCAACACTGCTGCATATGGACATCAGGATCAGCATTTCCATTTTCCCTTCTCCATAGCTGCACAAAGGCCATCTTCCATTTTGTGCTCTCTATTCTGCATGGACAGTGCCAGAAATTGCAAACGCCTTTTCTGTCAGAATGCAAATGCATCACTGACTTCCTCCCAGTTTTCTTCCAGCATTATTGCTCTCTATACTTCTCTCTCTCAGTGAATGTTATTTGCTCTCTGATAAATTAGTTTACTGTTTTCCAAGAGCTGCATCTTGCTTATTTTCTGTCCATATTTCTAAGCTCTCCAGGGCTCTTTGTATTATTTTTCTTGCCTTTGTTTGTTCCCCCACCTCTTCCTCTGCACTTATGCTATCTACATATTTTATTAACCAGTTGTTTTATTCCCCATTTCACATAACAAGTACAGGTGCTCTGTGAAATGAGAGCTACCTGTCATCCCTGTAAGGAACACATGAGACGTAGTTCTCTTGTCTGTCATTATTCCTTGTTTGCAGTTCTTCAGAAGCTTCCTGTGACAGTATTCATATCTAAGCCAATGGGAGTTAATATTTTGAGAGGTACTTTATCAAATGCTTTCCTCAGTCCCAGTTCTTTGATGCCTGCTGCTCTCCCCTCTCTCATTCATTTTGTAATTCTGTGAATTTTATATTCATTTTTCTTGTGCACTTAGTCTTTATAAACCCATGGTGCTCCATGTGTACGTTTCCATAACGAAACCTGTTTAATTCTTAGGACTTTACAGGGAAAGCCATGAAAAGATATCTTTGAAAGCCAGGAAGAAAGCTACAGATGAGTTCAGAGCTCTAAAGCTGTTTCCAAACACTGGGATACATTACGCTGAGTGAGCCTGGGGAGAGTAACTCTAGATAAACATTAACAGATAAAAGAGATTACCTTCCCCTTTATGCACTTCCTTGTTTGCATGAACTGTCTTCCAGTGAGGATTGAATCACATCTTGTCTCATGCAGAAAGCAGGAGAAGTCATTAGCTCTGCTAATTGTTCAAGATAAAAAGGTGATGACAGTTTGCTTTGTGTGTGGTTAAACTTGTTAAATGCACAAATGAAGCAGTTCTTTTAATTCTCCTTTGATTCATTACTGTTATGGTATTGCACCTTTTCTGGAATACGCATTCAATAAATACAACTACAGTGTAGTATACAATACCCAATCATTTAATTTGGTACTGCATTATACAACATCCTTTGAGTTAGCATGAACACGCAGTGTGAACACATAATTTAGTATCATTTCTGTAGGGAGCTGATGAATAGCTTGCCTGGATCTGATTTGCAATGAAGTCCCTGTAAGAGCACATGCGAACTTAGAAACATGTGGTTTTGGGCAGCTAGGATTCTTTGGTGTTATTGTTTAATTTGCATTCTTTTTCTTTTGAGATTATATATTTTCAAGCATCACAATGCTTACAGCACCTCGAAGATTAAGTTGAATTAGATTGTTAACTAATATCTTACTGAGAAATGTATGGCTCTTGAGAAATAAAGGTTTTCAGAAAGCTGCATCAGGTTTCACTACATCAGAGTTTGCAGCTATCAGTTGTGTGCAAGAGAGTGGCAGTACCAGCACACACATCATGGCACTGATGGCTGGAGTGAGCTCATTGAAGCCCTAACCCTTTCCCTGCCCTTCGTACCTGAACAGTGTTAAATCTGGTGTTTTCTGGGGCCGACTGTTTTGAGCAAAGCAATAGAAGTGGATGCTGATACTTGACATTTTGTGCATGGCTGTTGGAAATGATTAATATACATTTTGCACAAAGTGCACGTGCTACATACTGAGGATGAGCTCAGTCACCTGTAAAGCTCTCTTCATCTCAGCTGAACTCCATAGCTACACATGTGCAACATCTCACAACCTTCAGTAAAGAAAGAGCTGATCCTTCTTTGAGGATTTCTCCAGTCCTATCCCTCCGGTATAAAATCTATTGGCATTCAAATAAACCAGATTTGCACTTCCGGAGCCTTTCCCACCATACTAACTGCATCAATCCCTAACTTTCTTGAAGACTTAGTAGCTTAGGAAGACATTAATTCTTTATCATATTATACATCCATATTATATATTTATTATCTTAAGTAATGTCTTCGGGTTTAAAATGCCCTTTTGCTACCTCTACCACATAAGAGAGGACCAGTTCAGTTGGTATCCCAACAGCAGGTCGCAGCTGCATGGCTGATGTGCCCCATGCTACCAGGAGCACTGATGTTTCTTCTCCTCCCAGCAATGTGCAGCATGGTGTACACTATAGAAAATCCTGGATTTTGTTCCAAGAGACTTTATTAGCACTCTACAGAGGTCAGCACAGCATCGCCTCCTTCATGCACTTTAGCTCCTGTCTCCCAAGAGTTGGTTCATGTTTTGAAAGGTAAACTAGCTTGCTAAAAAAGCTTTGAAGTCTTCAGTCAGCATCTCCATCTGTTCCTTCATTAAAGCCAACAAAAGCCATTGGCATCCAGTGACTAGCTGGCTGTACAAGTCCTTAAAGAAGTCTTGGGTGACTCAGATTCCCTACTGGCTCCCTCCTGTTACACACAGGGCTTTTGCATGAGACTAGGATCACAGCTGCACACACATATTACAAATAAAAATTAAAAAATGAGTTTGGAGAAGTTAGTTCTAAAGGGGTTTAATACATTTGGGATTTCAAAGGTTGAGGGTAGGAATCATATAGGATAGGGTCTACATTTTCCATGAGACACATACATAGATCAACATATTCATAAATTTAGGGTCCTGTTTGGCAGAAAATACGACGCTGGAATGTTATAGGGTTCCTTCAGAACAGTGCTGGTAAAACAGGATTTACAGTGCAAGGAATGTCCTTTAATTTAGCAACTCTCAGTTTCAAAGAGTAGGGGCTATATCTCCAGGTGCCCCCAAATCTGAAAGATTATCCAACTACAGTTTAAAGAAACTTATAGCAACAATGGCTGACTGAAATTAGAAGGCTCTGTGGAGAAGAGTGTGAGAGTCAGTGAGAGAGAGCACTTCACTTTCTCTTATCAGGAAGTGGAGAGAATTCATGCTGTATTTAAGTTTTGTAGTGAGTGGGGTCAAGGTCCCTTGTTTTAGGTGGACATCTACCTGCTTCCCCACCGTTCTTCTCCTTTTTGGCAGGGAAGTTAGCAGTTGATGATCCTTAACCCTTGCATTCCCAAATCTGAGCTTCTGCAAGAGCTGGCACTGCTGCAAGGCAGTGCATGGCCAGGTGCATGCTGGCAGTTCTGTATTACCCTTTAATAGCTTTTAGTGCCAAATCCCTACTGCCTGTTGTCTGCTCCTTTACCTGTCTGTGTGCTGTTTCAAAAACACATCAGCCACACCGGATGTTCCCAAGTGTCCCTGCCCTCATTAGCGTCAAACTGATGTTGTGTTTAGGGAAGTGCCACTACTCTAGATCTTCACTGTTCACTGTTAGCAGACAAGATTCAGTTGCTTGCAAAGTTATGAAACAGAAATGGCCTTTTGAGACAACTTTAGGAACTCTGTCCATCTGCTTTTTTTCCTGTCCTCCTAGATTCACTTTGTCACCAAAGATTTGTTAGACCTTCACTTTCCTCTTACAGATGGTGAGAAATGGGAAGTCAGGAAGGTCTTTGCCTTCTGAGTGGTTGGTTCAAAAGGCTTTTCCCACTGGCTTTAACTGGCTCTACACCTTGCCAGCGGGTAAAAATGAGAGGGATTTCTCTTTGCCTCTCATGCAGCAGAGCCACTGCTGCAGCTCCAGGACTGTAGTGATGTACCAGCAGCAGATCTGAGTCACAGCATTCTACACCTGCTTTGTGCATGTGCAGATGGACAGCCGGAGGGATCATGAAGATTGTTCCTTCCCTGCACTCACATTTAGCAACGTTCCGGGGCACAGCTGGCCGTCCCTTCAGCTGCACTGCTACAGTGGCTTTCAGACTGCCACAGAGACTCAGAATGCAGTAATGCTGTCTCCCAAGTCTCTCCTTGATGCACAAATAGCCCCGAACTGAGCAGGAGGAGGGACACTCGAGAGTCCCCGGAGTCTGCAGGAAGGGAAAGGAGATCAGCCCAGTGTCAGGCACACTCTGTGCCTTCCGCGGCTATGGCAGGGGCAGCTCCGCATCCCTCTCACCTCCCCACGGCAGCAGCAGCAGTCTGCAGGCAGCCTGGCAGCCGGGAGCATGCGTGACTCAGTGCTCCAGCGCACTGCTGAGTCATTTGGGATGGGTGGGCAGCGTTTGTCATGCTGACGCTGAGGATTTTGCTGCCTCCAGCAAGCGCGTAGGCTGCCTGCGGTACTGGGCCAAACCTTTACTGTACACACAGACGTTTATGACTTAAATCTGCTGGAAAGAGGCAAACACAGCAAAGAAAGAGCAGGTCACACACAGATGGCAAAGACAGGAGACTGCAGCAGCGCTCAATGCTCAGGGTAATTGCAGTGGGTGCTGCATGAAAAGCTGAGCCATTCTCAGACTTCATTCACAACCTGTCCAGTAAGACCTGTGATGGGCATTACAGACCATGCTATTAAAAGGAACGGTGGGGTGGTAAATATGTTCTCTGGCACTTAAAGGTGTGAGTGTTCTGCTCAGGCAAGAAGCTCCTGTTCTTAGTGTAGATGCAGAACAGACCCTACTTCGCTGTGATTCTGGGGGGAAGAAATCTCAGTCTCACAGCATGGAGCCTCTCTGAGTTTGTAACAGTGAGTTAATGATGGAGATCTGTCTTTCTCCAGGAAGGCAAAAAACAATGAGAGGTCTGAAAAGTAAAATGTGAATGCTGTAAATTTTCTGCCTCTAGTATGTTTATTTACTTTTAATTACTGACATCTAGGCTAAGTTTTTGGAAATATATTAGGAAAAATTCTTCTCTGAAAGAGTGGTCAGATGCTGGAATGGGCTGCCCAGGGGCACAATGAGTCATGGTCCCTGGAGGTGCTGAAGAAAAGTTTTGGTATTGTACTGAGGGTCGTGGATAGGGGGAACTGTTGGTGATAGGTGGATGGTTGCACTGGATGATCTTGTAGGTCTTTTCCAATCTTGGCGATTCTATGATGAGGATGTTTGTTTTTTCAACTAGGCAATGCTTTTACACTTTCAAATCTACTTCTGTTCTTTCAGTGGTGCTAGAAATGTGAAAATTGCTGAGTTTGATCCAGGTGGTCATTTTGTATGCATCCTGAACTGTGCCCCTGAAGAAAAGGAAAACGTTGGGAGTTATCTCCTGAAGCAGGATGTATGAGGGCAGCCAATGGCTGAATTTTGCTTTCCTTGAGATCAGGATGGGACCAGTTCTGCCGTGACAATGAGTGGGGTCTTGTGCCTTTCCTCAGCCTTGGCCTGGCATGTTGGGGGTCACTCTTAGCCTGATGGTATAGTCAAACTTTCAGGTTTGTATTTTCAGAAAGTCTAACACTCACAGTGATAAATTCAGAAGGAGCTGCTAGTCACCCAGCAGTGGGAAACTATCCTGAACCTCCTTGTTTTTTACATTCCTGCTTCCAACAGAAATTCCTTGCTCCGATAAAAGCACACTGTACTGTCAGATTATTGCCAGTTGTGGCAGTGTTTGATAACAGAGGATGTGAACTGAAAGTTTAGATCGGAAACACACAGACAACGGATCTGGGAAGGAAATGAGTCTTACACACTGCTGCTGTTGCCATGTGTCCCACATGCCATTCATATGGGTTTGTTTATACTCTGAGATATCAGTGTCTCAGCTGAGAATTTTAGAAAAAGTGAAGCTGCATTCTAACCTGTACCGACCATCTGAGGACAGCTTTCTCCAGCAAACAAAGCTTAACCCGACATTCTGGCAATGAGGCTCTGTTCCTGGCTTTGCCTTGGGTTACTTTAGGCAAAACAATGACATTCTGTGCCTTAGTTTCCTATTCTGTAGAAGGGTAATAATAATGTGATTTCCTTTTATGTCACACCAGCACTGTACATTAAAAATTCAGTTAAATATTCAGGTGATACGCTGATTTTTTTTTGATCTATGGTGATGAAGAAGACTTGAACATGAGAACTGACCGAAACTCGATTGTTGCTGCAGCTACACAGCCTTTCCAGCACTGGGTAACAATGCAACCCAGCTGCAAGATGCCAGGAAGGGTTCCCCAGAAATGTTTTCCTCTGAATTGGATTTGATGCCCCAACCATCAAAGCAATTAAACAAACAACAAAAAAAGCGATCCTTTCTGAAATGCTCTGATCAGTGCTAAAGTAATTTCAAGCTTGCTGTTCCCTTCACCACTAAGGGTCTTGTTGATGGACAACTGACTGATGTAGAAGGTCCACATAGCTGCCATTTCAGCAAATGCAAGCAGAAATTTCCTGTTGGTTTATTAATTTCAAAGGGTTCTATTCAAATTGCCAACTCTTGCATCTAGAATTCATACACAATAGTGTCTGTGTTGGAGAACCAGCTCTGCAGGACTTCCAGGCCCCAGCTCCCTGTTAGAGCAGCAGATGAACCAAGACAAAATACACAAGTTAGATGCTGGCGTAGATGGCTGGAGGATGACCTGAAGCCTCTTCTGCCACCAGTAGTTGTTTCTTCTTTTATTTGCTACGAAAATTGAAGCCTTGAAGAATAAAATGAGAAGTCCATGTCCATCACCAAGTTTGCGGCAGCCCTGTGTGAACCCTCCTACAAGAAGCTGTCAGGGACTCAGCAGAGCCACAAGTAGTGCTGTCTTCTGATGCATGGCTGAAGCCCTAAATTTCTCCTATATATGTATTTTTTTTCTGACACGGTATTTTTCCTTCAAAATGGAATGAGAATTTGTTTGGCTCCCAGGAAGCAGTTGAGACCGTTTTCTCACAGATGGCAAATGCCAAATCTTTTAGGAACAACACTTGTAAAAGCATGTTGTGATTGTCTTATGTAAGAGAACTGTATTCATAATGGGTCCTTTTGCTGCTGTGCTTGTGATAAAGGTCACAGATAATTGTGTTCTTTATAAAGTGCAGCATTGTTAAACCTTTTGTACGAGGATAAAAGTACAAAAAACTTTTGGTTTCCAGCTGGGACAGCTGCTCCCTGAGCAGAATCAAACAGACTGGAATTTTAAAGCTGATATCACAAATCTCTTCACACACCCCTGGTAATATAGCAAATAAAAGAAACTGCCTATTTTTAATCTAACTCTCAGCAAGCCAGTCTAAAAAGTCCCAGATTTACTATTGCACCTTGAAAAATGTGCTTTTGCTAATCTCTGTTAATCCACAGGAGAGGTACTTGAAAATAATCACTGTAGCTAAGCTGCAAGTCCTGAAATAACAGTTCTTTTCAGCTTTGATGTCACAGATCGATTGGTGACCAGTGTTACAGAAATCAAAAAGGAGGAAGAAAACCTGATGTTTTTACTAAGTCCGTGTATATACATATCCAGGAGCCATTTTGACTTTAATGCAATGACTACTTGATCTTTGTGGGTTTGGGCAGCAGATACTAAAGTGCTTCACAGACCTCCCTCACATTTTCTTTGGAAGGGCCTGGAGAGGTTTAGAACAAGCCTCAGTTGTGCTACCATTCTCTATGGGCTCGATGGTCAAGTGAGTGCCTTGCATAAAATCACCATGTTCCCCTACTGGGACAGCATTCTTGCAGGACTTCCTTCAAAAGTTTAAGGTAACATTGTTCAACTCCTTGTAGAATCAAGCCCAAACAATCCAAATATGGAAAAACTGTGACTTCTGCTGACCTTAGTTCAGCGTGGGTGCTAATTAGCATCTAAAGGGCTGAAGAAAAGGAGTAGATAGATTATACACTTGCTGAATAAAGGGCTAAAATCCTCAAAGCAGTTAAAACTGAGGCTTCTCAAGTGCAGATTGCCAACCTGTCCTCTTCCACCATGCTTCAGTCATGAAAGCCAGCTGTGTCCAGGGCTATTCAGCCCAAGGTTGCCCATCAGTAACTGCCCTTGGCTTGGTAATTGGATTGAATACTTATAGATAAAATTCTGTTAATTTGTGAATGAGAAAGTGTCCAAGACTACGTTTTACCTCCTATTTACCCAAAGGCAGCTATGGATTTGGTCATTTTAATCTAGGCAAAGTTGAACTAGTGATCAGAAGGGAGAAACCTGTGATTTGCATAAGCAGTTGCTGCTGTACAGCTTCTTGTTTGGACTGGAGGATCTTAGGGGTGTTTTCTAAGAGGACAAGCAACTACACTGATTCAAGTAAGTACTCAGCATGTTACTGTTTGAGATTAGGTCTCATTTTAGGAATATGCATCAGGTCTTTCATCCACTCCTGGGTAGGTAGTGTTGTTTTACTATAACTTTAGCTGTCTTTGTTATTATCTCTACTGCTTTTAAGGGCTGTTAGGACACTCTGGGGAACTACAGGCCTGTCAGCCTGACCTCAGTGCCAGGAAAGGTTATGGAACAGATCATTTTGAGGGAGATCACATGGCATATGTGAGACAACTAGGAAATCAGGCCCAGCCAGCAGGGGTTTATGAAAGGTTGGTCCTCACTGACCAGTGTGATCTCTTTCTTTAACTGAGTGACCTTCCTGGTGGATGAGGGAAGGGCTGTTGATGTGGTCTACCTAGACTTGAGCAAAGCCTTTGACGCTGTCTCCCACAATATTCTCCTGCAGAAGGAGGCAGCCTATGGCTTGGACAGGGACAGTCTTTGCTGGGTAAGGAACTGGCTGGAGGGCCAGGCCCAGAGAGTGGTGGTGAATGGAGTTAAATCCAGTTGGTGACTGGTCACGAGTGGTGTTCACCAGGGGTTGGTATTGGGGCTGACCCTATTCAATATTTTTATCAGTGATCTGGATGAGGAGATTGAGTGCATCCTCAGTAGGTTTGCGGATGACACCAAGTTGCCCATGTGTCTCTGTCCCTGGAAATATTCAAGAAATGCTTAGATGTTGTACTGAGGGATGTGGTTTAATGGGAAATATTGGTTGCAGGTGATCATTTGGACTGGGTGATCTTGGAGGTCTTTTCCAAAATTGGTGATTCTGTGATTCTAATGCTGAACATGTGGCTCGTAATTTTCTCTCTACCATTCTATATCGTTCTTCTCCATGCCAGACCTGGGACCAAAACCCTACTGGAGTCCAAATAGAGCCTTGTCACTGCCACAGTCCTCACCCAAATCCCTCTTGAGTCACTGGCACGTCTAATTTGGTGGGGAGACTGGGGTCACAAATGCCTAATAGGTGTACCCGTTTCACTTCTGGCTTCACCTGCATCCTGTTGTTAGCCTCAATCCCACACTTGGCCTTTCTTAACCAACTGATGTGAAAGTCTTGAGACCTGTATTAGATGTGCTATTAATGATCACCAGTACACCAGTATATCCCACAACTCTTGTAGCTGTTTTACTGTATTTGGCACAGTGAATACTTGTAACTTGTCAATAACTGCATTAAGTAGGACTTCTGTCTTACCCTACTAGACAACACCCAAAAATCTGACACATAATCCAGATCCTTATACCTTTTGAGGATTGATGGTCTGTCTTTTCTCCTGTGAATAAGAAGACAAAGAGTCTACCACATTCCCCATTTCAGATAGAGATGCAGAAGTTAGGATTAAATCATCAGTTTAATGGCATAACTTCACATCAGGTAGTTTGTTCCAGTAACAGGTCCTGAGCTGTTAAGTTGTGGCAGTAAATAGAACTATGCAGATACTCCTGTGGAAGGGCCTGGAAAGTTCATTGCCCACCCTTCTACAAAATAACATTAGTTGCAGAAATGTGTTATAGTTTAGTGTACCATCTACAAGCCAATTTTCTTGATCATCCAGAGTATACAGTGGCCACCACTGATCATAATACATAACATTAGAATGTCTCTCTATTGAATATCACTCAGCTCCTTCCTATATGCTGAGGGATCGCAAGGGGAATCCCCAGAAAAATTCTGTGGTGCATGCTAGAGTTTGACTTATGATACCTTCATGGCAGCCACAAGAAGTTGGATGAAATTCAGTCTGACTGCCCTTGTTGTTTCTTATTTATGGCCATCTCAGGAAGGCTGTTTTTCCCAGATAATCAGGACATCCAAAAGTTAAAGCAGAGCCTCAACCTCAGCCAAAAAAAATAATAATAAATCCATACTCTCCATAATCTCCATAATCTTACTAAGTAGCATCAGGTTATGAGCCAAGCATACCTACATCAGTGCAGTTTTTATACACCCCAATACCATAATCCTAACTATCATTGCTTTAGGTAGCAACAGGAGTAGTTAAGATTTGAGAAGCAAAACAATAGACTTTGCACTGTATTTTGGCCACTGGCTGATACTTAGCTCTTTTGGCTTCCTTAAGGAGCTACTTCTACTCCTGTAAGGATGTATAAATATCTCTCAGTTAATTTAATCAGTTCACCATGTAGATCATAGAGCTTTCCCTTTTCAGCATATTTTTCTGTTTCTTCTTCTGCTAAGTTAACCAATGGGGAGGGACACAACTGCCACTGCTCCTCCCCTTGCCCCCACTGCCCTTTTTTATCTCCCAGAGAGGTGGCTTCACATCTTTAGGGAGTGAAACCATTTAGGGGACCGTTCAGGCTGTATATCTCTAAGTTGACAGTTTGCATGGCTGAATTTCTCAAAAACTTGGGAAATCATATTTTGACTCCTAAGGAAAGACAGCTTGCTGTATCAGCTGTGGCATGGCTACTATTAGTAGAATTGAATTCCATCGTATCTACTTAGGACAAATTAAGGGAGGAAAATCAGATGCTATTTCCCTGAGTAAAGCAATTAGAACGTAAATGTACCTTGCTGGCGGGGCAGTATGCCCGAACAGGAAGGAGGCCATACTCTGAACTAGGAGTCTGCTGGTCCCAAAAGAAAATGCAACAGGTAATTGCTCTAATAAATACTGAAGCCAAACATCTATAATTTATGACAGTCCATCACGATTTCCATGCACTTGTACTGACATAGGATGGTTTAGAGGGAAAATGATTCCAGTAACCCAGACTTGTTTGAATTTAGGTGTTGGGCACCTACACCCCCCAGTCCCCCAGGAGTATAGAGTTTCTATAGCCCCAGTTCAGGAATATCTATTGGGTATAGATACACTATGGGGACTGACTCTCCAAACTAATATTGGAGAGTTCAGGATATGGATTAGAAGTATTAGTGTCCAAGCAATGTAATAGATTTTGGCAAAACTAATTGGAGCATGGAGTTGAAGAGAGATGCTGTATGATTGAGAAGCAGTTATTGGCTACCTAGTGTGCACTGCAGGTGGTAGAGCCACTAACACAAACAGCAGAGGTAACAGCAAAACAGTTCTGCCTGTTCAGGGGTTGGAGAAATAGCTGGCTCATATTCCTAAGCCATTGGCAGCCCAAACCCAAATGATGGCATGCTAAGTCACCTAACTGGGACAACACAGCTATTTGTCTTCTTCACCACTGAAGGAACAACTGCAGAAAATACTTGGCCTAGTGACATATTACAGTGATGCGCCCCAGGAGGTTTCCATCATTCCACCACACAGGAGTCCCATACAAGAGGGAAAATATCCAATTCCAGAGGATGCCCAGCACACAGATGGGTCCAGCAGAGGGAATCCAAGTAAACGGCATGCAGTTGCATACTATCCCTCAACCAAGACAATCTGGTTTGAGGAAGGGGATGGATAAAGTAGCCAGTGGGCTGAATTATGAGTAGTGTGGATGACTGTAACAGGTAATAGTGCAGTGAACGTTTACACAGACAGCTGGGCAGTATACCAAGGGCTCACACTTTGGATCGCACAGTGGGCCACTCAGGACTGGACTGTCCATGCACAAGCAGTATGGGTCAAGTCATGTGGATTGATCTATGGGATGTGGTTTCTTTGCTTCTTTGTGAGCAGAACAAAAGCAATACACTGTTTTTTTTCAGGCTGTGGATTGGTATGCTCCTCTCTACTGTAATGGAAGGAAGGGAAAGTGCGAACATTGGTATACCAGCTTTCTCAATATCAAAACAAAAAGAGGAATGTGAAGAGGAGCATAAATTTGCAATAACTGGTACAGAGAAGAAGAGGGCTGACAAAACTTCATTAAGAGGTACCTTATATTCACTGAGCATACTTTGTAATTAGGGCATTGTGCCAGACTTACTTTGTAAATGAATGCTGTCAAGCGAGTATTTTGGTAAGCCATATTTTAAAACCTCTAGAATTTTGTAAGTAAGAACTTTCAGGCAGGCACCCAGTTCCAGCTCCTGCTATGAATGCATTCGCCACCAAGCGAGACCTCGATAAACTTGAAAAGTGGGCCCTCCCTTGTGAACCTAATGAGGCTCAACAAAGCAAAGTGCATGGGTTTGCAGTTGGATAGAGGTAATCCCAGACATGTATACAGAGTGGGAGAATTCCTAGAGAGTAGCCCTGCTGAGAGGGGCTGAGGGGTCCTGATTGATGAAAAACCCATATGAGCCAACAGTGTGTGCTTGAAGCTCAGAAGGCCCATGGTATCCTGGGCTCCATCAGAAGAGGGTGGCCAGCAGGGAGAGGGAGGGGATTGTCCCACTCTACTCTGCCCTTGTGAGGCCCCAGCTGGAGTTCTGTGTCCAAATCTAGGGCCTGCAATGTAGGGAAGATGTGGAGCTTTTAGGGCAGTGCTCAGGGTAGCCACCCATCAGAGAGCCAAACCCTAGGGATGCCCCTTTTTCGTGGTTGTTTCCTTAAACACACAGACATAAAGTGGGAAGCAAAGGCCATGAGGGTCCTTTTTAGGCCCAAATGCTGTATCTATTACTTATCCACTGGTGAAAATCATACTCTGATACAGCTCTTATAGGGGAGGTAGGTGGGAGGATGTGCATTGGTTACACCTTACATAATGGGGAAAGAAAGAGACCTTGAGTCCTCTTGGACTTAAAATTGAACAAAACTTTAGACAAATATTTGGGATTTCCTTCAAAATTGTCATCCCAGTGGAGGGATGATGGTAAGTTTTGTACTAGCTTTTCAACCATGCCTTGCACTTCTGCAATACGCGATGGTGCCTTCCAATTTAAGGTTTTACTAGAGGGGTTATTTTCTATTTTAGGAAACTACCTGACCTTACAGAGATGTCTACCGCCTTGGCCTCTAACAACTAGGCCCAAGAAAAACCTTGTTTTGCATTGCAACCACTTTCCTGCATGCAAGGACACTCAGAAAAGCAGAGTTTGGGCCCCAGTGGCTCTATGCTGCTCAGCACCACGCTGCCCTTTGCTCTCTCTCCTCAGATAGGATGAGGGAGAGAAATGGAAATGGAGCCCATGGGCTGAGATATGAGCTATTTACCACAGAAGTGGTATCCAGTTTTAAAAAGTTGCATCCACAAACCCAATTGTGGGGTGCTAGCACCTCTTCAGCTGAATCCAGGACTCTGCCCCTCAGCCAGTCTCAGGGAGAACTGGAAATGAAATTGAACTGGTGGGAAGAAATAAAAAAATATCTGCAAAGACAGAAGATAAAAAAGGAAACCAAAGCACAATGATAACACTACATACAGGCACAATGCAATTACTTGGCCCTGGTGACTGGTTGTGAAACACTGATGCCAAGAACATGAGATGTTAGGAACTGAGCAGGCAGTGTAATTGTGTTGCTCACTGTGTAATCAACGCAATCCACGAACTGCAAGTAGCATCAGTAGCATGATGGGTGAAGGGAACCTTTCCCTTAAACATCCAGTTCAGCACTGGCAGTCAAGGTGCCAGAAGGAGTTGTGTTTCAGTACTGATTACTTTGGAAGCAGCCCGAACCATCTGTCCTACATCTCCTTCTCATTCAGAGTGTAGTACTATTCAGACTCCCTGTATGCTCGACTCCAGAATCCAAGGGGTTGGCCTCAGGTCCCTCCAGAGGCTATGTGCCACATACTCCAAGTGGAACCCTTCTATCCAGCAACAGTTTAAAAGATGTTCTGTAAATCCTTTCCCATCCATACTGGCACCAGGGCTATGGCACAGGATATCTCCTGTTTAATTTGTTCAGAAGCGCGCTGCTTCTCAGAGCCCCATGTAAAATTATTCTTCTTCCATGTCACCTGATGAAGGGGGTTAATAATGAGGCTGTTGTTTGGAACATGCATTCTCTAAAAGCCCACTATGCCCAGAAAAGATAGCGTCTCTTTCTTACTAGTGGGTAGAGACACAGCGGCAATTTTGTTGACCATGTGTGCTGGGATGTGACAATGCCCATCTTGTCACTTTATTCCTAGGAACAGAATTTCCTGTACAGGTCCTTCCACTTTGTTTCCCTTAATAGCAAAACCAGCTCGCATAAGACAAGCAGTAAAAGAAAAAGGGCCACCTCATGACTGGCAAGAAAGTTTTATCTTTCCCTATGAATGGAAAACTGGAATGCTACAGTGAAAGTCCTGGGTCGTGACATACTTGGGAGGAACCTGGAGGTCCCAGAGGGCTGGCCAGCAGAGCAGAAGCATGGGGAAAGCCTGTAGGGCTTCATCCCGCAGCCTGAGAGTGATAGAATCATAGAATCATTAAGGTTGGAAAAGACCTCTCAGATCATCACGTCCAACTGTCAGAGAGAAACATCAACTTTTACTGAGTAAACCTTCTCGCTGTACATGCCCTGGGCTGCGTGCCATGGCCAAAGTG
>VXAB01009619.1:63385-106360 GCA_013399175.1 Odontophorus gujanensis
TCCTTATAGAAATGTTGGAAGCTGACCTGGAGGGCCACGCGGAGGCCTTTGTACGGAGGTTCATCGCCTTCGCCGTGCAGAGGTGCAGCAGGGAGGCTCACCGCTTGCTGGGCTTCAACGTCCCCCCTGCTGCTGGGGCAGAGGAGCCCAGCTCTGCAGCAGAGCCCAGAGCTGCCCCACGTGATGAGGAGGCTCCTGGCCCTGGCCCTGTGCCCTCCAGCAGCCCTGCCAGCTCCAACACGGATGGAACACCAGGCAGGGCAGGAGAAGTACTCAATGGACGTCCCAGCCGTCCACGTTCCAGCCCTGCAACCGCCACCGTGGAACAGACAGCACCTGCTCGTGAAGGGCCAGAAGTGCCTGGGGCAGGGCCCTCTGCCACCAGCGTACCTCAGGGGACACGGCGAGCCCCGAAGAGGAAGGCCACAGCCTCCCAGGCCTCATCATCGTCAAAGAAGAGGCCGCCCAGCCGGCAGGAATAGAGCAGTGGTGCAGCTCGTGAGACCGGGGCCGGGCAGCAGCTGGGACATACACCGGCCCCAGTGGACCCTCATCATCAGTGTCCAAATCCATTGTGGAAATAAAGTAGAAAAAAAAAACAGAAGTGTCAGTATTGCTAACAACAGCACGGCTGTTGTCGCTTCCCTGTCCTTCATGCTTTCTCCCCTTTTTCCTGCTGCCATGCCACTGCTGGCACTGCTGCATTCCAGACAGGAACCCCACGGGCTTCAGAGAGGGAAAGGGAAAATTTCTGCATCTGGAGAGGGACATCCCCAGACCTCACTCTGGGGAGGTCCAGCTGGAGCAGACCTAGGAGTCCTGCTGGACACCAGGCTGAACCAGCAAGGAGCCCAGGCCGCCTTGGTGAATGGTGTCTCGGGCTTCATGAGGCCGGCTGCTTCCGGCAGGTGAACGGCGCTTATCCTGCCCCTCTGCTCACCTCTGAGGAGGGCAAGGTCCAGTTCATGCCACATTGAATACAGACTGCAGGTAGGTATTTCCATCAGTGTTTTTAAATTATCATCTACTCGTAGAGCTCCACAGAGCAGAGTGGCAAACTTAATTAAGGCTGAGTATTAAAAGAGAAGAAAGGATGGAATGCAATCTCTTGAAGAGCAGTTTCACAAGAGACAGCAAATACTTTTTTTTCTCTTTACTGAAGCAAAAGAAAAAAAAAAATTGCACAGCACCCAGAACGTTTACAAATATCCCAGAACACTGGCAGTCCACCTGGACTTCAAGGCCTTGTTTTCAGTACAAGTCCTGCTGTACTGATAAGCTTTCTAGTGAAGCTCTCTGAAGTACACAGAAGTTTGTTCTAAAAGTACATTTTTTCCTGGCCAAGACGGCCTGTGCCCACATTCTCCACCAATGCATGTTAACAGTTTATGGGCCACTTTGGCCCAGTCCTGTGACTAATGGGACAGGGGGGCCCAAGGACTCTCACCCCTGGAGAGGGGGAATTACTCAACACTTTCCAGCCACACAACAGTGTTTCTTCACAACCTAATCAAACCTTACCTACCCTAATTCACCTCCCATCTGGAATATTTATGAGTCACAGGCTTTTATTTAATTAATTACTCACTAATTATAATAAGAGGCAAATCTCAGGTCAGCGTAGAATTGAGATAAATTGTTCAAATACAGCACAGCAATCACCTCCAGGCTATTGTGGAGAACTCTGCTAGTGCTTCTTAATGTTTTCACTACAGATGTCCTGAAATTTTTGATACCCACACATAGAATCCAGATTCTAAGTTTGCATGCTACAGAATAACATCTTTGAGTTAATTCGTTCGAAAGGAAAAAGTCTGCTTTATTTGTCAAAATTTGTAGCTCTGAACTGATTTTAAATGAACATCTGATTTTAAATAAACGTTTGAAATACTCAGTGCTTATTTCTGTTATGTACTTATTTCATCTTTCCTCTCCCGTCCTGCAGACTGTCATGAATCATTACAATCATTGAGTGATAATGAATGGTATTAAACTCTTAAAACACTTTCTACTTGATCCTATTTGATCTACAGCGGAATTGCCAGGTCACAGCCTGAACCAACTCATGAGAGTTCCTGGTGCCAGAGTCCAAACTCTCCCACCTGCTGTCACTTCTTCCTGGGCAGACCACTAACCCTGCACAATGACAGCAGCAGTCATCAAGGCCTGACCCTGTGCCAGTTGAGTTCAAGAGTTGACAGAATGCATGGTGGCAGTTGGGTGGGTTTTCTGACGCACTTAGGACTCAAAACACAAGTATGTTCCCACTTGGATGTACACCCATGCTCTGCAGCAATGGTCTCCAAACTGTTTTGACATTTCTATGGGACAGTGTAGGTGAGGGGAGGCTGTTGCTGATGTTTTAATAATGTGAAAGAAATACTAGGAATTGATGAGAGAAAGAAGCCCTTATAGTGTCTGTGAACCATTAATCAGGCAGTGGTGAGAAAGTGTTTAACTGGGGGGCTTCAAACCCAGAAAGCTATTGCCACAACAAGGGTGAATGACAAAGTGAGTAAACATCTGAGGAGATTGACTCATGAAGACCAGAAGGAGTTGGATGTGTGTTTGATCAGCAAGGTGATTGTTGCATGGAGAGGTCAAGGAAGTACAACTAGAAGGATCAGAACCATGTGAAATGCAGGAAGGGTTAGGTTGAATAGGAGTGCTAAAAGGAGATATAATCATCTGTAGTATAGTTTTTCAGTTGTCTCATTGTTCCAGTTAGTATTTTAAACCACTGGTGAGTTTCAGGTGTTCAGCTCCCATTAATGTTAAAGGAACTGGGTATCCAGCTCCTGTGGATGGCTTTGTAACACTTATTTCTTTAGTGAACATTTCAAAGCAGGCTTATCAAATTCCTTAAATGTACTAAGGAGGTCTTAGTACACGAGACTGCTGTGGGTGGATGACCATGTCTGGATTTTTTCCCCATTTCTAGAAGTACCAGCCCCTGAAAAGCCTTTCAGCTTTCAGGAAATTGTTTATGCGTGTACCTAGCCTTACACACCTGAACTGTAACCCTGTAGGAATATCAATCACAAATGTGATTAAAACTTGATGGAGTGAATTGTAATAGATTTAATGTTGTGGTTTGTTTCCTACTCCAGGATTAATCACTGGAAGCATGAGCTGTGTAAAAAGTGTCAGTTTTGAGTGATCATGGGTTTGTCCCATTTGTTAAAACTAATTCAGCTCTTTCTGGGTTATAGAATCATAGAATTGCTCAGGTTGGAAAAGACCCTCAAGAACATCAAGTCCAACCTCAAGCTAACCATACTATCCTAACTCTTAACAACCCACTGCTAAATCATGTCCCTCAGCGTTACATCCAGACAGCTCTTAAACACATTCAGGGATGGTAACTTGTATGGAAACTACTGAGTCATGGCCTGAACCACTGATTGAGCCCCTGGAGAAAAGTCTGTTGAGCCTTGGAAGCACAGGTGAAGGCAATTCACCAGAAAGGTTGGAGCCCTCGTAGACCTCATTTAAGGGTTGACTGCCACAGCGGAAGGATTTCTTGAAGATCTTTCCTTTGTGGAGTTTTTTCTGTGAGCCTAGGTCCTTAGAAGCAGGTGAGCATTCTTCTTTTTTTGAAATGTCTTCTCATTGCACCAGTCCCTCTACTGTTATATGACTCAAGCACCTCCTTGGGGAGCCTGTTCCAGTGCTTAACAACCCCTTCTGTAAATAAGTCTTTCCTGATATGCCACTTAAACCTCCCCTGGTGCAACATGAGGCTATTTCCATCTCTTCTGTCACCAGTGAGAAGAGATGAGATCAATCCTGCTCTCATTGCACTTGGAGAGCAATGAGGTCTCCCCTCAGGCCGATCCCCTGGTTAACCTTTAATTGATCAGTGATGGTCCTTAAGATAATCTGTTCCATTACCTTCCCTGGCACTGTTGTGAGACTGATGGGGATCATCTTTTTGACCTTTTTTGAGGATGAGTGTCACTTTTGCCAGCTTCCAGTTCACCAGGACACCCCTGGTTAACCAGGACTGTTGAAGGATGATGGAGAGTGACTTGGTAACCGCATTCACCAACTCCCTCAGCACTCTGGAGGTGCAGTCCATCTGACCCCATGGACCTCTGAGTGCCCAGCTCTCGAAACAGGTTTGAAACCATCTAATCATGGACTAAGTTAGGGCCTATTCAGTTCCCCATTCCTGTCTTTCAGCGCAAGGGACTGCATGCCTAGGGAGCAACTAGTTTTACTATTAAAGACTGAGGAAAAGAAGGCATTAATAACCTCAGCCTTATCCTGATTCTTGGTCACTGTGTTCCCCTCTGTGACCAACAAGGGATGGAGATTCTCCCTAGCCTTCTTCTTACTGTTAATGCATTTATAGAAATGTTTATTGTTGTCTTTCACCTTAGTGGCCTAGTTTAGTTCTAGTTGGGCTTTGTCCTCTCTAATGTTCTCCCTGCTCAGCTTCACTGCATATTTGTGATCCTCATAAGTTGCTTGTCCCCTCTTCCAAAGACCATAAACTTCCCGTTTGTTCCTGAGTTTCAGCCAAAGGTCTCTGTTCAGTCTGGCCCATCTCCTTCCCTGCTGGCTCATCTTCCGTGTCTTGGAGATGGTCAGCTCCTACACCTTTAAAATTACATTCTTAAAGTATTCTCAGCTTTCCTGGGTTCCCATACTCTCCAGGACTACCTCCCAAGGGACTCAATCATGGTCTGGAAGCGTCTGAAGTCTGTCCTCTAGAAGTCCAAGGTGGCAGTTCTTCTGGCTCCCCTCCTTGCTTCAGCAAGGATCAAAAGATCATGGTCACTTGCCCCACATGGCCTCCAACCTTTACATTCCCCATAAGACCTTTTCTATTGAAAAGCAGCAGGTCCAGGAGTGTGCTTCTCCCAGTTGACTCCTTCACCATCTGTGCCAAGAAGTTACGTCCTACATGCTCTAGGAACCTCAGGGATTGTTCCCTTTCTGCTGTATTATAGTTCCAGCAGATGTCTGGGAAGTTGAAGTCCCCCATGACAGCAAGGGGTAGAGACCATGAAACCTTACCCAATTCTCTGTAGAAACCAGATTCTAAGTTTCCATGCTGTGAATAATGTAGTTGAGTTAATCTGTTTGGCAGGAAAAAGTCTCTGCTTTATTTATTAAAATATATAGCTCTGAACTGATTTTAAATGAACATTTGAAATCTTCAGTCAATGCTGTTAACCAAGTCAGTGATTCACAGCGTTTTTACGTTTTCTCTCAGATACTTAATTTTGCTTTTCAAAATCATTTATTATATGATCATATTCTGGAAGTTGAAAGACTCAGTCAAAAGTGCAGAAATGGGCCTCACAGAGGATACAGTTTGATGGTAATTGTTTAAATTCTCATATGCTTGTGCCATTTCTAGCTCCTACCATTCCTCTGTAATAACCAAATATTATAATAATTTCTGGTATTTTTTTGGCTGATAATAGCAGCAGCCTGCAATACTGCAGTACAGGACGAAGTGCATTTGCTGGCACGATGTTTTGAGAAGCCTGCCTTGCCTCTGCTTGTGTAATTCTGGATGTGTCCTTTCTGTCTCCTACAGAAGAATTTCATTTCCCTGACCCAGTGATTTCTGTAGCATTCCTCTGAATCCTTGCAGCTGATAAGACTATGGTTGAGTGTGTGGTGGCTGTTCCTCTCAGCTCATATCCACCAGCATGAAACTTCAGCTGGCACCTTATAGTTTCTTCACTTTGGCTTCCGAATCCCTCCTCCAACAAAACAACTCTTAAGTTATTAATTTCTCATTATATTTTATTAGTTGTTGAACAATCTATCTTCAGAGTATCCCCATTTTCTTCTCAGACTGAGAGATAGTAGGGGAAAGGCTGTTTCTGCTATAGATAGCATCTGAACCAAGCTCTGTATTTCAGGTTTGTCACACACTCTCCATTTTGCTCAGAAACACGTTGCTCTTGTTGATGGCATTTTTGTTGTTGAAGAATTTTATTTTGAATCAAAATGCTCAGCTGTGAACGTTGCAAGCAGTTTAAAAATAGTCATGGAGCACACTGTAAAGAGAGTGCTTGGAAGCCTCAGCCAAAACCAACCATTTTTGCGAATCTGAATGTTTCCCTGTTCTGAGGAATGCTAATTAAGTTTTCAGTGGCAAATTGAACACGCAGACAGGAAGCATATTTAGCACACATTTTCAGTGAAAAGGAGCTGATTCCTCTGACCTTCTCTCAGCAAGCAGTGGGAGCCTGTTAGTATTCTACTTTTCCCACTGGTTCTTGTGTTTATTTGCCCCAGAAATAAAGAATGAGATGAGACACTTGTATCATGATGCATTCATTCTCTTGACTTTCCCAAGGACTTCTGTAGTCTGTGAGACTGCCTGTGTAATTTCCAGTAACCAATGAGAAATGTTTGCAGATTCATCTTTTCTCTTAGGTCTCTGACATACTACAAACAGCATCAGACAACATTGGTCTTTGTAAATAAGACAAACACGTGGACACACTTTCTGAGCAGCAAGATATTACAGTGACATCCTGTGCTACAAAACTACGTCAGCTGCTTTCTCCAGTAGATGAATTGACCTGTGTGGATCCACGAATTCTTCCTATCATTACTAAGACAGAAAGGAAAATATCTCAGCTTGCTCACTGCAGTGTCCATTCACTCTGGCTGGCAGCCAGGTTCTCCACCAGTCTGTGCCTTGTTTGTGTGACCTCTACAAGCCCAAGTTCTTTCGTAGCCTTCAAAACCTCAAAACAACTTTTCAGTTTCTCAGGGGGTACAGATTAAATTAATCTGGAATTCAAAGGTTCAGTGGTGCTGTGGAAGAGAGTTGTCCATCGAAGGAGACCATTCTGTTAACAGAAAGATATGGAAGTATCCTGGAAGTGTCATTTATTAGGTACCTAGTGTTCTGCTGTCATTTTACCAGAAACATTGGAATTCTGGTTTCCTCTTTACTGCTTTCTTAGCCATGATATCTTATGATTGACAGTATGTCTGTCAGAATTATTTCCTTTTCCATTTGTTTACTACATAAAAAACAAAACAAAACAAAAAACAAAAACAAAACCAAAAAAACCCACTGATATAATATGCATCTGTGCATCTGGTGCATCTGTGATGATCCAGGGCAAAAAAACCCACCAAAAACAGTTGTTCTGACCTAAAATTCTGGACGAGGGAAAAGCTTGGACAAATCAAAGACTTTAAAAAATAATTATCTGTGATCAAATATGGAAAACATGAAAGGTATTACAGATTATTGACAGTGTTTTCAAATAATATAAGCAAGCAGCACTTGTGTCTTTTAACTCAACGTTATATTATGAATACCTTAGTGATGCTGGTAATAAATCAAGGATTTATACATGGTTTTGTTGAGAGAGATACTGATAAGAGGCTGGCTTGGTGAGACTCTTTCTTAAGAGTGTAAGAAATCAAAATGCTCCTGCCACTTTTGATGTGGGTGACCACAGGTTATGGTAGGGGTGTCCTGGCAGCAGCCTCAGGAAGGTAGTAGAACTAACCTGTCTGGTGTTAATTAGCATCACTTACGAGACAAAACTTCATCACTATCCTGAGAAGTGCTAATACATTTGGCACTCACAAACCCTGGACTGCCACTGAGAAAAAAATCTGGGGAGCTTTTGAGGTGAGAGCACTTCTAAGCACACAAGTCCTCTGGATTAGAGCTGTCTGAATAAACGGGACATTTATTGCCCTTTGCTTCTCCTGCAAGCTGATTGTTATAAGAAAACTGTGTTTGCAAGTGTCAGGCTGACCTGTGAAAAGGCAATTCTCTTCTGGATAATTTTGGCAGGACAACCTGACCTTCAAGAAACAATGACTAAGAGTGGCCCTTTATTTTTCTTGTCACCCCTTACAGTGTGCGTTCTGTGGCTGAGTTTTATGATGGGGTGATGGAGTCCAGAGATTCTGTTCTGAAAACTGCTCTCATATAATGGCAATACAAGTGCTTATGAAATCTCCAGGTGAACTTGCTTAAAGGTGGTGTTCATGACAGTAGAAATGTGGAGTCATTTAAAAGCTGATTCTGTGGTAAAAATAAGGTTTGAACACAGCTCAAGGAACTGACAGAAATCCAGGGCCAAAGAGTAAAAAGGCTTCTTCCCTGCCTGCCAGGAATTTATGGCGAGCCACAGATAGTGGGGAAAAAAAGACGTGATGATTTTTCCAGTGAGACTTGTGGAGATGCTATAACGCAGATAGTCTGAGAGCATCAACTGGAAGTAAAAGGGACAGGGAGGAGGGAAATGATGTGATCTCTGTTCAGAGGCTGCTAAAGGTTTTAAAAGTGCGTGTTATGGGTAGCCAGTGCAACTTGCTTATTTTGGTTCACCAGTGCTTGCTAAAAAGCAATTCAACCAAAAGACTTGCATGAGGAAGACTGATCCTTTGAAGCAAAGGTATCTTAGAGACAACTGGTGACCTTGCATGGGACTGCAGGTTTTGCCTGTTGTGGCTTTTATTTAATATGTTCCTCTATAAAGTCAGAGTAAACAATGGGTTTTTGTTGATAGATGTTTGATTCCTAAATTGACTTTCTTTTTAAAGTAGATATGTGGAAATAATGATTGTTGTCATCAACAGGTGCTTTCATATGCAGGAACTCAGCAGAGGAAAAACCCTTCAGTTCCCAGCTGTGTGAGTGGGGAAGGCAGAAGGCATACTCTGTCAGCAGGGTGAGCAGTTGCCACAATTCCATTTTAAATACAATCAAACTACAAAAAAAAAAACAAAGGAAAGATCTAGAGTTTTAAAACAAACAAATATTCCACAACGAATAGAAGAATTTGTCTATTTTGTTGGAAATACTTTTAATTTTCTTTCTGTGAGTAAGACCAATGACAAATCAAAGTATCTGGGTTGACGTATTGCAACTTGATCACAGCTGCACACATCTATGTCTGGAGAAGTTCATGTCTCCATCTTACCTCTGTTTAAAATTGGAATCTAATTACACTGTTCCATCTCTGGGGAAAAAAAAGAAGGATTAAGTGCATGTTAATACTTATCTTTTTGTCTAGTGCTTCCACTACTACACCTGAATACCTAGGATCCTGAATCTGAAATGAAGCTTTCATCTGTGGATGTGTAGCCTCTCAGGTTTGATTTGTTGTTGAGTTCCTTTGTCTCAAACTTCGATATTTAATCTCAGTTACTTGACTTATTGTGATGCAGAATATTTTCTCTTTATTTGTACTGCCATCAGAAGAATCTGGGAAGAGAACTCTCTAACTCCAGTGTGATTTTGGAAAATGGCATTCCTTTATTCTTGTACATAATGGGCAACTTGAGAAATCAAGTGCGTGCGCACAGAGTTCAGGTTCTGAATTTAAACAGTTAGGACGTACGTATGCAATACACTGGCATACATATTCATTCTTTTTCTAGAACTCATTAATATATGCTAATTTCCCTCTGAGCATGCATGGTCATGTGTATGGTGGTCATACTACCACCTGCTTCCTCCTGTTTATTTCTCCTTCAGCTTCATCATGATGTCCTTTGGCTGACCTCTTAGCTGCTTTTCCCCAGTTTGGCAAATTTCCATGGCTTGTTATGCCATAACGAGCAACTTCCTATCTTGGTGCACTGTAACTCAAAACAATTTATGTGAAACCCAAGAAGTCCTTGCACATGGTGGATGTAAAGATGAAAGTAGCCTGTTGTGACTTGAGTGCTTCAATGAAGCAGAGATCATTCAGAAAAACAACCGTTCACATAGCAAGCAAAGCTAAACTGGAAAATTTTAGAGCATATTAATTCCTTTTTGCTAAACTAATATATTGGTCCTTAAGCTAATATAGTGATCTCTGTTGCTAAGCCAACCTGTATCAGTGTTACAAAATATCAGTAGATATGCAGATGCTGGAAGCATCTTGGTAAATGTTAAATACTATTTGGATTTCCCAACTCTACCTCTTAGGTTCTTTTAAAAATGCCATACGAATCTTATTAGTATACCCATCATTATTGAATTATGCTGTATGTATTGATATTGCTTACAATGGTTAATGTTCTCCAGAGAGCTGTATGCATTTTAGAATGATGTGTAAGTAACAGTAGTAAGAATAGCCAGCCCATATATATCAGACAGAAATAAAGATGTAAAGAAGATGTGTGTGATTATTTCTAGTTCCTGTCTGCCCACAGTAAACATGAAGAGGGGCTCATTTCTCAGGCACAGACTTAAACACTGCTTCAGTTATCCTTTGCCTAATAACATGTCTCCTAGGGGCACTGTGAGTCGGCAGTGTTTCTGAAAAGGCTTTTCTATCCTGATGGGAGAGACACTTTGAAAGTGCAGTGAATTAGTATTTTTCTCAAATGTTTTTTTGATTGAGTCTTGTAGGGTCATGGTTTTGTGGTTTGTTATTGGTATTCCACATCATAACATCATGTAGTGCACTGGGAGTTAAAGAGTTAATGCTGCAGTTCTGTGGATTGTTGATAGTTTTGGGTACCTACTCCCAGAAGAGAAGAATGGACTGCAGCTCCCAGAAGACTTTGTTATTCTGTCTCCGTTTTCTGCTCAGAGGGAAAGACAAAACTGACTGAGAGTCACTGACTGCCCTCTCTTTCTGTTTGTGCTCCCTAGCTGTCTTGCCTACAACATTAGAGAAAGGCCTTCAGTTTTGGACACTTACTCTCTTATTCATTTGATTTATTAGCTTCAAATCCAATTATATTGTTTTATATTGTGTTATCTTGCATTCCACTTCATATTTAGTAAATTAGTTTTCTCTCTGAGCTTGTTGCTGCTGTTTTCCTCCTCTGGGCCCATCTTCATATCTGTCCCCTACCCAATTCCCTGATTCCCAGGGTGTGGTTCCATGGGTCCCTCTATCCCATTAGTCACAGAACTAGGCTGAAGCAGGCTGGAGCCTTCACACGCAGTTCCTGAGGAAAAAAAAAAAGAAAAAAGCACTATACTAGTAAGTTTTCCCACAAAGAATATCTTAATACAGACCTTCAGAAAGTATCTTATAGACGACATATTCTTTGCTGCATATTTAGTGTGGAGGAATGCGTGTGAGTATGAACTGAGCTCAGGAGACTTAACAGTGACATGAAATTCCTGCTTTTCCTCTGAAATGTGATATTGAGGGGAGCTGTGAGTTTCCTTCCAACTCTCAACAGACAGTAGCTGTCAACACAATAAATGAGTTTCTTCACTTTGCCACCTTCATAGACAATCAAAAAAGGAAAGAAAAAACAATACTCAAAAGAAAGTGGTGAAGGGCAAATATCCAACCCCTCTGCAGAAGGCTCTTTTCAGGCAACGTGGAAGAACCCTGTTGGGATGGAGTTAGGAAACTTGCAATGACCCCACACTTTAAAAATGTCACCTGTTAAGGGTTCTGTTACCTCCCAGTTCAGCCCATCTCAGAGAGTTGTTCAAATCGTAATATGAGCTTCAATTTTACTTTTCTCTAGGAGGAAGAAGTGCATATCTAATGAACAGTAGGATTTCCTGGGCTGTGGTGTCTGGTCACTAGCTGTTTAGAAAGGGAGACACAGCAACAGGGAATCGTCTTAGTTAAGGAAAGAATAGCTTGTTGGACCTCCAGCTTCTCAAAGCAGGAGAAGAGGCATCAGTCTGGTTCCTAAGCACAAAGAAAAAGATAAAAAGACAGGTAAGGATCAGCATGCTGCTTGGTACTCTTTACAATTCTGAAGAACAGTTATTTCTTTTTCCATCTTTGCTGCTAAGCACCTCCTGAGCAATTTTTGCTGCTCTTGAATTGGATCTTTCATAATATTGCATATAAAGAAATCCTGATTCCAGAAGTCAAGAGGGTTTACCTTTGGAGCTAAATCATCAGAACATACCTTTTTATTCTGAATGGAAGGACGACCATTTCCATTTCAAATAAGCATAGAGTTTTTGAGAAATGAACTTGGTAGAGTCAGATCAGAAGTGTGGCTGTCTGTGCCAGTGCAGCTCTTTCCTTCAAGTGTGAGAAGAAAGCAGTGTGTGGACTGTTGAGAGTAGAGAAGGAGATGTCATCTGACCTGGCCCTTTCTCCACTGTTGCATTCACCATCATTCTTTTTCATGAGGAATCTTAGCAAACTGGTGCAGAGACATTTTAAATCCTAGTTTCAAGTCAGCAAGATCCTGTGGCTGTCAGGCAATACTTTTGCCTTTCTTTGGTTCTTCTGCATTAGCTATCGTTATGTTCTGAGGCTTTATCTTTAAGCAATGCAATAGAAACAGTGCAAGCAAGCTGGGCACCGGCACACGGTCAATTGTCAGCATACTCGTGCAGAATTAATGTTGATATTCTCTTCAGTGCATTCAGGTTGTCTGGAAGAACTCAGGAACAAATTACACCCTGGATTACTGTTAGAGAGATGATGGAGCAGACAGTCTCTCCTGAAACCTTTTTTTCTCATTTACTTCCACTGCACTGCAGATAACCTGTGCAGCCACTCCTGGTGCTGAGATTAAATGACTCCAGCGGTGAGGATTCCAATGACCAGGCTTCGATTGCAAAGGCTCACACCTGTGTGTCAGCAGAGTGGATGGCTGTGACCCAGCTGCTGTTGCAAGCAGTTTGCACCCTGCGTGGGACACATTCCTCGTGCCCAGCCTAGTCCCTAGAAGGGAAGCCAGCATTTCATGTGATGCTGGTAGCAGTCCCAGCACCACAGAATAGACTGCATGGTGATCTTGGGGGCAGTTTTAAGACAATTGGAAGTGCAGGATGAGAACATTCTTTTCAGCTACATACCCTGTGTTGTGGATTTATGATTTATGAAGTTTTGTCTCCAAGGCTAGCAGTGTTGCTTCTTTCACAGGCTGAGTGGGTGTCTACCACCCCAAAGTGGACTCAAGCATTTCTAGCAGTCTGTGAGGATAGGCTTGGTATAAATTTGTCCCATTTGGTTCTTCTCACACATCCTCAGGCTTATTTGGACACAATAGGAAAAATCTGAGTGGTTTTGAAGAAGGAAATTAAATCTGCACCTTATGGAGATAAGATCCTCTGTATTTGCTACAGTTTACAATTTTCACACGTGGAAATCGCCTATCCACATTTTTCACATATAAGTAACACAGGGCAAGGTCACTCCACATTTTGTTGTACCTTTTAATGAAGAAAATTGTTTCAGAAGAAGCTTAAGTATTACATGTGTAGAGAACAGTATGGCATGGGGAAGGCTGAAGAGCCTTCCCAGGTACCAGTTCTTACATCTAATAGCCATCATCTGCACCAGCAGTGTTCACCCACGGGTTGAGGATGTACACACTTCATTTTGCAGAGGTGACCTATATTAGGAGCATCAGGACATCAGGTGCCAGTGCCAAACAACAGAAGTGCAGATGAAAATCCCTTCTGCATGAACCGCACCATCAGAAGGAGGCATAGGTGACACACTGTGGATGGAGGGTGCCCTGTTTGCTTTTAATCTGCTCCTTTTTCTGATAAAATGCTTAATGAATCTCAGCTTTGTTGCATGCTCCATGCAGGAGGTACTGAGATATGCAGTGAACTCCCACAAGTACTTGATAGCATTTTAAAAAATGCATTGCCCAACCTGTAGGTTGGTATTACTGTGCATAGACCCAGACAAGCCCATGTGTCACTGTGCATTTTCTTTAGATAGAGCTCTAAAAGCAAAGCAAAATTCCATGCTTTCTATTGTCAGTGTTACTGGGGAGGCAGTAGAAGTAAATAGAGATTACAAAGGCAAGAAGGATTCTGGTGAATCTTGGGGCACTGTATTGCCCTCTTTTTAACCTAAAACAAACCTATCATTGGTTGTATCTTTTCAGTTTCAAATCTCAAGCTGTTGTCACCAAACAGATGACTGTACAGTAGTCTGTATGTATATTTTGTGGCTCAGTATATCCTCATTTGACAGTACCAACGTCATCCCTCTGCTCAAGGCATGTTTAGAAGTTTCTGTGGTGGTGCTAAGTGGGATATAACCAATGGGAGAAATGACAAACTGTGTGTACAGAAAGTTGGAAATCCCAGAATTGGGCTGTCCTGTGCAACCTCAGATGAGGCGTTCCCTCTTATTGCCTTGCCAGTGTTCTGAAAGCCCTTCGTGATACCGTAGTCTCCGCACCATTTCATTTGTAAGTGCTTGTTATGGTTTTATGATTTTTGTTGTATTATTGATATTCCACATCAATAACATCATGTGGTGTATTGGGAGTTACAGAGTTAATGCTCCAGCTCCGTGGATCATCGATAGTTCTGGGTGTACCTGTCTCAGAAGAGAAGAAGAACTGCATCCCCCAGAGGACTTTGCGATGTTTTGCATTTTACGTATAGAGGATATTACAAATGCATGGGGTAAAAATGCACTGGTACATTGCCATCTGCAATTTATAGATGGTCTGTGAGCTTGTACCTTTTATTCTTATGCTTCAGAGAGTTAGATTGTTCATATGAGTTTCAAACTGTGATCAAACTTTTAATAAAAAGTGGTGGGCCATGATGTTGCTTGCCATGCTTTGGGGAGCCCTGCCAATACTGCTGTCCACAGGACAGCCATTCAAAGTGAATGTCCAGGGAAAGAGTGGAATTATGTCCCCAAGAGAAACGTAGCCTTCCGTGGCTCCCTGAGTGGATATCAGTGCCCTACAGATAGTAAATAATGCTAATAATTTATTTAAAGCCTTGAGGCCTAAAGGTAGTTGAAACTCATTCTCAACAGCTAATGTGTACCTCATAGTAGCAAAACAAGACAAAGACTGACTCCCTTCTTCTTTCCTGAAGGAAGCAAAAACCTGAGGCTCTGACTCTTGGCTGAAAATGGACGTCCTTCAGTGTATGCTGTGTGCCAGCTGGGAGCCTGGCTCTGAATTTGACAGTTCCAGCTCTGTCTCTGAAAAAAGCTGCTGCTTCTGTCTTGTATGAATTCTTCATTATATTCAACATATGTAAAAAAAAACCCAACAACTGTAAAGTAACCAAGCAGTGACCTTGACCAATAGCATCAGCTAAAGGAGAAGCAAAGAACTCCCCATGGTATGCAGTATTATTTATCAAAGCACATCTCTATTGACCACGCTCCCTCTAAGGAAAATATCTTGATCTTAGACTATATTACTGAAACTTTGGGAAAAAATTGGGTAAATCTTAGCAGTGGAGGCTCAAAAGTTTTAAAGCAGCTAAAATGGTCTGCTGTTATCTATCTCCTCTCTAGTACCAAAGCAATTGCCCAAAGAGGTGGTGGAGTCTCCTTCTCTGGAGACGTTCAAGACCCGCCTGGACGCCTACATGTGCAACCTGGGCTAGGGAGCTGCTTTGGCAGGAGGGTTGAAATGGATGATCTCTAGAGGTCCCTTCCAAACACTACAATTCTGTGATTGCCACAATGGCAGCATGGATTTATGGCACACTCTCTTCCCTTTCCAACTGCTGCAGTCCCTCCCCACTTCAGCTAACAGTGCTGATGCTGTGCTCTACAGTACCCCTGAATTCTGCAAAGTGGTGGTTATTGTGCATCCAGCATCATGAGATCTTGTACTCCTGTAAGCCCATGAATGTCTGGTTTCAGGGGACGGATGCTGTTTTGCCTCAATGGATGAGTAGGCAAATTATAAGACTCTTCTTTATAACTCCTAATGGTATAAAAGCATGTATATTTTATGTTTGATAGATAAAGTTATACATACACTTAGAGAGAAGTTGGCAGGACTAGAGACAAGTTCATTCTCCGTGAATATTCTGTTAGACTTTTTGTCTTTCATGGACACTGCCTTTTCAGATCTGGAGCGCACCTCATTTCCCAGTTACTGTTTTCCCATTCCTCTCTGTCTTCTTTTAAAAGACAAAGTGGCAATGAACGATCTTCTGCCATTTCCTTGCTCTGTTTTTGCAGCTACTATTTCCCTTTGCTGCCCTTATTCTCTCATTTAAGCTATGCAAAAATGATCTGCCACTTCTTAAACTTGAGAAATATCTACACAATATAGCAGATCAGGTTTCGAGCCAAGCTTTATTTTAAGCCAGTGTGAAATTCTGGGAGAATTTTGAACAGCTCTTAAACATCCCTTGTATAAAGGTTCTTCCCAGTTGGAGAGCCTCTGTGCTCTAAAAGTACTAGTTTTCTTTTCTTCAGAACACCTTCATAAAAACTGAAGCCTCTGGACAATGTGCCTGTGTCAACAACAAACTGTATTTTCTTATAACGTATTACAAAGATGGCATTATGATGATGATTTTATACTCCAGAAATATGGAGGATGCTTAAGGATCTGCACTGTGCTTGTTAACTGAATGCAAGTTCTGAAACTTTGGGCTTCTGTGGTTAGCTTAGCATCTCAACAAAATCACTCAGCTTCCCATTTACCTCAGTTTACCCGTTTGAAACCAGGGCATAGTGCCTTTGTGAAGTTTAAATGATGCATGTTTTTTGAATACTTGAAACAAAAGAGATTATGTAATGTGGGGGGAAAAAAAGCCAAACAAGTTGTTGAGGAACAAAAGCAATCTCATAGGCCTGATGAACAAAAACAAAAAAGGATTTGCTAAATACAGGCTTAAAGCCAAACCTGAAAATGTCCTTTTGCTCTTGGTTTGGGATCTCATGACAAACATACCAGGCTCATCATTTCAAAGAAATTAGGTAATGAATGAGAATCTTATCCATACTCCAATCATGCTTCATGGTACATAAATCAAACAGATTGACTATCAGTCTCATGTCTCTCTCAAAGAGCAGAAGCAGTCTCAATTGAAGTGTATGGTGAGGAAATGCCCTTAGGGACCAAAACACCGTATCCTCAGAAAAGTCTGGGCCCATAAAAAACATTGTAGGTGGAAAAACACTGTGTAGCTGGGGTGCACCTAGTCCTGTTCATCCTGTAAGGATGTTTTGCTACAGGAACCTGTGGGCGCAGAATTCATTGATCTAGCAAGCAGGGTGCTGGGCTGCAGAGAAACCTCAGCGCACAGAAAAAACATCACATTATTTCAACCATTGCTACTGCATGACAAATATATTCACCTTATAACTATGCCACATTCCACTAAATTACATGCTCTGTGGTTTGCTGTGATTGTGTGATGGCATCACTCACTACAACCACAAACCACAGTGGGCTGACATTGTTTCCATGATTTCACTGGTTTTGTCACAGCCATACCCTTTGACACTGCTGTGATTTTCACCATAGGAAATGCTAAGCTGGAGCACCATAGAACATTTCTACAAACTCTTATTTTCCAGCTCCTTTAAAGGCACAGGCCTATAGCGCTTCTATTTAGCATAAAACTCCTTCTCATGGTGAATGCAACTTAAGCAGCTTCATCCTGCCCCATTGGATGACAGGTTGTGATGGGGAGCGTGTTGGGCAGATGGCCAAGTGGTGAGCAGGGAACTACCCCGGGTCGTCCAGAGCGATGTTGGGCATTGACACGTGAGCTCTGCTGGTCTCAGGAGTGACATCCCAGTACCTGTACCCTGTCTTCTTCATTAGGCACATGGTACACAGCCACCACCAACACTGGCACTGACTGAAACCAGCTTAGGTCTTTGGGGATTGGCAGATCAGCTCTCGGTGGAGCTTCTCCTGCTAGAGGTAACAAAACAGTCTCAATCAATGTGGCTTCATTCATGAGGGCTGTGCTGTGCACTGAACCTGTGGATTCCCTTCATGGCACAGCCTGTTTGGCGAAAGGGAAAATTAACTGTAATGTTGCTTCTGTTGGCAGGAATAACACAGTCTTGTTGCAAGGCTGAAAATACATTGCCACTTCTTAGTCAGATATGTTCCATGGAAGAACGGAGAACTTCAGTTTCCATGCTTTTTATCTGTCACATTTAGGTAGCACTGAGATTATTTCTAAATGATGGAAGAATGGGCTAAGTAGAGATACGGTGAGACAGGGTCATGATTTGTTCCAGGCAGCAGTGGGATCACTCACTTCATTAGTTTTCGAGATATCCAACTGCACTGTATCAATAAATCAGAGCTCTTTCATGGCCGAGTTGAGCACTGTGGTGCATAGTCCACTTGTGCCATACAGATAGTCCCTCATATATCTCTTACCAATGAGGTAGTAAACAAATGCTATGAATATCTACACTCAGCTGCAGTAGATCTGTGCCTCCTTTGTAATTTGTGACCAACATAACAAAATATGCTGTATACTAATGCTGGGGCATATATTTGGCTGTTCTGAATGGGCATCCTCTGAAATACTGCATACACGCACATGCGCACACTCTTGATTTGCTCCTTCTCTGTGAGGCTGTACAAAGAGATGTGAACAGCATAAATCTTCTTATTCCAAGAATCTCCTGATATAATGAAATCCTTAGCTAGAAACAAGCTTTTGTACAGTGGTTTTCAAAGCAGCAGACTTTGTGTTTCAAGTAGATAAAGAATGCACAGGCCGGATGCTTATTTGACTTTCCTCTTTGCAGATTTAATTAAAAAGAAGCAGAAGAATCACTGTATAGTCCTCTTCTCCATTTTTTCCCCAGAAGTTAGCTGACTACTCAAGAAGAAATATGTGGATGTTTTATTTAAACTCGTCCAGATTTCAGAGTTTCTTTAATTTCAAAGAAAAGTCGTTTCTCTTCAGCCCTGTTGATTCTCATTAAAGGTGTTACTAAATACTGAACTGTTGCCATCACCATTTACCTTCCAGGAATTTATCAGTGCCTGTTTTTGTGTAATTATTGCCGAATGAACAAGAGCTTCCCATTTTTGCTTTAAATCTGATGATTCCCCAGCTATTAAAGAGCTAATGAACCCTATTTCTGTACCATCGGTTGGACAGGACTCTGTTGGTAAGGAAAGAAGGTGAGGTTGACACCCCTTCTGCCTCTCTATCAGCAACAGCAGGCTGCAGCCACATGGCCTCTTAACCTCATTTTTGGAAGTTCAGAGGTCATTTGGTAAACAAAGGCAAGAGGAAACCTTGAGCTGGTATAAACCACTGCACTTCTGCTGTCAGAAATGAACCTTGCCAGACTACTCCATCAAAGGACCTGACCCAAAGTCATGGGCATTTGCTACTGGAATATAAGTCAAACATTTTGGGACTGTATTCCTTCTCCTGAAAACTCACATCAAGTTTGGTGATCCTCCAGAGAGCATTTGCAAAGACTGCTTTTTCAATTAGTTTGAGATCAGCTAGACAGGAAAAAAATCAGCGGAGCTGGCAAAAAACAGTACTGAGAGGAAAGGAAAAGACTTCAGCTCTGAAATTGCCTTCAGCAGGCAGAAAGAATGGAAGGAGGCTGTCAAGTGAGTGACTGCAGCCAAGGTGTTTTGCTTCATTTTTGTGTTGTTTTTTTTTTTTTTAATTGTTGGCACCACTACTGTTGTGAAGTGATGCAGAGTCTAAGTAAGGCAGCTAAAATAGCCCCTTCACCTGGAGGCAGAGAGAGCCTGCAGAAGCCACAGACAGAAATCCAGGGTCCAGCTACAGGGCTCCTGTCACAAGCTGTGCAGCAGCTTGGGAGCTTCTAACATTGAGTTTTGCATGGTCCCCCCACTAAGCTGTGATTCGCTATTTCTTTTTTCTAACCTTTCGTGTCCATACATACAGACAATATCTGTTCCGTCCATCATACCCACAGAGCAGAGGCTCCTGCCCAATGGTGTGGGCTGTTACAAAAGCAGCGTGCATCAATCACACTGTGTACACCAATTTGGGATCCACTCAAATTCAACGCTGATCCTGTTTTTTGCATGAGAAGACAATTCAGAGGGGACTTAGTTTACAAGACTGATTGGTTTTACTTTACAAACTGAAGAAGCACCAAGAAATTGTGTAAATGCAGCATGTGAAGGGCTTTAAATCTTACATTTAAAGATAATTTTTGTTGACTACACTTGGCACTAAGCAAGAGGCATGGCAAAGAAACATAGGAAATATACCCAGAGCTTTGGCTGTATTTCCAAGGTGAGAGAGAAAGCACAGCATGACTTCCTTTGTCAAGCTTAAGACTGCCACCTCGTTTTTGCAAGATTGCCCTAGGCTTCATCAGTACTGTTTTAAAATTGGCATTTCTAGAACAAATAGTACTTCACATTTTATTCCCAGGATCATTATCATTATCTCTGATTGCTTTTGTGTGACAGAATGATGGTTTTACATCATGAAGATACAGCAACAAATTGTTTGGATTGAAACATAATGTTACTGCGATTTTGACTAGGACTTCCCTAATGATTGGACTAGATAATCTCAGAGGTCTTTTCTAACCTTTATGATTCTATGATTCCTTAACTTAACCTCAGACAGTAAAAACTGGATGTCTAGTCTCGATCTGGGCTCTGTAGTCAGCAAAGGGAGATGTGCTTCTAGAAGATGATTCATCCTGTCCAAAAACAGGTGATCCACTGACTGGATCATTTTCCCACCAGAAGTGTCTTTCTGTATCCACAGACTAGAGAGGAAGCCTATATATATGACTTGGACAGGATACCTGCTTTCAGACGGCTACATAAATGTGAAAAATATGAATACTTGGTTATGGTACTTCTGGTACTTCTTTGTGGCTTCTTCAATGCTGTGGGCCTACCTAAAGCTATAACAAAGTTTTAGTATAATTGACAGCAATAGATGGGATAATTTATTTCCTAAAGGAAAAAGAAATACAAAGGAATGTGGTATCAGTGCAATTTCTCTCTCCATTGACAAAAGTGGGTGCATTTGAGAAAAAGAAAACTGAACTATATGACTTTTGTAAAGCATCAAAAAAGCATGTATTATAAATTGCAGAACTAAGACTACCTGGAGACAATTGCATTGTAAGCTGTTAAAATAAACAAGTTGTAAAGCTAAGGGTAAATCTAGTTATGCAGCATTCACACCCCATTCCCCACTCAGTACAAATAGATGCCATTTATGTAATGAATCTGTGTCCATCCACTTCTTCCTAGAGCATGGCATCTGCCTGTGTGCCCTAACTCTCTTTTCCATGTTCAGATAGTACATGGGCCTCCATCTAATCCCTCTGACGATACCAGGCCCAAGAATGGAGTACATAACAGATAAATGGGTAGTAAGGAAATAAACTGTACAAGTTGGAATCCCTTAAAATGTAATGTTCATCATCATTCCTGGATGTGAACAAAAAGCAAAACTTTACAAAGTACATTTTCAGCAGCTCTGTGAGGCTACAGTGGCTTTTGCTGGAGTGGAGCAGTGCTCAGGAGATACTCAGCCTCAAAATCATAGGTCACACTGGCAGAGCTCAGTGCATCGACTGTCTGCTGTGTTTTCCAGAGTTGGGGTGCAAGGTTGTGTCAGAACCTCTACATTTTTATTTTGATTACTAACCATGTCCGACTTCCTCCCCAGAGAATGGGGACTTTGTCCTAGAGAAAGTACTCTGGCCTTAGATGTGCACCCCTTATTCAAGAGTGCTGGCAGTCTTTTGTCCAGAATACTGTGTAAGCACAGATTTGTTTTGATCCGCGTCCCATACCGAAAAGCTTTGCATTGTATAGGTCTATACTGATTACAGATAACCCTGAGCTGAAACTCCCTCAGTCCTCTGGACAAAAATGAGGTATCCTTTTGCTGCCCTCTTTCTTCAACTCACAAGCATGTCTCCTGCATGTATTAGTTTAGTGACTTCCTCTTTAATCCTCAGAAGCCGATGCTTGGAAATGAGGTGATATATCTATACTCAGATTATTTGGGAAAGATTCAGAGTAGTCAAAATATCTTGAATCTATACTGTTACTAGATCTCAGTCTACAGCTGATTTATTTATTCTTCAGACAGTTTTTAATAATGGTGTCATGTAAGTATAGAAATGATCTGTTGAGACTATTGGTCCAAGCAGATTCAGTCCTAGAATAGGCTGCCTGACTTACCAGCTAAAGGTGATGATGCTTTACCCTCTTGTACATAATGGAATTTGCTATCCATCAGAAAACTCTAATTCTTCCTGGATAAGTATGTAAAACTGCTGATTTAACACAGACCAAAGATCTGAACCGTTTTGCTAACTGTGTTGCACTGCAGTATAGCAATCCTAAAACATCAGTAGGCTGACTTTGTATTCCCTCGTGATATCATTGTTTTAAGGATTAATGCAGCTTGACATTAGGAACATAAGAGGAAATAGACAATATTAACATAACAGTCATCAAATGGAGACAACTTTTGTTGTAGCAGTTCTTATTCAAAACACCTTTTACTTAATCTCATGCTGCCAATATCTGAGCATTAGTTATTAGGTTTGCTGTAAACATCTTAAGTGCTGGATAAGTTACCGCTCAGCATTAGAAACTGGAAAGCACAGAGAAGGTAAAATATGAAAGAGATTACAAATTTTCACATTGGCAAAAGATCAGCAGCAGGTGTTGTGATTCATACCGTCGGGTGTATTCTCTGCTGGTTTTGCTTACGATCAGGAAAACTGAGTGAGAGGTGAGGAACTTGGCAGATGACACAAAATGGTGGAAGGCCACTGAGCACTAGGGATGACTGTGAAAACCTTCACAAGTCTAGGAAAGCAGAGTGAAACAGAAATAGGAGAGGAGGCAAAAGCTGCTGGTTTGGGTAAGTAGAAAATAATCTGATTTTGGAAAAAAAGGAAACAACAAACATCAATCTCAGCTACTCTTAAAAGTTAAATTTACTCAGATGAAAAAAGGGAATTGTCATTGGTACAGTGAAAATCTCCACTTAAAATGCAGAGATATCATGGATACAAATTTGTGTGCGTACTGTACAGCCCAGGATGGGAATCAGACCCTGCAAAATGTAGCACTGCTTTACAAACCAAGCCAATTGGTGGGCCTGAAATACTCCATCCTTGGCTATGTTTTTCTCAAAAGTATTTTTTAGAATTGGGAAGGTCCAGAACTGGGACATTGAAGTGACTGAATAAAAATACTCATAGGAAGAGAAACTGTAAAGCTGGGAACTATTGCTTAGAGATGAATAAAAGGAAAAACAGTAGAGAGAAGATAACTGCTTTACTTCAGCTATTTCTTACTTTTCAAAAAGAGTAAAAGGAATTTAATTAAACTGATAATTTAAAGCAGATCAAGGAGAGCTCTCCTCCATGCCATATAGTTAATGACAAGATCTTCTGGCTATGAGGGGTAATGGAGCCCAGGATTTATCCTGTGGGGAGGCCCCTCTCTGAATTCCCACTTCTGTCTCCATTTTCCCTTCTCTGGGAATTCTGGCAGGGCTCACTCTTGGAGGCTGCCATGGAACTAAGCGAGTCACTGCTCTGGGATTGCTATGCAGTATTCTTGCATTCAGCATAAACTCCCTACTCCTTACACTTGGAAATACTTGTGATGTGCCTTTTTTTTTTTTTTTTAATACTGCAGGTTCATTTACAGCTAGAAATACTGTCACTCTGCAGGGAATTGCACCAGACTAACTGCAGGGGTGGCATCTGCCAGCACATTGCTCCTAAATCACTTCAGGTAGCTGATCCTGAACATAACCAGCTACAGGACTCAAATTATTATGGTGCTGTTTCTCACCCTTAAGTGGATTTGAAGCTTGAAGACTGTGATTAATTAAGCCTCTGAATAGTCATTACATCCTAGCTGTTACTAGAATGATACCTAGAATAACTTTTCCAAGGTCACAGTGTAAGTAGTTTTGCCAGTAACAAGCCACTAGCCCACATCCTTCTGTAATAACATCTCTTGCTTACTCTTCTCTGAACTTCCAGTCGTGGCACTGCAGTTATTACAAGCATCAAAAATCATTTTCCAGGCTCTGCATACCACCAACTCATGACCAGGATTTTTTTGACAAATATGTCAACTCACCTATGTCTTACACTTCGTCTTCTAAGTGAATAGAAAACTCCAGTTTCCAGACAAAAAGAGTCCACCCTCATCTATTTGACTGCTGCACTTTAGATATTTATATACAGTGATGAGGTTTTCTCTGAGCCTTATCTTCCAGACTGAAGACACCCAAGTCTCTCAACATTACAAAGGCTTATGGAAACCCCACTGACTTACGATGAGAATACAGCATTTTCAGTTGCCAGAAAAAGCACTCTATACTTTAGCAAGCTATTTCTGAGGTACCAAAGCCTATAGAAGATGGTGGAAGATCACTACTGACCTTGATGAACACTGCATTTTGGTTCTTCATTTTGTGGGTGCTATAGCAGTGATAGCATCACTGAAATGATTTCACACCCATTTCAGTGGTTCAAGAATTGTGTTTTTCATTTTCGTGATACTTCTTCATGCAACCATCTAAAAATGCCATTTGTTCTCTCAGTAGTTTATAGACTGACCAGAACTCAGGAATGTAGTTTAAGCAATGAAATTATTGACTTGTTGGCATGAGTTTTGGGTGCAGAGTCTTTAATTTGGACACACTTCTTCCTGTTGCAGAGTGGAAGTGTAGACTAATGAGGTTCAAAACATTGTTCATCATTTTCAACAGCTCAGATCCTTTTGTTTGGAAACGGATCAGTGATCTGCAATAGTTTAGTAGTCAGGCGATCATCTCGAGTAACCATTGATGTTTCCAAAAGTGCAAGTTCATCATTCACTGCAAAATGGGCCTTGTTAAAATAATATCATCTGCATCAGTCAGTAGTTATTTTTGGAAAAAAAATTATTTATGGAAATTTGGATTTATTTATGAGGAGACTTAGGAAAAGAACCCCAGCACAGGGAGGACATTTGTAGGACCTCTGGTGTCAGGGCTGAGGCATCAGGAGAGGCACAAGAGATGTTTCTGTTGTCCCTTGACTTGCTAAATACTGAATAAATAACCGTAAGCACTTATGAGTATTTAGACTACTAAGAGGAAAGAAAACCTAAACTAAATTAGCAGCAATATCATTAAAAACATTGACTGAATGCTATTTGCTCTGCCAGTACTTATGAGAGCTCGTGTTTGTTCTGCAGCCTAATTTTGGTGGAGTACTGCATGTGTAGGGTCTCTCCCCATGGCTGGCTCTGCTCTCCAGAAGTACTTTGTCATTCCATCCTACAGCTCCGTGCTAAAAAGACATCACTTGCTGTACTTTCCAGCACCAATTCCATCAAAAGGAAGAGCTTGCTTTCCTTATTTTTTAATCTTTTGCAGAATAGTTGTGCAGAGTATTTTTACTACAAGAAATGAGGAGATCTGGCTCTGTGGTGACACTAGTAACACTTATTTTATCAGTACAGACCAACACGTCCCATAAAGTTCACTTGAATGGTTGTTAGCATTTTGCAGTAATTCCAAGTTTGTACTGATGCACAGTGAGGTGCGTACAGCTTACAAACTTTGTATGCATTCATGCACGTACGTAACACTTAAGAGAACAGCCTGTGATATAAAAACAGTGTAGAAGTAGCATCTATTTTGCCTGCAGAAGAAAGGGATGTTCAAGAGTTTGTGCAGTTCTCACACAGTCACCCTGTAAGCCTTACAAAAAGCTACTGACAATCCTTCAGTTGGAAAATGCGCGTCTATGGGAATGAGTGGGCAGAGAGCTGGTCAGATGGGGTGTCCCAGAGGCCAGCAAGGGGTGATGATCAGATTAGCTGAGTCATAACAGCCAAGCACAACTATCTATCACAGTTGCCCTTCAGAGGAACTCTCCTAATCAAATTGGTCCCCAGGAATGTGTCTGTCCTGTCTGGAACTGCTTTCCTGAGTCCCAGCTCCCTGTCAACTTGGGAGTGCTGATATCCCAAAGGTCCTTTTGATTTTGCTCATTACGAGGAGGTTATGAAATCTCATTCCCAACTAAATGCCTAATCGTCATCCAGACATGGAAAGCTGCAGTTCAGCCTCAATCCAGCTGTCAGCAAGAAAAACATGCCTTTCAGTGCCCTCCAGTTCTTTCTGCAGACCTTTATGAAAGCTTTTTTTTTCTTTTCCTTATTTATGTATTTATTTTTTTGCAGGTTTTATTAAACTAGCCTATCAACTTTGGGCATCTTCTCTGGATTTTGAAATCATGCCCTTACATGAATGTCAGAGATCAGCCAACCCACAGGAGATTGCAAAGGCTCGTGTTTTCTGCCTGCAGCAGAAACACCTCTGCTTCTGGGGAGGGATGAGGACAGTTTTCATGGGCTAGCGGTCTGCATCCCCAGAGGCACTTTGTTGACCTCACTGGTTTTTTACATTAGAGCAAATAACCCATATAGCAGCAAGAAAGCCAGAGAAGCTCAAAGCTTTCAACTGATGACCCCTAAAAGGTGAGGAAGAAGTCAGCTGAAGTCATATGGGAGGAGGCAAAGCAATTCCCATTTCCTGTCTCTGAAGTCAAGAGGTTTTTTTGGCCACTTACATTTGAAACTTTCCCCAACATTAACCCCTGCAGTGCTGTTCAGGTGGACTGCTCTGATCTTTTAAGGCATAATGTGGAGAAACAAGTGGGAATAGACAATTTGGGAGTTTTCCCTCCAGAATCTGCTTGTGTGGATTGCACCAAGGCACCACTTAAGCTCTCTCCTCATTACCAGACAGCCTATTCATTCCAGCTCTGCGGAAGCGACGCTTCCTACAGTTAATGTTACAGTGCAGCAGTTCTGAGCCAATGAGCTCAACTTCTCACTGCTGTTTATCTGCAAAAACAAAAGTGAACGTTTTTATATGGACATTGAGAAGGGCCTTTAAATCATGGGTGTAGTATATATGTGCTGCTGGGAGAAGACCTGGCAGCAGTGAAGTTTTCCCCCCCGAACTTCCATAGACATAAAAGGCACTGTTTTGGAAGCAGCTTAAAGCCAACAAAAAAACTCTGTTGCATTTTAATAGTGCGGAGGGAGCTGCACAATTCCATGTAAGCCAGGGGAACAAAGTCTCTCACTACTAAAGCCATGCCCTGCCCCTTTGCTCTGTGCTCTGCTTTATGCTGCATTTGTAGCCTAAAATTTCTCAGCTTTTCTTCCTCTTTGTTTTTCCAGACTGTTACTGTTGCATAGAAGTCAATAAACACAACATTTCAAGGATTGTTTTTGTTTTGCTTTGTGAACACAACATTGCTATTATTTACTTTTTTCATAGTAGTGGTTCATGGAGGGGGATATTTTTACTTCCATTAAACTCAGTATTTTTGCAGTAACTTTTGCAGCAGTGTGCTTAGTAAGAGGGGCAAAGGCCACGAGGCTCTGGTGGTCAGCAGGAAATGCGATGGTGGGAGATGATCCATTTACCTCCCTCCAAACAGCCCTTGATGCCATTTTAGAGCCCTGTGCTCATTCCTTATCTGAAGGATGGTGGATACCATATTAGCATGTCATCAGTGTTTGGTGCAAGCGCACCTCTTTGTAAGGTCCAGTCGTCTAACAGAGAGCCTTGTGAAGTCCCTGTGGTCTCTTGAGCCATTTAGTTTGAGTAGACAACACAGGGGGTTAGGCATAGCCAACGCAGCAGCAAATATCCCCCTCTTTCTCCTCTCACAGTTACAGCATTGTGGCAGGACCTCTAGCGCAATTTTTTTTCCTGCAGACTTGACTAAAAACATGCTTACATGCTCTTTCTGTGTCACTCCCACCCCTTTTCTGATATGCATGGGGTATGACTATCAGTGTAAGGAGGGAAAAGAAACTGTTCAGGGTGGGACAAAGTGTAGCTAGGGGGAATGGGAGGAAACACAGCAGAGTGATGTCTAGGCTGACTATCAAGAAAAACATCCTAACACTGAAGCCTGAAAGGCTGTTTAATGATCTCCCAATGGAAGTAGTGGGAACCTTTATCAATGAGTCATTTCAAACTGTGAAGGACAAAGCTCTGAGTGTAGGGAATAGTCATGTGTTGGCAGGGCATGAAGGGTCTTTCCCATTTCTCCTTGCTGACTCCTTGCCCTCACTCTCCTAAAAGAAACAGAGCCTGTAAAACACAATGCGATCAATGCTTTCCTAATGCACACATAGAAAGAAAAACAACAGCCCTAAGTGATCCTTCGAGATTGGGAGCCTGGGAAATGCTTTTTAAATTAGCATCAATAACATGACAAGTTTTAAAGCAATTTTCTTTTTTGTTCAGCCGCATTGCTGAAGCGCTTGTCTATCCTGGCAGCAGCCTTCTTGCAAACTAATGAAACATCAAGGCTGCACTACCAGCCAGATTGGAGGAGTGTATTTCCAGGAGAGAGCTTGAACTGCCAGATCATCGGCTGCTACAAATCAATTAGTAGGTTCCCTCAATTCCAGTGCAGAGCTCCACTGACTTACAGCTGCAGAGAATCTGTCCCATTTCATATTGAAACAGAAATACTGTTTTCATTTTACGGAGAGCTGGACTATTTAAAATTTAAATGTTATTAAAATTTTAAATCAGTACTTAATTTAAAATTCCCTTTGCAGTTGCTTTTAGTCATGGTGTTCCTTATTCCTTCTCCGAAGAGTCGAGCCCTTATACTTCCCTGAGATCATGGAAGCTCACAAGACTGGTCTCCTCTGGCCAGCAAGTGTGATTTGTTTTGCCCTCAGATTTTTTGCTGATCCCAGTATCTCAGTCCTGTTTGAAAATGACTATAAAAAAGAATCAATAACATTAAATGTTAGGCAGTGCTCAGTACATTGCCTGAATCCCTGGAAAGCGGCAGCACTCTGCAGTGATGGGAAGGGAACAGAAACAGAACAGAAATTGATCCTCTTGCTTATGGTGAAGTGTTGGTGGTGGCTTTGAGGCTTGGATAGCTGCAGTGAAGACAAAGCCTACTTCTCAATGGTATGTCCTGCCAACTGTGCTCACAAGGCTCTGCCAGGGGCTCCTCGATCCTGTTTCTAGGATGACAGAGAGGGGTCAGCATGTCCCCACAGGGAACAAGGGCAAGAAGCGGCAGCCTCCCTGGGCAGGTGAGACGCACAAGGGAGGGAGAAAGTCAAAATCTGTCTCCTGGAGCCAAGGATGTGCTGCAAAGCAGAGGCTTGCTGGACCAGGTGTGACCTTTCTACAGTGGGGACTGTGCAAATCCCAACTGAGCTGGCCACCTGGAGATGGTCTTAAGCATGAACTGGCCATCCCCCATGTCCACCAGAACCCCAGTTTCATTTCTGTGGAGTGGCTACCCAGCTGGGTGCCTCCAAGCCATCCTGGTGCTGAGGTTGTTCCTCCTTAGTGGAGGAGAAGGAGAGGACTCTGCACTGAACCCTGGTGAACTCAGCCCTGGGAAATGGTTCTTAGCACCCAGCAGAGATGAAGGTGAACCTTTGCAAAGCTGGAAGAGGACAGGGTTCAAGGTGACAGCATACAAGGCAAGAGCCACGTTGCCATGAAACTAAGGGGTTTTGGCACCTGGAGGGGCTGAGGAAACATCTCCAGCAGTGGCATGGCAGCAGGAAAAAGGGGAAAAAGCATGAAGGATGGGGAAGCAACAACCGCCGTGCTGTTAGTAATACCAACATGTTTTTTTGTAGGTTTTTTTCTACTTTATTTCCATGGTGGCATTGGACACTGATGATGAGGGTCCATTGGGGCTGGTCTATGTCCCAGCTGCTGCCTGGCTCTGGTCTCACTGTAGGGTGAATAACCCAGAAGAGTAGTACTCTCGTGAGTGCTTTGATGGTATATGCCTGGTTGGCTTTTGGTACTGGATAGGCCTGCATTAGTCCACTCACGGTGTCAACACAGGTTAGGGCATATCTCACCCCCTCAGATCGAGGGAGGGGCTCAATATAATCAACCTGCCATCTCTGTAGAGGATTGTGTCCTCTAGCAAGATGGGCTGTTGTTTCAGGCAACGACCTCGGTCGCATCTTGGAGCAAGCGTTACAGTCTTGGCATGCTTGAGCGATGTCGGATAGTTGTATGGGCAGTCCCCATGCTTTAGCAGCTGCCCACATTGTCTTCTGTCCAGCATGCCACAGCTTTTGGTGTAACCAATAGGCAGTGTTCTCAGATGGTGAATTCTCGACCCATCTAACTCGGGCCAATGTGTCGGCTTCATCATTTCCTGGTGACTGTAGGGGTCGATGACCAGAAACATGGTAGACACATACAGTTCTGTGTTTAACTGTATTCCATACGTCTAACCACATATTTTTACTCCAGATTGGTCGGGAGTGGATAGTCCAGTCCTGGGTAGCCCACTGTGCGATCCAAAGAGTGAGCCCCCGGTACACAGCCCAACTATCTGTGCAAATATTCAGGATACCATCACCAGGTTCTTTGGTTATAACCATCCACATGGCCCACAGTTCTGCCCACTGGCTACTCTGACCATCCCCCTCTTCAAACCGTATTGTGTCTGTGGTAGGATGATATGCTACTGCTCTCCACATACTTGGGTTGCCCTTGCTGGACCCATTTGTATACCAGGCATCTTCAGGAATGGGGTATTTTCCTTCCTGGACGGGACTCTTCTGTGGCAGAGCAACCAAGGTTTGTTTTGGTGCATCGCTGTGATACGTCACTGGGCCTAGAATCTTTTGAAGCTCTTCTTTCAATGGTGATGAAGACAGACTACTCCTCTGGCTGAGATAGGCGACCCATCGTGCCACTGTCTGTGCCTGGGCCACCCCTGTCTTAGGAAGGTGGGTCAGATCTCTTACCCACCCCTGAATTGGCAGAGTGGTCTTAACTATAACTTCGGCTGAGTTATTGGCTCTACTGTTTGTAATGCAGAATAGGCAGCCAATAGCTGTGTTTCAATCATACTATGTCTTTCTTCTGCTCCATGCCAGACCTGAGACCAAAATCCAATGAGGATCCGAACAGAACTCTGATGTTGCCACAGGCCCCAGCCGAAGCCATCCTGAGTAACATGAACATCCAATTCAGCTGGGAGGGTAGGATCGAATATACCCAATGCCTGGGCTTGTTTCACCGCCTGTTTTGCTTGTTGAAAAGCATCCTGTTCTGCTCTCCCCCAGTACCATAATTGGCCCTTTTTTCTGAGTCTATACAAAGGTCTCAGCAGCTGCGCTAAATGGGGTATAAAGGAACATTCAACAGTTCACATACACTCACGAGCTGCACCACTGTTCTATTCCTGCCGGCTGGGCGGCCTCTTCTTTGGTGATGAGGCCTGGGAGCCTCTGGCCTTCCTCTTCCGGGCTCGCCGAGTCCCCTGAGGTCTGCTGGTGCCTAAGGGCACTGCCACAGGCTCTTGTGGCTCCTCATGAGAAAGCACTGCCTGCTCGGTGGTGGCAGTCACAGGGTTGGGATGTGGGCAGATGGGACTTCCATCAAGCTCTTCTGCCCTGCTCGGCGTTTTGTCCCTGTTGGAGTTGGCAGGGCTGTTCAAGGCTGTTGGACCAGGGACAGCAGCCTCCTCATGTGGTGCAGCTCTGGGCTCTGCAGCAGAGCTGGGCTCCTCTGCCCCAGCAGCAGGGAGGACGTTGCGACCCAGTGAGTTGTGAGCCTCCCTGCTGCACCTCTGCATGGCCAAGGTGATGAACCGCCGTGCAGATTTCCCCTTGTGACCCTGCAGGCTGCGAGTCAGCCTCTGTCTCATGATCTTCTTCCCCAGGAGGTGCAGGGCCGAGGTGATACTCATTGCCAGCGCACTTGCATGTGGCACCTCAGTGGTAGGGGAGAGGCCACCCACAGAACTCTGGGGCACTGCAGGCCAGGGCTGGGCTACCTGGAGGCATGCAGGGCTTGGTGTGGCGATGGATGCCACTGGAGCTGGTGTGAGGACCAGCACTCTGTACTCGTTGTCCACTCGCACAGTGTGGATGATGGAACACACATTCTGTTGGCAGAGTGGACACTGGGGCCTGTTCCTAGTCCGCCTCTGGACACAGCGGAAGCAGAACTGGTGGTGGCATGGCAAGATGTATGTCACTCTCTCCCAGTTCTTTAAGCATATGGGGCAGCGCGTGTCTAAATCTGCCTCCATACTTCCTTCCACCAGCCGTGGTGGGCTAGGCGGAGCGAGAGATGGCAACACGCTCCCCAGCACTGACGCTAGAGCAGCAGGTGTGACGCTGGAAGAGGACAAGAGACATGAGTCACACAGCGGCCTGGGAAGGGTCCCTCACCATGCCCCCCTCAGCCACCAGTCCTTGTGCCGCCTACCTATGCTGCTGCACGCGCCTCTCTGCGATGTCCCGTCTGCCTACTCTGAGCAGGCTCGGGGTGGAGAACAATCAAGTGGCTCTGAAATGGTCGCTGAGAGCTGCGCTAGCAGCACCCAGAGCACGTTTCAGCACCGAAGCTCTCCCTGTCCGCACTCCAGTCCTCGCACACACGCTCGGTCGGAGGTCAGGCACGAACTGCTGGGCTGAGGTGCTGCACCCATGCTTATGCAACGTGGGCTACGGAGTCACAATCTGTTGCCTGGTGATGTCACAAAGCATCGCTTGGCTGAGCCCCTGGGAGTCACCTTCACTTGACCTTCACTTTGGAACATCACTGCCCATTCCACAGCGATGTCACAGTCCATTGCTGTGTAATCGTGATGAACCATCCTCACCTGCAGCCCGTGCTCTAGCCCCAACACGAGTTTCTGGGCTCTTCCAGTGCCACTGCCCACTCCATTTTCCACATCTCGTGTGCTTGTGGCATCAGTGTTTCACACCAGTCACCGGGGCCTTGGCCGCATCTTCCCACAGGCCCCATCAGGTCACTTTGGCCATGGCACGCAGCCCAGGGCATGTACAGCGAGAAGGTTTACTCAGTAAAAGTTGATGTTTCTCTCTGACAGTTGGACATGATGATCTGAGAGGTCTTTTCCAACCTTAATGATTCTATGATTCTATCACTCTTAGGCTGCAGGATGAAGCCCTACAGGCTTTCCCCACGCTCCAGCTCTGCTGGCCAGCCCTCTGGGACCTCCAGGTTCCTCCCAAGTGATGTCACAACCCAGGGCTGTCTCTGGGGAAATTTCTCCCCATTGCAGAGCAATGAAACTATAGGGCTGCCTCCAACTCCAAGCCTTGGTCTTCTGCTCATATGAAGGCTTGCAACAGTTGGCCCCCAGTTGGCTTGTCCTAATCAAGAGTTATTTGACATTATTTAGTCACCAGATAGTTGGTTTTAGTAAAGGACAAAAGTCTTGTGTCCCTCAGCCAATGGATTGGTGGGTGGGGGCTTTCCTGTTGAGGTCTGCTGACATGACAGAGAGCTGTGTGGCAGGGCAGCAGAGTAGTAGAGGCGTCTGGAGGCAGGTAGGAGGCCAAGGGAAAGCATCCAAGAGACATGAGGATTAAAGGGAGTAGGAAGGGACTGTGGAGGAGGGCAAAGGGAGTAGTAAAGAAGGAGGCAGGAGGTAACAGGGCTGCTGAAAAAATAAGGAAAAATATGTGAGCCCCAGGAAAAGAGGGTTGAGGTGTGTCTGTGGGCAGCAGTGCCCTGTGTTGGCTCCCATGCCCACACTGACAGGGAGAGCTGCACCTCATCAGGCAGCTCCAGGTTGGGTAGCATATACTCCGGTCATCACAAGCTTTCCCATGAAGATATGAGATTTCACGCTTACAGCTTTCACCTGGGTTTATAATTTGGTGTGGAAACTACAGGGGAAAAAAAGCACCAAAAATTATGTAGTTACAAAGCGTTACAGCACATGCATTAGCACCTCAGTACAAAGCTTAACTGAGAGCCCACTTTCCAGTGTAATTTTCGTGTGTATCTGCCAAGCAGTGCATGGAAGGAGTCATTTGTGACGTCTGGAGGCATTTCCCTATCACAACTTCCAAAGTGTAACTAAAAACTGAATTCTAGAAAATGTAAGGCATTGCCCAACTGACTGGAGTGTTAAAACTATGTAGACTAAAGCTGAGAGAACAAGTGATGAGTCCTGTTGTTTGCCTGCTCGACCTGTGTCTACTTGGAGTTCATCAGCCTCATTGGCAAAAATTACATCTCTTAGTTACTTTATAATCCAATTTATGTTTTCAGCATTTTATCTAAAAAATTAACAGTCGGTATGTGAGCCACTGTTCATTAAACACCTTTGGATCAGGTAGCATCCTGGATCCCCATGACTGTGTTTCCATTTTAGACTCCGGGTGACTGACTACCACTGGAGCCAGCGATCAAGAGAAGCAGCACACTGCCCACTCCTGGGAAGCATCAGCCCTAGGCTAAGCACCTCGATGGAATGCTGAGTTTGTCCTGCTACATGTTGTAGAGCTCAAGAGAAAAGAGTCTGGATGAAAGTTCATACACGAGGGAGCAGGCTAAATGATCTAACATTAAGGCCCTTTGGCCTTAAAATCTTGAAGCGGTGAATTGAAATCTAGGAAAATGAGTTCCCAGATGTAGGAATGAGCTGTCTTAATTGCAAACAGGTCAATTAAACATAGAATGACAACCTCCTGGGCCGTCTTTAAAGTTGAAATTGGATTGAAAGGGATGGTAGTATAATTAAACTTCTCCTGTAGTTTCAAGCTAACACAGTATTTATCACTGTCTGTACTACACTCACGTGTAATATTCCCATGTTTCCCTGCAATGCTGATCCATTGTTTTCCATTTCTTTCTACAAAGATAGTCTCTAGCTGGAGAGCTTTGGTCCTTTACTAAAACCAACTATCTGGTGACTAAATAATGTCAAATAACTCTCAATTTCCCACCCCAGCTTCTTACCCTTCCCCCTTTCCTTCCCCTCCTGGTGCTGGCAGCACAGTGCTACGATGTCACAGCGGGATGCAGCGCATCTGCAATGTTAATAGTGCCATCTTTTGGATAAGGTGGAAAAGTGTGCTAGCACCCCGAGGCATCAAAAAACTCTCAGTGCAATCCTCAAAGGGAAACAGGCAGGTTTTTCTTGCTCTCATGAAAATCTCTCTCGATTCCCCTTGAAGTTTTAATCAGGAAAAGTTATTCTTCCTTTCAAGCCCTGGATTGGTCTGTAGCATCTCTGCGTGTGGCAATGACGTCTCACTTCACTCAACTGCTTTTCAGAGGTATACCACAGAGAAAAACACTTCAAATGACATTTTTCAGAGGAACTTGGGTGCCTGATAAAAGCCACTATGGCTTCTGTAACCCCCAAAGGCTGAAAGCCTGACTTGCAGGAAAACGGCAGCAGTTCCAGGACTGGTCTGCTCTGCACTGCTCTCTAGGATTAATAAAAGGAAGAAGCTAAACACCTCAAATACCCTGCATGCATTATAATACTTCTGCATGTAAATCACAAGTGTCGCTGTCTTAGAAATAAACCCTGCACCTCCACAGGCCTTTAAAGCTCAGTAAAACATCCCAGTTTTTGGAGGGGCCGGCCCTAGCTGAGAACACACTCATCCTCAGAGTCATGCTGATGATTTTTGTGTCCGAGCCAAGGTTTTGTAAATCTAAGTCAGCCCCGTCTCTTGTGCCTCATAATATGAAGCAAGAAATAGCCCAGCCTTATGNCATGTTGTAGAGCTCAGGAGAAAAGAGTCTGGATGAAAGTTCATACACGAGGGAGCAGGCTAAATGATCTAACATTAAGGCCCTTTGGCCTTAAAATCTTGAAGCGGTGAATTGAAATCTAGGAAAATGAGTTCCCAGATGTAGGAATGAGCTGTCTTAATTGCAAACAGGTCAATTAAACATAGAATGACAACCTCCTGGGCCGTCTTTAAAGTTGAAATTGGATTGAAAGGGATGGTAGTATAATTAAACTTCTCCTGTAGTTTCAAGCTAACACAGTATTTATCACTGTCTGTACTACACTCACGTGTAATATTCCCATGTTTCCCTGCAATGCTGATCCATTGTTTTCCATTTCTTTCTACAAAGATAGTCTCTAGCTGGAGAGCTTTGGTCCTTTACTAAAACCAACTATCTGGTGACTAAATAATGTCAAATAACTCTCAATTTCCCACCCCAGCTTCTTACCCTTCCCCCTTTCCTTCCCCTCCTGGTGCTGGCAGCACAGTGCTACGATGTCACAGCGGGATGCAGCGCATCTGCAATGTTAATAGTGCCATCTTTTGGATAAGGTGGAAAAGTGTGCTAGCACCCCGAGGCATCAAAAAACTCTCAGTGCAATCCTCAAAGGGAAACAGGCAGGTTTTTCTTGCTCTCATGAAAATCTCTCTCGATTCCCCTTGAAGTTTTAATCAGGAAAAGTTATTCTTCCTTTCAAGCCCTGGATTGGTCTGTAGCATCTCTGCGTGTGGCAATGACGTCTCACTTCACTCAACTGCTTTTCAGAGGTATACCACAGAGAAAAACACTTCAAATGACATTTTTCAGAGGAACTTGGGTGCCTGATAAAAGCCACTATGGCTTCTGTAACCCCCAAAGGCTGAAAGCCTGACTTGCAGGAAAACGGCAGCAGTTCCAGGACTGGTCTGCTCTGCACTGCTCTCTAGGATTAATAAAAGGAAGAAGCTAAACACCTCAAATACCCTGCATGCATTATAATACTTCTGCATGTAAATCACAAGTGTCGCTGTCTTAGAAATAAACCCTGCACCTCCACAGGCCTTTAAAGCTCAGTAAAACATCCCAGTTTTTGGAGGGGCCGGCCCTAGCTGAGAACACACTCATCCTCAGAGTCATGCTGATGATTTTTGTGTCCGAGCCAAGGTTTTGTAAATCTAAGTCAGCCCCGTCTCTTGTGCCTCATAATATGAAGCAAGAAATAGCCCAGCCTTATGAAAATTGTGAGGCTTGGCCTCAGCTCATATTGATTACCCAGCTCATAAATGAAGACCAAACTTCTGGTTCCTGTCCAGACAACAGTTGCCATGGAGCTCAGTGGCAGACATGGGCTGCTCTTTGTGAGCTCAGGCTCGCACTTCACAGTTTAAGCTGAGCTTCCTTTTCTTTGTATACATTTCTCTTAAATAAAGGTGGGTTTTTTTGTGTTTGTTTTTTTTTTTTTTTCCAGTTGTGTGCTCTCCCCAGAATCAAAATACTTGTTTTGGTCAAATACTACTGCCATTAAACTAAAGACAAAAAACTGATTTTATTGTAATCAGGATGTCCCCACTGGGAAACTGTAGTCCTCAGGACAGCTGCTGGAAAGAAGTGCTAAGGGCAGCCAGGGCTAACCAAGCCATGTAAGCAGGCGGATGTTCTGCCACCCCTTCAGTAACCACAGAAATGAGGACTAAACAGACATCCAAGCTACTGCTGTTGGCTCAGCTGGGAAAAACATAAATCTCTGCCTAGCCCATGTCACCTCAGAGTGCCATCCTCTGTCATCCAATCTGCAGCAGGAATTCTTTCAGTCCACAACTCGTCTCATAAAGAAAGCTGGCAGAAGGTAGCTCTGAGTGTCTCTCTGTCACCCTAGGTGACGTGGGCCTGCCAGAGGTCTACAATAGCTTCTTCTGTGTTTGCATGTCTACAAATTACAGCCACTGATTGTCTGAAATGACTGTGCTCTGCTGAGAGTTTCCCTCCTCCTCTCTTTGCACCTGGAATCCATTTATGCCACTAAAATACCATTTGTAGATTTAAACAGTGCATATAAAGGCCGTACTGAAATGCTGCTTCAATTATGCCAAATTAAGCACATGCTTTTGAAGAGGTGAACTGAGTCCATAATGAGCTTTAATTCGCAGGTTACTGATGTGAGGATTTCAGCTGCATAGGCAAGCATGCCCCCCTAGAAGCCAGTTTGGCCCTGGGGCCTCACTCAGCATGCTTCTGGCAGTACAAGACTTCATTTTGAGGGCTGGTTCAGTCAGTCATCGTCCCTCCTTCCCTGCGGCATGGAGCAGCAGCTCTCCAGAGTAGAGAGGGAGAATTCCTCCACTTGGCACGCAGACACTGATGGAAAGCTCTTGAGCGTGGATGACTTTCCTTCCAGCTGGAGAGCCCTTGCACAGGCTGATGGCTACCGCCCAGGTTGAATTTCTTTCCTCAGCACTGAACAGCAGGGAAGGGACAAAGCAATCATCAAATGTGGGGTTGCAACCAGTCAGTGAAGGGCACTGGTCCTGTTAAAAGGAGAAGCTCCTACTGCCTGTTTGGCCAGATGGGAAGGATGACTATCCTAGGACACTGTGGGTTTTTGCCCAGCCTGGGAATCTTCAGCCTCAGGGAACACCTTGTGAGTGATGGAGGGTACCATGCTCCTTTGTGGACTTTGAGATAAGCCCTCTACATGGCAGGGATATGCCTGTGTTATCACATGTGCACTATTATTCTCTCTGAGCTGTTCTGTGTGCTGGCTGAAGAACTTGATCCCTTACAAAAACATGTGCATCTCTTCACTTGAGCTCCACACAGATCCCTGAAGAGGCAGGTTGTATTCTGGATGCCCTCAGGGATGACGGTCTGAAGGCACACAGTACAAGCAGGTGGGAAGGAGCAGCATCCTGGGGTTCATGAGAGCTGTTTTGCTAGGAAGCACCACATCCTTCAGGCAGATGCTGTTTGTGCACTGCAAATGTGGAAGGGGAAGCTGGGAGTAGTAAGAGTCAGCACAGAGTCCTGCTCTGAGGACGGGAAGCCTTAGAGAAAGCCAGTCCAGCACAAGGGACTTTATGAGGCCTCTACAACAGATGGCTTGAATTATTCAGGCTTAAACTAAGACAAGCCTTCCATGTCAGACACTATGTGTTTCACTTATTGAGGACTAAAATGTTTTGGGCAGTGTCTCTTTAATGTGCTGCTGAAGTTTACATAGGGAGATATGTATTTTGGGCTGCTAAAATAATTCTGTGTAAGAAGGAAACTATGAGCAACCAAGGGAGGAAATAACACTTCTGAAAACTGAAATCTGTTTCAGAAACTGATGTACGCTTTAAAAAAGAAAACATTATCACTGAGGATTCCTGGCTTTCCACTGTGTGCCAATCTGAATCCAGTTTTGTCATTTCCACTCAGCCCTATCAGCTCTTGTTCTTGGTGGAATTTCTGTCTGAGTGAAAACAGGAGCAGTGGGCCCTCTGGCAGCAGGGCTGTGCCTCCTCCAGGGAGTGCTGGGATGGTGGGGTATAAATGGTGGTTTTCCTAAGAACATGACAGCACAAATATACGCATCTATTGAACTGCTCAGCTCACCCTGGCAGTGTTAATTTCTGGCCCTGGTTTCTTCCAGACAAGCTCACAAGCAGCCTCCTTGAAACAAAATTGAGTACATGCTTATGTATTTTGCGGGACAACGTTTTCATAGCCTGGAGCCCAAATAACAGTTTTTTTTTTTTTTCTTATTTTTATTTTTTGTTTTGTTATTTTTTGTTTGTTTTTGCTTTGTGAGACACCAAGCTCTCAAGCTAAATGCTATCAGTTCGACTGATGGAGTTAACAACAAAAATGTAGAAGGAAACAGAGCCGGTGAAATAGCTTGTGATTATTATCTGAGGGCTGGGTGGAGTACCTATTGGAGAGGCAGCAGCACAAGCAAGCACATCCAGATTAGAGAAGCTGATGTTACAGAACTTCTTTCCCTGCTAAATGTTTTACTTCTCTCTGAACTTCCCATCTCTCTGGGAGTGACAGCTCTGTGACCTGCACGCACCAGGGAGACCGGTCCCAGCTTCTCATCAGGGAACATGAGGTCACACAGAGGAGACAGAAAAAGAACTGCCTTTGTTTTTTAAGGAATACACTTTGAATTATTAATGTGTTCCTGAAGTCTGGTTCCTCACAACACGAGCTATGAGGCCTTCCAATTACACGTATTTAACACACACACAAATTATCTTGCCAACTAAGACGAAGGCTGCTTTAAAGACTACAGGTATTACTCCTGCAACTGCAGCCAAGAAACTTTGATAGAGCAACTGTGAGGTGAGACGCAGAACAACCGCAGGCACTTTACAAACTAAATCTCACTGTAAAGAGGTGAGGCTTCCACGGTGTCCTGGAAATGTCTAGGCACCTCACACCAGCTCCTCAGGTGTGTAGCTGGGCTCACCTTTCCCTGGATGCCTTGAGAACCTTTTGAAGGTCTGGAAGGACCGTGACCTGGCTCTGGAAGTGATCTGCCCAAAGCACTGCTGTTCACGTGGCACGGGAGCACAGCAGCAGGCTTTCCCTGGCTCCCAACCCCTTTTTGCTTTCTTGCCAGCCTGGGGAAAGTGTTTCATGAAATCCTCACCAATATTCAGTGGTTGCGCTGGGGAAAAAATGACAGCATAGAACATAAGCACTGACATACAGAGGCTCCACGGGTGGTGGTGACATTGATAGAGGGAGATTTCTGAAAAGGCACGGCAGACTTCAGATGCCAGGTTGCTTCTGGAGCCGTAAGTGGCTGCTTAGTCTTGCTGCTTTTGTTTTCATGGCTGCAAATCTAGCTCCTTGAAAACACGCCCTGTCATCGTATACTCTGTTCAGACTCAACGTTTGTGACTCAGACAGGCTGCCCAAAAGCCTTAAAACGGCTCGAAGCTAAGGTCCATGGCAGCTGGCAAAACGCCCGGTTGTGATGGGATGCAATGAAATCGCGCTCGCGCTGCAGGGTGCTGCGCTCGGGATGCAGCCGGATGCCCTCTGGCAGCGAGCAGCTGGGGGCAGCAAGCACCGCTCACATGGAGCCGGAGCCACACGCCCCAGCTCCAAAGGTGTCTGAGTCAGGAAGGTTCTCAGCCCTCAGAAACTCACATCTGGTCCCGTGTAATTCTCTAGCCTTCAAAGCAGGACTGCCAGGGGACAAAAGTGGAGCCTACACGTGTGAGACATTTGTTTAGCCCACACATTGTGCCAAGCAATGATGTCTCTTTAATCTGGGTGTTTTTAGCTGTGTAACTCACCCTCAGAGGGCAACTCATACTCCAGCATAGTGTGAGGAGGACTTCAGAAGGATGTACTGAAGCATCTGTACCAAGTGACTGCCAGTGCAGGGGTTGACTGAGTGGCCTGTTTTCTCTGCAGAAAGCCTCCAAACTGAGTGACAGCCTTGAGATCACTTCAGTGTCCAAAGTGATGGCAGCAGACCATTAACTCTTGCACCTACACCCTCTGCAGCAAAATACTCCAACCAGTTGTTAACGGTACTTAATACCTGCACCAGCAAATGAGTCACCCAGGGCCTTTTTTCTGGGTCTGAGAGCTGCACCTGCACAGCCCACCTCATGTCCTTGGAATCAACCTTGTTTCCATCACAGCATAGGGCTGAGCCATCTCACTAAGCTGTTAGGACCAGGCCTGGGCCAGGCTGCCATCAGGGAGAACCCAAGCTGCCACAGGCCAAAGCTTCCCTTCGCTGAAGGCCCTATGGCCTCTTCTCCCTCTGCTAAGGAAGTCCTGGGGGATTTACAGCTTTATGCCATCTATGGATAAGCTTGCTCCACACAGGGGTTTTTACTCAACAGTGTGACTGACTGGCTGCAGCCTGGTGTCATGCTGCACAAGCAGCTGGAGCTGCATGGAGCCACTTCACTTGGATGGCAAAAATGCATGAGTCAGATGGAAGCTTGGTGTAACCTGCTTGTTTATAAGGACTGCATACAACGATGATTCTTTTCCCCTCCTTGGCTGACTTAGAGCAGGAAGAAGCCTCTGCTCTGAACTCACAGCGAGTTCCTTTAGTGAGCTCTTGCGTGGAGGAACCTCACTTCTCCATTTCTCTGCAGGATGCTCTCAGACCATCTGCAGTCCCAGGAGCTAGCAGCAAGCCACACAAGCCTGATGCACTCGTTTGCACTTTCAACCTGCAACAAGCATCCTGGGCAGAGCACTAGCTGTAGCAGTAAGGTTGCAGGAAAGGCCTGCAAATGCATGTAGTTACCTGAGGCTTGACAGGGAACCAAATACTGAAGTGCACAGCTGTGACGCCCTCTCCCCCAAAAAAAGAACAACAAGACTCTTTCAGTTTCTAACTAAGTTTGCCCATACTTTTTTTCTAAACACTGCACCTGAGTGCAGCCATCCATGTCTGCTTCCTGCCATGAGCCAGGTATTGAAATGACATACCAGGGCAGGGCCTCAAACATGCCAAGGCCACGTTTATTTGCCCACATGTAGTCATGTGGTGTTATTTTAAGTACATTAGTTTCCCCTGCACGGCCTCCAACTGGCTGCTTTGCCCATCCCAGAACATCCAGAACACCTATACGAGACTGGTTTGTCTCCGCCCAGCAGGGATGAGTGGAGTGGGATGCATGCACATGCCTGAAATAGTGTCACACAGCTCCACTTGAGCAGCACCTCTGTCTGTCAGGCTAAGACCACGCAGTGTCTGCGGGTGCGTGCAGCTTGCAATAACAGCAACTGATCAACAATTGCATGGCATTGCACACAGCAAGGTGCTGAGACCGCTGCCCCAGGAGTGAGGAGTAGCAGAGGAGAGAGGGATAGAGGCACAGCAGCGCTCCCTACAAACAGTCAGCCATCCTGAAAATAGCAAGGGAGCTTAAATAAGGGTGTTTAAATAACGGTAGGTTTAATTAAAACTGCTCTGAAATTAACTGCAGAAACAGAGCGTATTTACACGTGTGCTCAAAAAATCCTCAGACAGAGCTGCTGTAGGGTCAGTGGGAAGTGCAGCGTGCGGGAGGCACTCAGTGCTGCCCTGCCTGCCAGCCCTCGGTGCCGCACTGCCTGGGTTCACAGGGGCCCACAGGCCCCAGTTAGAGAGCAAATTCTGCACCCTCTCCCCCTTCAGCTTTCATAGCCCATCTTCTGCATGTCAGGAGATCCAGGAGTGTTTTAACTTCCTTTAACAATGCCGAGAGTCTCTTGAAGTCTCATGATGTGGTGCCATAGGTCTGAGAAAAACACGGGAGCCTCAAGACAAACTCCTGCATGTGATGATCCTTAAACTGCACTGCTGAGCTGCCATGCCCTAAACAGACAAAAACAAAGGGTGCTTTAGTTCTCCAAACAGCACGTGGGGTTGGGGTGCTGCTCCCCAGCCCGAGCACTGAGCACAGTGCTGCCACAGGGGCAGCTGATGGAGGGCCCGAAGAAATCAGGGCAGCGGTCAAAATTCCAGATCTCTGTGCCAAGGAATCTCGGCACTGTCTTAACATTATTTCAGGCTGATTCAGCACAAAGCGAACAGCCCTCGCTCTGCGTTTGGCACCGGCTGGGTTCAGCCCATCGCCGAGCCCTCGGCCACGGCTTGCAGCACGCTAACACGATCACGGTGCAGCGTGGAGCGGGGCAGGACGCTGCGACATAAGGCGAGCCCCGGCGGCGGCAGGAAGGCAGCGGGACCGCAACGCGGCGCCGCCTGCACGCTGCCGGCCGCTGCAGCCCCACGGCGCTCCGCTCGACCGCACGCTTGCACAACCTTAGCCCCACCCCCACGT
>VXAB01009619.1:106766-140917 GCA_013399175.1 Odontophorus gujanensis
AACCTTAGCCCCACCCCCACGTGACCCGCACGCCCCGCCCCGTCATGCAAAGCAAGGAGTCGTTCGGCGGCCAATGGGGAAGCGAGCTCCGCTGTTGTATTTATAGACGCTATTTAAAGAGCCCCTGGGAGTCTCCGCGCGGCGCTGGGCGGTGGCGGCTGGGAGCGCACGTGCGCCCGGGGGGCGCTGTGACGGGGTGGGGTGAGCGCGCACCCACTGCAGGGCCCGCCTCTGTGTGGAGAAGTGAGTGCGGGCTGCTGGGCGCCTCAGTGTTCTCTGCTAGTGCCCTGCTACTGAGTGCTTTGATGGTGCTGCGAGTGTGCACATGACTTCACCCCCTGTTTTGTTTGTGCCTGACGGTTGTTTCCAGGATGAAGTATAAGTGGAGCTGGGGAAGGGAGAGGCACTGTGAGTGAATCTGTGAAAAGCAACAGATTTCTCATGCTTGTGCTCTTAACGCTGCATCTGATGGCCGTGCAAGCAGTGCAAAGATTCTTTGGGGCAGGCCCTGCAAGAACCTGTATGCTAAAATGCTGTAACGGGTAAAGCACATCATATGAGAGCTTTTTGAGACGCTTAGGCTGCCAATTTCCTTCCCTGTTAAAGATCTCATTGCTGCCACAATGGGAGAGAGGATGAAACATATTTTGCAGATGGAATGTTCTTCAAGCGAGCTGTTTCAGTTGTGTTTGTTTTCCCCTCTGTGTACTCTAACCTTATTACTTGCACTTTTGATGGCATCTACTGCAAAAGTGGCTGCAATGCCTACATACAGTTTTAAAGCTCTGTGCTTTAAGATGCCCTGCAGCTTAAGTGAATATAGGGAAATTTGTGTACTGAACTCCTGTTAGTGCATGACGTTGCTGATGTTGTTAGCAATTCTACAGCTTCTTTGTACTCTGACTTTTATTTCGTAATTAATGAAAGCGTAAACCTACCAGATCTAAGAAGTGTGGAGTTGCACTTGTGAGGTGTCATTGGCAAATGCCATCTGCCCAGCAGTTGTAATGCAAAGGATGCTTGGTCTCCACCCCTCTCATCAGTGTGCACAAAGAAGTGAACAGCTTTCAGATTTTAAATCGGCAGATATTGGAGGCTGAGTGGGAGAAAGGAAGGGAGGAGGCTTTTGCACGTCCAAATGTGTTGGAGCAGGGGAGCGGGGACAGGCACACATACCAGACCCCTGTGGCTGATGAGCAGAAGGCTTGTTCTGCAGGGTAAGGTCAGGTGGAGAGGCAGGGCCTGTGCTGACAGAAGGGAGGAAAACAAGCTCCATCTGTGACTGTGCTGGAAGGCTTGTGCTGAAATCCAAGAACTCCCTGTGTGTGCTGGCGGGGACTGGTACTTCGTGAGCAGCCTGAGTTGGGAAACGATGCTGAAGTCTCTCTGTTCCTCTTTCAGGCTCTTACCTGTATTTGTTAGCCTCCTCAAGGCTCATTCTACTTATTAACCCTGAAGCAATTTTTGTTTGTTTGCTTGATTTGTTCATTGGTTTATTGCTACCCATGAGAACTGAATAGTGTAGGGTATACCTCAGGCTGTGTCCTGTTACCACACTTGGCAGCCCCAATGTTATCAAATCCCCCATAGCCCTGGAAACAGCATACATCTGATTACCGTAACTGTGTCCACACCAAGACTTGTGCCAATGACTCTCCTTAATAGAGAAGTTGAATATTAATCAATTGTATATATGTATGTGTGTGTGTCTATATATCATAAAGGGAGAAATGTGGTTTTACTTTCTTGCAAATGTTTCTCAAAGGTTACTCTGAATGTAAAAGTGATCTGGCTTAAACTCACTTTAAGAATTAAAACATAATTAAAGCGCTGTGGGGCCTGTGGCAAGGTTACTATTATACTGATGTTGCCTATTCATTGTTATAAACCAGCACAAGATAAACAGGACTCTTGGATGAGTAGCCACATGGCAGGGGCTGTGTGGCTGTAATGGCATTTTGGCACCAGTAGGGAGGTGCCAAAATTGCTGATGCCCTTCTCCCTTAGTCTTAACAGTGTGTGATAGCGCTCTGTCCATGACTTGCTGGCTCTCTCTTGCTTGTCCTCCTGCAAGTTCACTCATGCAGCAGAAGGCCACAAGTACTGGTAGTACTGACTGAGAAAAGTGGGCAGTTCTCTGCTAGGTGAATGAGCTGAATTATTTCCCACATGTTCCAATGAGCAACAGGAACAGTGCAAGGGCCTGACAGGGCAGTCTAAAGAGGGAGAAGTGGAAGCGCTGCCTGTTTGGGTGTCCAGATGGTACAGCTAAGGCATTATTGTACCAGAGTTGCCACATTTGCTTTCCTAGTGTAGTTATTTCAGTAGGGTTGTAGGACGATGTCTTTTCTTACATACAGCTTTTTGGCTGTTTGTCAGTCTGAAGACTGCTGTTCCCATCAAGCTGCCAATCTGTGGAAGCACATCCAGATAACTTGTCAGGCAGAAATCATGCAAGATGGTTTGAATGGAGGGTCTGAGTTTGAATACTTGGTCTGGTCTCATCAGAAATGAAAGGAGTGCTTTCTGGAACTGTTCCATTGGCACTTGGATGAGGCCAGTAGCCAGCAGAAGGGCTCGGGATGGTAACAGATTTTACCAGCACAGCCAGATTCAGGAGATGCAAAGCGTTAACAGTTGAAAAATTAAAAAAAAAAAAAAAAATCAACTCTAAATCCAAAATATTTCATACCCTTGCAAAAAGGAATGTTCATTCCTACTTTGGAGTAGAGTTCAGTCTACTTTAGCATACATTTTTCAGCCCTTAAGTTGCACTAGTTTTTCAGTCCTCATACCTGCTTGAGTTCTATCAGCCTTAGACCTGAGGGCATCTGGGCATGTGAAAAGGAGTCAGAGTACGAAAACTGGACTTTGAGTTGTGAGTTTGGCTTGCCATCTGCTCAACGGGCTCATGGAACTGGAGGAGTATAGGTATGCAGAATAGTATCCCACAGGAAAGGTCAGCTCAGTGGAGCTGATGTGGAAGGTGATTATATTTTTCACTTACAACAGAAATTCAACCAGGTTTTTTTTTGTTTGTTTGTTTTTTAAGTTGAATAAAGTACACTCCAAGGGAACATTGCAAGGATGTATTTTGGCCTTCTGGAGGTAGCCCTAAATTGGACTGTCAGTGCAGGCTTCTCTCTTCTTCCCTCTGTCCATCTTGTTAATTATTAATCCAGTCTGTTGAGTGCTACATTCTTCTTAGTGACTCCTCCCATATTTCCTACCTGGGCAGCTTGTCTTGCGTTATTAGTCTGCAGACTAGAATTGCTCCTTCATGAAGTATGGCACTCTGGAAAGAAACGGGCAGCAGAGTGTACAAAAGGTGTGTCATCCAGGCCTTGTGGCATGCTATAATACAAGAACTGTCTTGCTTATTCATCATGTTGCATTCTTAAATGACCTTTACAGCATCCAGTAAAATGGCTTCAGGTTATGGTGGACTTTGTGATCTTTTCAGTACCTGCAATTAATGAGGAGGGAGAAGTAAATCTAGCATCAGAAATTTACTGGAACTGAATCCTGTGCATAATTTAACACTTTGGGGAGTGAACATTCTCTTCTTTCTTGGAATAATTTAGAGGCAGCTTTGAAATAGAACGCATACATATAAACATATCATGGGATTGAAGATCTCATAGTTTTCTCCAGCATTACATCTCTGTCTACAGGATGTACCATGCAGTAATCTCTGAACTGTGTTTTGCAAAGTGTTTCTCTTCTAAGTAGACTCAAAATAGTCATGTTGGCATAATTTCATCCTCCTTCCCCTAAATAAAGGACTGCAGGATAAAGCCCAATGCAGTGTAATTCTGTGCCTGTATTATAGATGGGAAAACTGAGGAGAACATGTCCTCAGTTACCCAGTTAATCTGCAGCAGAACCAAGCATATTGTTCAGAGGCACTCATTTGTTGTCCTCTCCTATGTTAGTGGAACAACTGGCTTTGTAGATCCATAGTGAGATACTCCACACTGTTAAAGTCGATAATACTGGTATGACATTTGCAAATATATTCATGCCCATTGTATGTGTTGTGCTATTTACAAAAAGCTTTGTTTCTGTTAATTCCTTTTAAGACTAGCTTCTTCAGGATCTGCTATTGTTAATCCAACTCTTGGAAAAGCCTACAAATTCTACTGAAGAGCTGAAGGAGCTCTCAGCATGCAGTGGAGCAGCAGAATCCAGATCTTGGGCAACAGACCTTGGTGATGGCATTTAGAGAAAGCTTTTTGCTCTAACTTGTGATGTTTACTCAGCTAAGAATATATAGTTGTAGTAAGTTTTTCATATGTGCTTTCAGTACCAGTAAACAAAAGCTTTCTCAAGTAAATGAACAGCAGTGTTGTTGTTCAATATGTTTTTAAAGCTGGGACTGATTTATTTTAAAGTTAAATAAAACCTGTTGGGTAAGTTAGGGTGTCGGTTACCACACTTCAAACTACAGTAATTTGCACTCTTTTGCCAGTGACCTCAGCATTTACCTGCACATGTGTTATCTGCAAGAGAGCAGAAGTTTTTAATTTCTCGAGGATGAGGAATCTTGTAGATTAGTACAGAAATGCATTTTTAAATGCCTAGGTCAAAGCTTTTTTTCCTTATTCTCTGCTTATTCTCATGAAAGAGATTGTACCCCTGCTGGGCTTTGGGGCTGTAGGCCTGGAGCGATGCATGGAGCTGAAAGCCAGAATCAGCAGATTCATTCCCTGGATGAGACTGAGGGTTATATCCCATGTAAGCTTTAGAGGGCAAGTTAGGACTCAAATGGAGCAGGGAGTGCACCAAGCTGAGGTGTCACTAAAACATCTCTTGGTTACCTGCATGGTGGTCCCAGTCTGATCTGCTCAGAACGAGCCCCTGAAGATGAGGAATCAGAACTTTCATTGGAACCCCCTCTGTGCATTTGCATTCGACATCTTGGAGGTGAATCACTGTTGCTCAGAGGAAACCTGCAGCTCCGAAGCCTGAACCTGATAGCTTGCTTTGTGGAGTTATGCAGTCAGGTTCCTGGTTCATCAGATAAGGCTGATGTCACATTTCTATTGATCCAACAAGCAAGAATTTTCAGTCTGCTGTTTTCAGGGTACAGAATATTCAGGGCTTCAGCAAGGCATGCTCCTTTCTGGATCACAAAAGCAATGCAGCCTCCTTTCTTAGCATCATAGGAGCAACCTGCAGGGGCTCACACTGATGTCCAAATTCATGGGGAGCTGCTGTGTTTTCTTCTTTTCTCCATTTTGTGCCTCTGTTCACCCAGAGCTGGCTTGCTTGCTTTCTTTCCCACTCTTGGTAAGCCCTGATTGTATTAGTGACCCATGGTTCCTGGAGAAACCATGGAAATGGAACCATGTGCTTGGTTTTGGCTGTTAAATCATCATATCTGGGATAATTTTTATAATGGTGTCACTATGGCTACTAGTGGTAGTTTTTGATTCTTTGTTTTTTAGGGTGAAATTGCTTGATTGTAAAGTGAGTTAGAATTTTGCCAGGAATAAATAAATGTGGCTAAGTGTTCTCAGAACTGCAAAACACTTCTGGTGAAAACTATAGACTAGTCTGGAGAGTGCTGTTAATGGTCAGGGGAAAGATACTTCTGCAAAGCAGACCAAAGCTGCATCGAGCTACCTGTATGGAGTTATCACACTGAGAAAGAAAAACACCTGTTTCAGAGTAGAGAAGTGGCTAATTTGTGAGACTCAATACCTTGGGTACTCTTCTCTTGCCTGGCTGAGTTGTGTGCGTGCACATTGAGCCTGAATTCTCTCTCAGTTGAATCTGAAATTCATTTGCTGCAAATGTTTGCATGTACAATCAAGGAAGTGCCCAGGCATCTCAAGTGCTTGCAGAAACTCACAGCAAAAACCAACCAACCAAGCAAAAAAGCTTTGAAGAGATTAACTGAACAAACTGAATATATTTCAATATTTGTTTTTCCCATTCAACCCATCGTATAGCAAACAATACCTTGTAGCTGGCACTTGGAAGAAAAATGCATGGACAAGAAGTACAGAAATTAAACCACAAGATTGTAAGAGAAGTCAGTTAACAACTGCTTCAGTAAACAGTTTACGCATACGAAAAGTTCGGGCTTACAGTTTCACTTGGGCAGCTGTGATTCTGCAATGTGTTATCCCTCATCAAACTGTGAAGTAATAAGAAAATGGTATGCTGACAATTCCTATCATTATCTCATAACTCTCTTGGGCTTTATTGCGGGGCTGTTGCAGATTTACTGTGTCATCTTGGGCAAGTGATTCAAACCTGTGATGCCTCGGTTTCCACCACTGCAAAATGAAGGCGATGCATAAAGGTGCATAGGGATGATTCGGCTTTCGAAAGAAGCTTGCAAAATCAAATTGAGAGCTGTTGAAACAGCCCACCTGTAAGATGACAAGATGCTATTCTGTGGATCGTGTGTAAAAGACTGTAATAAAAAAATAACTTCATTTCTTAGTGTCAGGACACAAGCCTGTGGTCTTAGCTGGTATCCATTTTCTCTGTAAAATTCGTGATGCTATATGCAAGTTGTTGCAGAAAATGTCTGTTGTCACATTGTCAAGCTCTCGCATCTGTAGTGTAGAACAGTGTACTTCTAGTGTGTCTCCTACCTGGTTCACTTTGTATCACAGGCTGAGTGGAGCTGACCCTTCCTCCCTTCCCTCCATCATAGTTTTGGTGAGGGAAGGACCTGTTTCTGAATTCATTTGATATGCTCATTCAAATGTAGGAGAAGTGCTGGAAAAGGTAAACGTTTCAGTTAAATTTGAGGTTAACTGAATAATAAACAACAAATTGGTTTTTGTTTTGGGAGTTATCAAAACAGCACAGTAGCAAAGTTTAAAAAGCAAAAAACTGTCTGAAGTGTTTTTTTTTTTTCCTTTTTTTCTTTTAATTAAAAGAGAAAAAAAAAGTTTGATCTAAATTGAAAGGATTTTTTTTTCCATATCCATGTAGACAACAAATAAAAGGGGATGCTAATCATTGTAGGTCATTGTAAAGTGAAAATGTTCTTATGCCTATGATAAGGGAAAACAGAGTCTCAAAATAAGAGCTAATTCAAATCAAATCAGGATCCAAACACTGAATGCTTTTGAGGACTTCTGAAATCCAAACGTTGGTATGCCAGGATTAAAGAATAAAGCAGAACCATGTGTAATGTCAAAAACTGAGATTATTTTTTAATGTTTGTCTCTCTGTTCTTCAACCTTTCATCTTTTGTTGTCTATTTTTCAGTAGCTATAGTGACCATTAAGATGGTCTCTTCCTTCCAAAGCAATTATACAGAAATGAGAAGCTGGTGGACCTATTCTGCCAAGAAATTTCCACTGAATCTCTGTCACGTGGTTTCAATGCCTTTTCACTCGTCAGGGCTGTCTTTTGCAGTATCTTTGGTGGTGAGAGTCTTCTTGGAGTGGACGTGTTGTGACACAGTCTGTGATGGTACATGTTACCACCTTGGCTTTGAGAAATACCAACTGAAGGAGCTTTTGGTTAATTGTTATTATTTATACAGTCATTATTTCAGAGTATTCTGCTAGACTTGTTTTAACTTAGTTGGGCAAAACCTGCAGTATTACTGAGTCTTTGGAGTATTGTAGGGATGATTCTCTTTTATTAAACACTTTGATTTACCCTGCCTATCTGGTCGTTATACAGATAGACTGGTTTATACTTTTACTTATTGCAGATCTGATCTTCAACTTTTCATGTGTTTCAGTTTTAAATGGAAATGGGAGCAAATGGAAAGCATAGCCTATCTTTTGTTGTTGTCTTTTTATAAGAATAATTTGGACACGATAAGGGAGAGAACATCACAGAAAAGTTCTCTCATAGGGACTTCAAAGTCTTTCTAGCACCTGGTGGCATTTAGCATGGTTTATTTGGGGGTAGACACTGGGAAAATGCCTTTGGAGACTTTGTTACTGTTTTGGCCACTAAGAAGAAAATGGATGTTTGACTCCAGGGTGGAAATGAGGAACAAAGAGAACAGTTCACCCCTCCCTGACACTGTTCCCCCCCAATGTCTTTGAAGCTGTTCAAAGGGGATGTCACATAGCAGAAATGGTTTTCTTTGGAGTCCTGTGTTGTGAGAGAGAACTAGAACAGTATTTGGCTCCCAGCATTTGTATGTGCCAAACATGGAGCAGATGAACAGGGCAGAGGTTACATGGAGAGTGTTTGCCTACTCCTTGAGATATAATCCCCCATCTCTTCTAGTTTATGAAGAACTCTGGGCCAGGTCTGTGAAGAGGCAAACATCAGAGGGCACTATGGTGGTCTAGAGTAAGAGAGATGCTTTGTCTGATAAGAGCCTGGAACAAAGCAAATAAAATTCTTTCAGCACTTTGAGCTTAATGTGAAGGTATTAAGGGTGAAACTGATGGCATTAAAATGTTTTCTGCTTTCTTTGTTACAGAGCAGGCTGTTTGCAGCAAAGATTATAGACCATGGAAAATTGATTGGGGAGCACTGATGTTGAATCACACTGTGTTACCCCATTGAAATAATCATAAGATCCTTAGAACTGAGTACTGTATATGTTTCCAGTGCCACACAGGACACAAAAACACTCTGCTTACCCAAAGAGAATTGTCAGGATACACTGTAGAACTATGCAGAACCAATTTGTGATTACAAAAAAAAATATTTTTGACAGTATATATTAAATAATTTGGAAGAACTGATGAACTCTTCATGATGGTGCAAAAAATGGCATTTTCAAGGAAAGCTATGCTGCAAAAAAGTGGGAGACTTATTCCCACAAATCTACACAGAAACTCTTGTGCTCCTGTAACTCTACTGGCTTTATTTTTAATTGCAGACCAGAACAAAGACTTAGTACCTTCACAATTAGCAGTTGTAAATGGACATGATGTAAGGACTAACTTTTACTCAAAATTTTCTTTCATGCCCTATTTAGATGGGTAATTTCATGTATAGGCTAAGACAGTAATTGAACATGTTTTATAAAAAACGTTCCATACAGCAAATTTTCTTCCTCCCTCTTTTGTAGTGAGAGTCTTAGCCTCTTCAGTGGGACTTCAACAGGACGTGACTAAATCCTCAGAGGTTAGCACCTGAGGCTGCTAATGTTTCCAAGATATCCTGATGCAGCTGCAGTGACTCTATTCTGTGTTGACAATCCTGTCCTAGAAATGAACTGCTTAAGCCGTGGAACTTTGGCTGTCACTGATGGTGAGGTAGGTAAGCTCTGTAGCCTTGTCTTTAAGCAAACTCTTGCCAATTCTTTGCATGCTGGCAATGTTGAACATGTCTGTTACATTCGTTTTAGGTCTAAACTGTTGTCTAGGTCTAACTGTTGTTAGGCAGAAACTAGACTGCAGTTCTAGATTTAAACTTCCCCATTTTTGTTTTTTTAACTACATACTAATGTGCACTGCCCATCCCATCACCACGATAGGTGTGAGAGCAGAGAACAAACTGGGACAATATGTTTAAACCAAGGAGATAAAATGCTGGGTTCTTTTTCCATGTCGTATTATATGACAAGAAATTATTCTGTTATTTGGAACAGTATTAACTAAGGTGAAGGTGATGCTGTAGGACAGGAGACTGGTGTGGTCTTCAGCTAATCTTCAAATAGGAAACATAAGTAAGTGCAGCAACCTACTGTATGAAAGTTAGCAATTAGGAATTTCAGTGAGACAAGTTAGATGAATGCACAGACCACTGGAGGGTAAAGAAAAGGAAAAGAAAAAGGAAAGAGTAATTCTCAAGGGAGACATTATAAGGAGAAATAATAAAACTGTCTTCTGTGCTGTCAAGAGCTGACCTGTTTCCAGACGTGATTAGGTGGAGCTGCATGGCTGCTGGAATACCTGTGCATGGTGTGAACACTGCCCTGTAGGCTATCTCCTTACAAACCTGCCCCTGGGTAAGAGGTACTTTCTTCAGCTCCAGAGTAATAGCTGAGAGCACATGGGCAAGAGCTGTAGTCAGTACAAAATTTCACTGAAGTCACTGGTGGCTTGTAGGTGTATGAACTTGCTTGCTCACTTTTGATTGCAGGATCCTGGACCATAGCTGCCAGAAAATCTTACGATTTGCTACTCTTGGAATCTGTTATTTCTCAATCTTTCAAACACGCCAGGACTTGGCTGGCAATGTACAGTTCTTGCTGGACAGGACCGCATAAAACATTAATATAAACGTCTTTGAGCAAACTGATCACTTGATTAGATTGTCTCGTAAGAAACTGATCTGGTGTAATAATGATAGTGATTGGAAGTGGCTCTTGCCTCACTGGAATGAGACTGTTCTGCTGCAGATCTGCTCACTGGCAAGCTCTTTGATCAGTGTTCAAAGGTTAAGCTAATGGAAGCTAGCAGAGAACTGCTGAGTAGATATTACACTCCTAACTTTGTCTTCGCTGAGGATGGTGCATGAGTCTGTATTTTTCCTAGTGTCTTTGGAGTAATCAGGGCTCTCTCTCCTGCAACTCTTACAAAACCAGAATTCTGAAATGTCTAGGTAATATATCCAGAAGAGATAAGCAAGGAGTACAGGGGCAGCAGGAGGTCAGCTGTTTTGTTAGTTGTTTTTTTTTGTTTGTTTTTGTTTTTTGCAATTTGGTTACTGATTTTTGTCTGTTCAAGATATTTATGTACAGCTTCCTGTCCCTTACATTTCTATTCAGTGGGAATAATAGTTTTTCCTTTATTTAAAAACAGTGATCTGTAGTCCTTGGACAATGTGCTGCTGTGGTTAAAAGTACAGTGTGAGCTCCTTGTGATGGGAGGTATTCCCTTCGGAGTGTTTTGGGTAGGGCAAGTCATCTGCTACCCATTCACAGAGTTACAGTCAGACCTCCCCAGCTCAGGTTTTTCGAGGTCTCTGTAGGGTAGGAAGCGAGACCAGCAGGGGTTAATATGGTGATGACCTTTGCAGCTGGACTCCAGCTGCTGGTTCCAGCTGCCAGCTGCATAAAGAAGGGAAGGGGGTGGGGAGAAATGCTGCTAGTCCAAAGGTAGGGAAGGCTTTGCACTGAAGAAATTAAAGAGCTCTTTGCTCATTTGCCTCCTGAGAACCCCATTGTACTTCGTTTTCCTCCCTGTTCCCTAGCAAACAAAGAGGCATTTCTAAACATGAAGGTATCCTGAGAAAGACAGAGACCATCCTCTCTAATGGGAACAAACAGAGCAGGCTGTGTAGAAGAGCCTGACTGTGAACTAGCCTTCCATATTGAAGACCCATATATTCCTGACATAGCCTTGGATCAGCTGCTTTCAGTCTAAGCTGATATGGTTTATCTTTGTTCCACTTAACTTCTTACTGCTTATTAGGAAGGTCTTTTTTTTCTTCTTCTTCTTTTGGGGATGACTGCGGAACTGTCTCTAAAAATTTGTGTTTTTTTCAGCTATTTTTCTATAGGCAGTGCAGAGAGAAGCTTAATTGATTTGTGTGAAGTCTAGGAGTAATAAACTAAAAAAATGTTCTAGAAATAATATCATTATCCATTTTTACTGTCGAGTCTAACTTCCCTTCCTCTCTCTAATGTGACATTTGCTTTTTACACCTCTGTGCAAAGAGCTGAAAGCTGGCTATGTGTTCACTGTAATTATGAGTCAGCCTTTACTGATGGTGACTCAAATATGTGACTCTGGCACCTGTTTCATGTCTGTCTGGGTTTTGGATAGCACTGATGGTGGCACATAAAGCAAAGGTAAACATGAGTGTGTTCCTTTCCCAGAAGCTATTTGTTCAATGCGTTGGATGATAAAGAACAAAAGCTGTTATAAAAAGGTGTTTACAAAATTGCGGCTGCAATAATAGGACTTTGTGGGGGGTGTTTTGTATCACTTGTTTCAGAGGGAGTGGCATGCAGACTGGGTGCCAGTGACTCTAACACTTCCTTTGGAGTGTTGTTTTGTCTGTTTTATTTATTAATTATTAGCATTTCCAAAAAAAGTTACAGTTTCAGTAAATGAGGTTTGAAACCAGTTCTTGAATAAGAGATCCATCATTACTGGAAGCAGGATCAAGATGAGAGAAGTGCAAGACATGAATCTGAACCAGGCTCCAGCCAAAACCTAAACAAAGGTAAAGCTAAAGAGCCTGTATGGTTATTCCGCCTGCAAATGCTGTGCAAGGGCAGGAGCGTGCAGAGGGGATCGAGTCCTGATCAAGTGGGTTAAGAGTGGATCTGCAGCTTATCAGCTTATGGAGGCAGGGGAGGAGGACTTACGGATTTAGTCTTGGGACAAATGGTTTTCTTTCTGTCTTTGTCACTTCTACCTTTATAAACCTTTGCAGCACATTACAGATTTTGAATTTTGCACATAAATGCTCTTAATTGTTTTTACCTGACTACATTAAAGGCAATTGTAAGGTGAGGGTCTAACATCAACATATATACTATTGACATGAGTGTCAGTCTTAAAATCAGGATACTGGAATATTGTCATTGTGCCAGCAGCTCAGAAAAACATTCTGCAGGATTTCCAAGAGCTCTCCAACACATCTCCAGTGATTCCCATTGGTCTGTTTGTGTCTCATTGTTCAGGAGTCTATGTACAAGTGTTTTCTTGTGGTAGGCATTAATCATGATAGTCAGAACAATGCCAGAAGCCCAGAACTGTGGAAGAGATCTTTATGGTTGTGGTAGAATTAACTAGGACATGTGTTTTTTTTGCCAGTTAGCATGAATCACAGTCTATTCCTGATAAATTCAGTGATAGCTAAGCTGTAGTGCTTTGCTGACAGAATGGGAATATTACAGGTGTTAGTTTTTTCCTGTGTTTTTTTTTAAGTGTGCACATTTTCTAGTATAAAACACAATTTCAAAAAGTGGTATTCTTCCAGGAACCTAGGGCACAGTCAGAGGGGAAACATTTGGAAAACTTTCCCAAAGGAGAAAGTATGCTTCTGCTTACCCTTAGATGGGTTGGGTTTGGTTTGGTTTGGTTTGGTTTCTGGAGGAGTAGAAGATACCATCTCGCACCTCACATGTGTCATGCAGAATATTTTAACTGGGGAGGAGTAGCCCAATGAACCAATATAGTCTAGGGTCTGCCCAGCTGGAAGTAGCTTTGCCAAAAAGGACCTGTGACTTGTGGGCAAGTTTTCTCTCAGCCAGCAATGTGTCCTTGTATTAAGGAAGGCAAGAGCCTTCGTGGTTGCGTTAGGAAGGGTGTTCCAAGCAGATTAAAGGAATTTATCCTTTCTTTTAGTTCAGCACTGGAAGAGACACTTCTGGTGTGCTGGGTCCAGTTCTAGAATCCTCAGGATGAGCAAGATGTGGAAATATGGAAGTGAACCCAGCAAAAGGTTACTAAGATGATTAAGGGATTGGGGCATGTGTCATATAAGGAGAAGCTGAGAGCTGGTCTGGGGAGGCTCCACAGATTTTGTCAGTGTGTATAAATATCTGAATGAAAAGTATAAAGCAAGCATGTCCAACCCATGGGCTACGCACAGCCCAGAACAACAACTACTATGGCCCAACCCCTGCTGCCATGCCATCTTGGAGGTGGCTCTTCCCCACCAAGCAGCCCAGCCCAGCTTTGGCCGCATACTCATCACTGAGCAATAGCTAAACATCAGCCCTAGATAATTCCTATTCTCTCAGTGAAGCCCAGGCAAGCCAAAAGATTGGTCACCCATGATATAAAGTGAATGGAGACAGGCCTTTTCAAGTAGTGTCTAGTGACAGAATGAGAGAAAATGGACACAATCTTTCTTCCTTAAGCAGTAAAAAGAAAAGGTTTTTTTGCTGTATGGGTGATCAAACAGGAGAAGAGATTGCACTAGAGAGGTTGTGGTGTCTCTGTCCTTGGAACTATTCAACACTCAGTTGCGCCTGGTCTTGAGCAACCTGGTCTGGGTGGCCCTGCTTTGAGCAGAGGGTTGGACAAGTCATGAATGTCCAACCATTTGGTTTATGTGGGCTGCTCTGAGTGAAGAGGAATTGTCTCAGGCCACATATAAAATATATAATATACTTAATGTATATAAGTAACAGAACATTTTATTTTTTAATTTTTTTTATTAAAACTGCACAATAAAACATCAAACTAGTGGGTTGGGCAAGTGTGGACTATATGATTTTCAGATATGCTTTTCAACCGTAACCATTCTGATTTTGTGCGGCAAATACTAGTCCAGGACAGTGAAATGTAATGTGATTTACTTCCTTTAAGACCAGCTGTACAAATCCTGAGGTAGCATGCTGGAATATGCATGGAGTCAACATATGAGGCTCTGAACATTTTAGAAAGTTGTTCAGACATAGGGGCGTTGTTGGCGTGAGGAAAAGTCATAGTTGACTTTGTGTGTTGCTAATTGCACATGACCGTATAGAAGCTGTTGGGTCAGGTTTGTTCCTTGTTGGTCAGCCATGATTTGGGATAGACAAAAGTATCTTTAGCTTACTTGTCTGGTTGTGTGGTTGAAGAGACTGCTGCCATCATGGGAGGCTATTCTAAGCTAGAGGTGAGAAAAGCAGGTGCTCACCAGAAAGCCTCAGAAATGAGGTTTGGTGACGAGTGGAACTGTGGGAAAAGGGACGAAGATCCAGCCAGAGTAAGGTACATTGTGCAACAAAGGCAAATTGGCATCCAGCAGCTCTGCAGCAGCAGCTCACCTGTTGCATCATCCATCTGTGGGGAACTGTATTACAAGGGAGGCTCCTGCTGGCATGATATCTTGCATCTTTCAAAAGGCTTTGAGATGGCACCACATTACCCGCATTACTCTTCCAGAGTGAAAAAGCAGCTCTGGCCATTTTCAGCCCTCTAAGTTTATAATGAGTATTACAGAAGCTCCTTTTGCCAAAGTTTTGCATTGTTTGAAGGACACTTCCCCAGAAAATCTGGAGCTTCAAGGAACAAAAAAATACAAGTATTGTGGAAGAACATGTTAAAATTTATATTTATGCAAAAAAATTAGCTGATGACAATAGAATGGTAAGAAACAGTGTTTAGTTTTTTGGATTTTTTTGTTTGTTTTATTTCCTTCTTTTTGTCCTTGAATAGGAGACAGAAAGGAAAGAAAAGTAAGGTTATTTACCTTATTTAGGAAAACATCCAGGTAACAAATGCCCCTTGCTCTTTCTCTTTTCCCTGCATCTAGCTGACAAGCTATCAAAAATTTGGACATTCAGTCTTAGTGTCTAAAGACATTCTGTGTCTTTAGATGATGTATGATAACATCAGTTTGAGAAGGTATTCTAGCTTTATGTACCCCATATTTACCTCCAATTTATATTTGTAGTCAGGTGATTGGATTGAATTCTTCCATTTTTGTTCTCTCTCCTTCCCATCCCCCCTAAATATTGACGTTTAATTTTTCCAGAGAGTGATTTCCCATAGATTATCCAGGCTCAGCCACCTTTTGGGTTTTATCCTTGATAAATTGGTAACCTGGGAAGATTTAAAATGTTCCTTGCCTTTCTTAGTGATGCGATGACCTCTGTCTCAAGTGTGTCCTTCCGAAAGAATAGATGTGTGAACCGAGGTCTGTACTTCATGCATAGACACATCTGGGATCCAAGGACCTGGTTCCTGATGGACACTACATCCTGTGGCAGTCAGCTGCTTTGGTTGACAAAGGGTGTGGAGTCATTTTCCTATGAGAGAGAGGCTTCTTCAAATAAACAGTTGATGTCTATGCCACATGGGTGGGCTGTTCAAGTGTTTGAAAAAGCTTTCCAGAGGACTGAAGCATTTCAGAAGCAGTGGTGTGCTTTGCCCAGAAGCAGAAATGAGGGGACGGAATTTTCTTCATGTTGTGGAGACCCTAACAGCTAATTAACAAGAACAGTGTGCTCTAGATTGCAGCCTTGACCACACCTTAGCCCTCTAGGCAAAGCCTCAGAAATCCAAGGGGACACAAGGCAGTCCATTGAGTTGCATTATGCATACATGTAAAACTGCCACTGAACTCATCATTTTCTGTGCTCAAATCATTTTAACTCACTGAGACAAACTTAATTTTTCCCACAAACACACTAAGAAATTAACTTGCTCCCACCCATGAATATGCAAACAAATGTATAAGTTACACCAAGTATTTCTCTCCTCCTGGCTGCCAAACAAGAAAGGGAGATTGTTACTGTGACTTCTATTTTTAAATGCTTGGGAAGTGCTCGAATGCTACAGCTAGAGGGACTATATTATACCTAGGCTCAGTCTGAAAGAACTCCAGTGGTGCTGCAAAGGCTCACAGAAGTAGCTGAGTGGTGAAATTCTCTGCCTAAATGATGTTAGCAGAATCATACCTTCTGCTTTAAGTTGAGTGCATGTGTCAACCTCCTTAAGTGTATCTACCTTGCTAACTGCTAGCAGGCTGCATATTTCATAAATGCTTTCCACAGCTTTGTTGTGCATGAATCCCAGCCTATTAAAACATAGCCCAAACCTGGCCCAGCCACCCCCCTCCTTACTCTATTTTGGGCTGTGGCTAGGTGTATGGACTAAGATGTTTCACTGGACAGAAGCTGGAAGAAAGGGCCTGTTGTTCTGAATGGGAGGTGTGCTATGTGACATACTGCGCAAAGGATGTGTGCTTGGAAGGGCTGATGTGCAGAAATCATTAGTAGGGTGTGTACAGCACAGAGGGGGGAACCCAGCCCCGGGAGAAAGAGCCAGAGAAGCAAGAGCAAGGGAGAATGAGGGTGGAAGGAGCAGGGGTGGAGGAACAGAGACTAAAAGTTTCCTCTTTCAGCTGTTGGTTTGGTTCAGTCTTGATGTGAAATAGCACTCTCAATGGATCTTGGTCATCTGATCCAAGTGTTTGATGGACTTACTGATATGAATAAAAGACACCTTTACTGCAGAGCTAATTTATAAGTGACATTTATTCAAGGTTAATAAATGATTCAGTGATGACAACTGAAGTTAGCCGGCAGCAATTGGACCTACAAGAGTCACTGCTGGATGTAAAATACCTGAAGATACACAAAAAGGCAACCTCTGGGGTGCATAAGAGAGTGAGAGTTGTGCTTAACTGCTGCTTTGCCTACCTAGTTAGCTATATCTTCAGCTCAGAGAAGCTGAGCTGAACACAGAACCCATTGCAAGAGGTAAATAGAGCCAACTTATCCTTTCCCTTATAGCTCTGCAGGGCTGGGATTAACTTGTCTCATATGGGTGGTTCTATTGCAAGGGGTACCTCAGACCTGGCCCAGGCAGTGCCCTACAGAGTTTCCTGGTCTACACTGGGAGCGAGTGGTATGAACCATCTTTACACTGATAACACCTCAGCTGGATTTGCTCTTGGTGTCAAGATATTCCCAGCTTTTCCTTTAGAACAGCCCTTTGCCCTGCTGGTACAACACAAAGAAGTCAGCACTAAGAGCCAGAGCTGGATTTGACCCAGTATGTTAAAGGGAGTCTCAGTAACAGAAAGGCGATTGTGCGTCAGGAGCAAACAAGAAGGTGTAAGTTAAAGTCCAGAAATGGATGTTTCTGTTTGCTCTGCCTGCGCCATACCTATTCTGACCACTCTTCTTCGTTCTACCTGTGGCTTAGCTCCTAGTCTCCCTGGAACCACTAATTCAAATCCTGGCAGGATTATTCAACCCCTCTGTAATTTTGAGGTTAAATGAAACTGTAAAACCAAAGATTTTGTGGCAAAGTGTTTGCCCTAGTACGCTTAACCAGAGTTGTCCTAAAGCTTTTTCTACGTGGCATGCTGAGTTCATTGACGTCCTGTCATTGGATCTTCATTTTTCCTGATTTATTAATTTATTTAACTCTCTTACTAAATTGGTATTTCTAGATTTAGTCATGTGTTTTGAGGGAGATAGCGTAATACATATTTACTGTCCACATCTTCAGCGTGTACTAATTGATTTGTTTTCTCGCCATTCCTGAATTTACAATGAATTATATATGAGCTAAATATCTGCTTGTTTAACGTAACCATTAATTTTCACAATGGTACTTTGAGTTCAGTGTTTAAGAATTATTAGCTGGGATGAATTCTTTACTCTTAAATATGAAATAGGGCTGTGGGCAATTTGGAAACGATAAATCTGAAATATTTTTCATTATCTGTCAAGCTAGAAGCAGATTGGATGGAGATTTTGTTGTTTTTCTGTAAGAGAAAAAAAAACAACAGAAAAACATGGGTGTCAAAGTGTGACCCAACCCATGTTTTTTTTTAAAAACTCTCCCTTTAGCTTTCTAAACTTAAAAACAACCTTCTATGTTTTTCTCTTTTTTTTTTTTTGAATAAAACATTGCTAAAAATGTTCTCCTGACCTGAAATCTTTAGCTGCCAACATTCAAGTTTTCAAGCGTGCTTTTATAGCCAAGTTACAAATCCATGAAAAATAGATTTATCGCCTAAGTAGAAATTAACTTGAACATCCTTAAGCCAAGATTCACATAATTCCTTTATATTTCAGGATAAAATGTCAGTTATTCTCCTTTTTTCCTCCCAACTCTTGAAATGCTGTATATAAAAGCCAGGTATAAATCCAAATGCTTTTTAAAAATAGGTCATAACTCATGTTGTTAAGAGATAAAGCTCTGTAACTTAAAAACAACTCAAGGCGACTTATCATTCTTTTATTTTCTCCAAAGGTCTTCCGTGCTTTAAGTGAAATAATGAAAACTAAATCATGATGATGTTACCAAAAACAGTGGTAAGTAAGTGGACTCCTGAGCAACTGCACCACCAGCAGCATTTAACTTGTTGTTCAGCAGTGTATAGTATTCCTTTTTTTATTTGATTTTATTTTTTTTCCGAATAAAATTCTAGTCCTGTGGGATGAGGGTTTAACTCTCTAGGTCTCTGGGTTTTCTGGAGGGCAAATCAACATGGTGGAGGTTTGCCAGCATGTAAAGCTGTTCTTACCATACCTCATATGCTCCGTTTCCTATTCTGGCCCATGTTCAACTCTCAACTCAGAAGTCGATGAATTTGTTAATGAGTTGCTTTGTGCATGGGTATGTGTCTGTAGCAGCTCCTGGGGAGCCCCAGCACCCCTGCAGCCAATCCTTGGTCCTGCTGCAGCAAGTCCTTTGAAATCTGTTGATGAGCCCCACAAGCAGTCAGCACAGAGTTTTGAACTGACCTGCCATATTTCTAACAGTACAAATGAAGATATGGAGGCTAAAGATAATTGATCGGATAGTAGCAATAATTAACTCTGGGTGACTCATCTAATTGGAGATTTCTGTTTATCTCATGCAAATACAACTTTGGTCTCCGAGCATCACCACTGTCCATCTGAATCCCATTGCCCACCAATACACTCTGCTTCTTACAAAGCCCAGACCCCTTCCTCTGGATGCGCCCTAGAAGCACCCATCTCTCCCTAATTGTGCATTGACTCTGCCTGTTTGACTCCTCCAGCTCTGCCTGCTGAAATGCTGCTGCCTCATGAGAACCATAGAAAACCTGGCTCAACTTACACTCCCTACAAATGTGCCCAGATGGGACTCGGGGAGAATAAAAGGACACATCAGAGGAAAAACTGGATCTGCAGTAGCTCTCTTCAAGCCCTGCTGATTGGTTGGTTGGTTGATATTCAGAGTTGCAGAAGATGTAAGTATTTGTCTTTTTTTTCCCCCCCCCATCACAATGGTTGCAGATTAAAGCTGTTCATATTTTAATAATTTCCATAGTAGCATTTCATCATTATTAATTTGACTAAAAAAAGCTGTATTTTATTTGTGGCATTACAGTGAAGTCTACAGAACATCACTTATAGAAGGCAGTTTGAAATGTGTGTGAAAAAAATAGGGGAATCAGGGAAGATCACATTTTATAAAGCCAGATAAAGTTGCTGGCAGTTGGTAGCATAGAAGAGATAATAGAAAATAAGGTTGGTTGGTTGGTTTGTTTTTACAAAGCTACACACTATTTAATTCAGATGAGTAGAATTAGAATAACTCTCTCCATGTATATGGCAAGGAATAGCTATTCTGTACTATTTTTTCATGTAGATGAATCCATGTGGTTTTAGCATAGGCTACTTTGGAAACCACAAAAAGGCACTATGAGTACATAGTACAGAGTATGAGCATCCACACGGACACTTAGGCCACAGTAACTAAATTCACACCCTGGCAAATATCACAATAGATTCCCCAAACAGTAACAAGTAATTGCTGTGAGCTGGCTGCAGTTGAGGAGAGAGACTTGAAGGACTCCCGTGGTGGAGAAGTGGTTAGTGTCACTTGTAGGCTAAAAGAGCTTGAAGCTACGGAAGAGGAAATGACTCAGGGTGCGAGGAAAATCAACTGATGGCACTGTTTATTAAAGGAGGTGGAGGAGAAATAAGCGTAACATCATCAGGTCTGTGCAAAATATTTCCGAGGTATGAAACTGCTAGTATGAATTATGTATCAGTAGATCAGAGGATCCTGTATTTGGAACATAGATAGACAACAGCTGAAATGTTGTTTTTTTGTTTTTTGTTTTTCCCCTGGCCTCCCCTCCCTTTTCCTCTCCTCCCACCCACTCTTTTTCTCCTTTGTAAACTCCAGTGGTTTAGATAAACTGAAACATTGATCTAGCCTCATCTCCCATTATAGTTTGCAAAAGGAAATCTCTGCAAGCAAGGTGTTATAAAACCAGGACCTGTTAACCATGTGCATCCTTCCTTTATAGTGACTCCTCTGTTGTTGATTCAACCTTCAAGTTATGCATTTTCAGCACAAGTAGAACATACAGCTTGAAAATGAAAGTATAAACACTCTACCTTATTTATTCATACCCCAATTTGTAAATGAACAGCAGTAACATAACCACTTGCATTAGTCTGACAGTAAACCAAGAGAAAAAAATGCCTTGAAATGAAGAAAAAGCAGTTCTAGAAGTCATTTATAGAAATCCCTTTACATGAAGAGATTTCAAAGCCATTGATGCACACTATGCTCTGAGCAAATTTTGACTCCCTTTTGTGTCTGTGTCTGAAATAGAGCACATTTTGACAGACTCTATACATTTACATTGTATGAGCTTTGTAAAAAACTGCAGTGTAAAAACTGCTGCACAGGTTTGTTTGTGTTTTATTTAATAATTTAAATTAAGTAGGAGAGCTAAGCAGACAGAATGCGTTTGTTAGCTGAACTTTCAACAGGATTTTGAGTTTAGTATTACTCTTGTTAGTCTGGGAAAAACTTGGAATAGGCTAGGAAGTAGGATTTAGGTAAAAGGTACCATTATTTTATGTAGGAGCCAGCCTCCTACATAATAGGTTAGAGGACAAATAAGGTGTCAGCATTCACAAGTAAGAGCTAAATCTAAGCATGTAATTTGGTGTCTGGCAGTTCATATTGACATAAGCACTCCAGTCCGGTTTTGGTCAGTCTTTGTGTTTGGGGATAAGGTAGGCAACTTTGTTGAGCTCGTGTTTGAAAATGCTCCTCCCTGCATTAGACTTCGTAACACCAGTTTCTTTTCTCAAGCATCCGAGCTATTTGTTTGCCACGTTTTCGTTATAACAAGTTTAGCAGTGAAGAAGCGTGGTTTGAAAAAGCATGTTTGGAAAGGACAATAGCATCTGTTAAGGGCTGAGGAGGGACTTCTGATGGGACTTTGTTAAATGCCACACAAAATATTTCAACGATTTGTGAGAAACCGTTCTTGAAATAGTGCTGAAGAAAAGATACATTCTTACCCTCCCCCCACCTAGCTAAAACTCTGCTTTGCTACATTTATCCATTGTAGCTCATGCATTCAGTGTAGGAGTTGTGTACCTTCTCCTTTTCTTACAACAGCTCGTTTAAGTGAAAATGCACGCTTGTTTTGCTCTATAAAAATGCCTTATTTCTAGTCTCCTTTGCTTCTGTTCAAGATTTTCCCTCATTACCTGCTTCTGTCGTAGTACAACTGTTAGGTGTACACGCATTTGAAGAGAATGGCAGCAATTAAACAACATGGGTATTGATTTCATTGCCAAGTGAAGCCTGGATTCCTGTTTCAGTATGATCCTGTATACTACTATGCACAGTCACTGTCACTCCAAGACCTGCATCTAAGTTAAATGTAAATGTAGGTAGAACAATTTTTTGGGTATGTGTGCACGCGTGTGCATACGGACAGGTATGGTCTGAAACCAAGGGAAGTCAATGGAAAGACTCAGCACTGACTTTACTGTGCTTTAAGTTAAGACTTACCTCTGTAAAAATTGATTTTCCTTCCCTTTGGTCTTTTATGTGTCACCAGACAGGAGTTATGTTTGTCTCTATACAGTGTCTTGCACAATGCGGCTTTTGAATAGGATTTTACTGATTGCTGCATATTAACGTATGTGATACAAGTTGGTACTCAGCTAGTCTTTATCTTGTTTCTCCTTAAAACAAAGAAACTGCAGAGCAGAACAGACTCAAATAAGTCAGCTGAAACAGATTTCTGTAATTCACTTTAACTACATTGTTCACTGACATACATATATATACGACCTCTATTTGTGGTTGTACTGTGGTACTAGTTCTTTCTCTGCCTTCAGTCAATGAGTATTTTTGTAATTAAAGTTTAAAGGATGGACACAAACTGCAACGTTCAGGTGCAGTGTATATGAGTATATACGAGTGTGTATTTTTAAAGAGTAAAGTTAATTTTAAGCTTCTTTTTTTAATTCTGAAAAATATTTATTTGAGCTTCATGGGAAAATGAAATTTCAGACTGATATCACTTTCTAAGCTTGGGAAAACTTAGATATTAACTATTTCTAAGGAGTATATCTCTGTAAAAAGAAAGCTTTGATGAAAACACAAGAGTGATGTAAGATGATACTGGTCTATCAAAGAGAAGGAGTGGGAAAAATATAAGAGAGACATGCAAACTAAAGAAGAATAAAATCAAAAGACTGTGAAAACAAGTCAGAAATTACTCTTTCATTTAGGAATCTATGTGGCAAAGGGGGAATTTTTATCTCAAAGAGAGCTATTGAGGAAAAAGAGCAAGCTAAGCTCATTCCCTGCTGCCTTCTGTCAGACTGACTGTAGGCTCTTGAAATCTGTTTGAAATGGTAAGAGATCCTCTAGCTTTAAGGTGATACAGCAAGAAAGAAATGGAAGTGTAGACTGCAAGAAGGAACATAAGAAAGTAATCTTGCATTACATGCTTTAACTGTCAAGAAAACGTGAGTTAAATGAACTAACTGGGTAGAGGCGGGAATTGATTTGTTTCTAGGATGAAAAATATCAGAAAAAGCAAAAGGAGAAATGATTTTACTGACTTGATTGTTGCCCACCCCTCAAAAATCTCTGTTCTATTTTTCACTGCCACAAGCCATAAATAAACTTCAGCATCCTTGCTAATTATGTATGTCAAGGTGCTCTGAGAACTGCCTGTAGGCGAAATGTATTCCACAGAATCCTAAACACTGTACTCCACAGTCACTCCCTCTCCATAATTGCAGGGTGAGGACAGGGGTAACAGTCTTCAGGGTCTTATTTTTGGTGAACTATACTATTTGCACAATGGCATTTTGCAGTCCTATATCATCTTCCACTCCTGGGTCTCAAACAGATTTATAAGCTTTACCAGCAGAGATACTCTATAGGCATTTCAGAAGAATTCTTCAAAAGCCACTAAGTGACATCCCTTGTTTGTGAAGAACTGTTCTTGACAAAAAGCAGAGCAGTGCTTTTGTGTTTGTCTTCCTGATGGAAAGTATATCTGTCAGCTCTTATGCTGATACATTGCTATACCCACCTTTCACATCATCAGACTTTCACTCTTCCCCTTGCCCCATACATGTGCCCTGGTTAAGTAGGTCATTGTCCTCTTGCCCCTTGCATTAGCAGCAGTGGTGGCAGCTGAGCCCTCCCTGGCAAACATGCTGTGGAAAGAACAGAAATACATCTCCTACAGAGATGTATTTGTCTCAGCATCTTTATCCTTTAGTACCACAAAGCTGAAGTCGATATATTACATGAATAAAGATTTAACATCACTGGTAAATGATTCTTTTACAGGCATGTAAAACCTCACAGATGAGCTCTTAGCCTGCTGCAGAAGCTCCTGGGCAAGCTTTGTTCTGTGCGCTGTGAGGGGTCAGGCTCCCTCTGCAAAAGCAGGGAGGTCAAACCATGGTGGTCATGTTGCTTGTGCTCATCAGTGGCTTACAGGATTACTGGTTAGAGAGGGCTGCTAATCTGCACTGAGAAGAGATAGTGTAAATGAATTTAGATTGTCACTTTGGGGCTGATCTGTGAATGCGAGTAGCCACGCCCTGTCCACAAAAAATCACATGGGGAACGCCACCAAAATTACCTTGTCTTTTTCAACGTGATTAGGAAACTTAAACAAGGCCATAGAGAATCTCAGAACCCTGTACTGGCACTGTGCTTAGGAACACTCATCAGGTATGACTTCTCAGCTGTCATGAATATGGCTTTCAAACACATCCATGGTGCCTACATTAGGTTGGAGAAAGCCCAATGGGTGCAAACTGCATGTGATAGCATTTTTTAAGCATGCCTGTGATCCAGTCTGTCTCTTCACAAGTGGGGCCTGAGGGCAATTGCCACACTCGTCCCCATTCCTGGTAAGATATGGTTCAGCCATCCTGCAGAAACAAGAAGACTGGGAGCATCTTTATCAGTAAGCATGTTTCCATCTCCGCAACTGGTAATACCAGCTACTGCAGAGCTCAGAGCTCAGCAGGAGCTGCAAGTCAGAAGCCCTGACCTGTCACTGAAGTGAGACCTTTCCTCTGAGAGGAGCAGGGATGCCTGCCATCTGGACAGACTTCAGATAAGGCCAGAAGGGTGGATTGGCCACAGCTCAGTCATGCTCAGTCCTCATGCCACATGTGAGTGTGAATGCAGCAAATTAAGAGCTCATGGGGTGGCAAACACAGTGATTCTCTTTTGCTCCTTAACAATGATACTTTTCATCCTTCGACCTATTTGGGGAAGGTCCGCTGACAAGGAACTGCTCCAGAAATGCACATCTCTCTGACATGGGGCTACATGAATTAAGTGGGATGTCAGCTAAGCACAAGGAGTCGCTTAGATGCCTTTGAAAATTGAGAATGTGAATTAACAATTCAATAGGCAAATTTGGGATAGAGGTGGGCTTTATGGAAGGAAGGCAATGTAAGGAATTCTCATTTTTACATTTGAGCAGCTGAAGTGTATGTTTGTAAAGCTGATTTCCCTAGAAACTAAGATGGCATATTTATTGTATTTCTTCCAAAAAGTGATTTTTTTATAAATGGTGGGTTTTTCAGGTAAATCTGAATAATATCTGACAAGTAATAAAGGAAAGGTGTTAGGNTTTTTTTATAAATGGTGGGTTTTTCAGGTAAATCTGAATAATATCTGACAAGTAATAAAGGAAAGGTGTTAGGGAAGAAAAAATCATTTCTCCCACTTAATCTGACGTTAATGAAGTTTTAACAAATAATATACTGTTACAGTTACTTCTGCTCTCACTTATAATAGGATCACTCCTGAGTAGCGTCATTGACTTTAGTATCTTTATGTTAGTTTATACAACTAGATTCTGATGTAAAATACTGCATGAAATATCTAGTGTACTAAGCTGTCTAATTCTTGTTCATAATTTTTCCTGACTGCACTATGATAACAAAACACAGTTTTGATGGATACGTCTATTGCAACAGTCCAAAATGCCTTTTCAGTGGCTTTTTTTCCCTTCTCTCTTCTATATATGTACTTAACTACTATTTTGGAAGACACATTTTTCCAGGCGTCACCTGGTTTTGAGGACCTCTTTAGAGAGAAGTATTTAAGTGAAGCTCTTTTTAGAATTACTGTCCCAGTCACCATGTCAGTTTGAACTCTCCAGTGCAAAACTGACTTCTGTAGGCAGTGAGAAAGGGAGAAGACTGTCTTGTCTGTTTTCTCAATCAGCTGTAGCTTTATCTTCATTTTGCTCAGGACAGTCTGGTGGTTTGTCCTGTCCAGTTTTAAATGATTCAAGTGGTAAAAATCAAGTATCAGATAAAAGAGCACTAATTTTTTGGGAAAAATAATATTTGGAAATGTATATTTTCTTTTTTAACAGAAATTAGTGAGGAAAACAATTAGTAATATTAGTAATCAATTACTCAATCATATCCTTCTTGTTTTTCTTAGGAAGCAGCTCCTTGAAGCTTGGTTCTTCTCTCACTGCTACTCTTGATTATGGCGCAACTCCTCTGACTGTAATCACCTCGCTGGAAAACTGACACTTGTGAGAGCAGAGCTGAGTGCGATGGCTACATCTCTCCAAGAAAAGCAAGCAGCAGCCTTAGTTGAGGTATTTTGGCCCCTTCACCAAGCAGCAGCAAGTTTTGATGCTTGGTAGGTCAGGTTTCCTCTCTGACAGCAGGATACAGAGGTGCTGACTTGGGTACTTCCTTAGGGTAATGTGTCTATTTAAAGTACGTACAGACACTTGCTGATTACCACAAGGGTGGCTATAAACAGCATGCAGCCAATTCCCCTTTGCACAAACACTACTTCTTGCCCCAAGGAACAGATGCTTTGGTATCCTTTCTTTTCAGGGTGCTCCCAAAACCCAGAGCAGCTGCTCAGGCACATCCAGCAACCTTTTCTTGCCTCCATCCCTTCCTTTGACTGGGAGAAACCTTTCCCCAGAGCTGATCCCGTGGTGTGGAAAAGTGCCTGGATCACTATGCCCAGCTTTTATATCGGTGCTTTATTGCACAAAGGAAAGGTCCAGACGAAGAGGAGAGCTTCAGCCCGCAGAGTATCCTTAACAATTCTGTGGCTGTGGTTACTACTTGGGATTTTTCTCTTTTCTGTGAAGAATTTCATCAGGGTGTGATACATCATGTGCAAGTCATTAACTCCTTTCACCATAGCAATATATTTTCAAACAACAATAGTGCTCTTTATTGAAGCACTTAAAAATAGCATTCTAGTGCAAAAGGTTATCCAGTGCCTTTCTAGTGTGTAGTGTGTCCATGGCTCTGACAATTTGCTGTGTGTGTCAGTGATTTATTGTGAAATTCCTAGAGAGAAGGGTGAATCTGTGTCAAAATCTTAGTGCACCGAATTCAATGATGTGTAATAAAAAAATTAAGTTGAAAATGCAAACACATTGAGGAGATCATGAAGAATATGCTTTCTATCTGTAAAGATGTTGAGAATTGGTATGGAAGGCCAAACGAACTGGCATCATTGTTGCAAAGCTCAAATTTTATTTTAATGAGGTCTGGGAGAGATTCACCAGAGTGGTGGGAGGAGAGAAGGAGGCTCACACTCAGTGGCACATAGCAAGGGACTGGGGCTGCTCCTCAGCTCTACAGCCCTGCCAACAATCTGATCTGGATCTGACCCTAGGGTGATACCCTGGCCTTGACCTGGTACAGGACACTGGCCTGTAGCAGGGCTCTGTAATGCTGACCCTTCTTAGGGCCTCAAAGCACCAACCAATGGAACTCATCATTGCAGGGTTGCTTTCTATCAGTGCAAAACATGAACTGCTTCCAATAATTTTAACCTAGGCTGCAGATTTACACCAGCTGAAAACCTGGCTCCAAGCAGACTGCAAGGGAATTTCCTTGACTTTTCTCCTCCTTCCCTTTAGAAATGAATTACTACTGCATGTTTTCCATTTTCCTATAAGCTTTCTATCCAGTGACCCAAACACTCCAAAATAAACACATACATTTCCTTCCTTGGTACTCTATGTCAGGATCTATTTAACTGCCTCTGCAAGAGCAAGTGATCCTAAAAATCCCACAGTCGTGGTTAAACAGAAGTTTCCTTTATTTTCAGAGCTGTCTGTGAGTGTACACACTACCTTTCAGCATACAGTCATGCTCTTGCAGTGGTTATAGGTGCATTTCCTAGGGCTGCATACTGCTGCTGGACTCTACTAACTGGCAGTAGACAATCTTGCTATATCTTATTCAAGTCTGGAACAAATGCAGCTGTCCCTGACCAATTCTGAGTGTGCGAGCTGATAAATAAATGTACAATGGAATCTTCTGAAATGAAATGGGATGAAGACTGAGTTCCAGTGCAACAGAGCAGGACCATCTCCACAATGGCGACCTTTTCTGAAAATGCCATTGGAGTGTGGGTAGGTGTGAGGAAACAAGTTATGTGTGCTGCTGCTTAGGCAGATTCATGCTACTTCTTTCTGTGTTTATCTGTATATTATCACTTGTGTTACAGTAGCAACTGAAGGCCTAAACTGAGATCAAATAATAGTTTTGCAGGTTGCTGTGAAATACATGCACTAAGCTGTGTAATTGGTCTGCCTGTAGGTGTTGTGCGAGGACAGCAGAGCTGGATGGTGAGGGAAGAGGCAGGAGCTGTGTGTGAGGAGCCATGCTGTCGCTGCTGCTGCACTGAGGAAGAACTTGCTGGTATCATCCTGCTTGTACCATATCTTGTCATGCTGCTGGAGGGTCTGGCCACAGGACTTGTCCCAGATAGTTTACCTTCTACCAGGCGAGAGTACAAAATTTAGTATATACAGTCTTGTTTTTGGTTTATGGGATAATCTACTGAGAGCACAAGTAGGCTCTGTTTTATGGGCCCTGTGACTGGGAACGTGGATGATGCTTGCCTCTCTCTCCACATAAAATCCCATCACTGTGGTGTGGTAAATGCACTGTGGCCACACAGATTTTGGCACTGGTGTGCGTGAACACTGATGTCACAGTGATTCCATGCTGCCATCAGTTGGACAGCCCAGCAGTGGGCCATGTTCTTGCCCCAGAGCTGCATATGTGGGCCACTCACGCAGGACCCCTTGCTGTGTGCAGATTTTCTGGCTAGCACTCCTGGGCTGGTTTGTACCCTGACACAGCCACCTTCCAAGTGCAGCAGTTTGTGATGAAGGCTGCCCTGGGATTCTGCTTCCAGTTTCCCAGGGGAGATGGGGAAACACATCCTGTCCAAGACATATGTGAACAGCTACTTCTGCTGGAATGCTTTCAACTTCTTTAAAAAAGACACTTTAGATCCTCATGCATTGTCCTGAGCTGTAACAACATGCTCAACCTAGAGGTCTAAGCAAAACGGGCAAAAGACCATTGGGCTGAAAAAAGGGATGTAGTTTTCAAAGTGCTGACAACACATTTTTTTTTTTTTTCCTGAAGTAAGAAGTCTGCAGCAAGAGAGGAGCTGTCTTGGAAAGAAAGAAATTCATTCTTTTTATGCAACATTTTAATATTTTTCCATGTGTTTCTGATCATCTCAAGGAGATGTATAGTTTTACCACACTCCAGAGAAACAAAACCCTTGGTGAGCTAGAAATCAGCTAGGTCTCAGAGATTTCAATAATACTCTTGGATGTGTGTGAGGGCCAATGAGTGAAGGCCAGTGATGCTGAAGGGGAGGCGAAGCCAACGCACAGAGCCAGACACATGCAGGTGAGAGAACTGCCATTTCCTGAGAGCACGACTGAACTCCAGGTCCTGTTAAAAGGCAGGATTAATTCAGTGTTTGGCTTCACCGTGGCTCCTACCCTTGCTCAGCCACACGTGCAGAATCTCCTCACTGCTGGCACAGTGCTTTTAGCAGGAGGGATTTTGCTGACAAAGTACTGGCTTTAGCTCAGGCACTCATCCTTCTCCCCAGTTCTCCCCAGCTGAAGAAGGAGTCACGGAATTCATCAGGAGGGCATCACTGAGCAGCCAACCCTCACACCTCACAGAAGACACGGATTGCAGCAACATTCAAGTGTGCTGGCAGCGCACACAGAGGTCTTGGAAACCTGACTTCAGCTTTCATGTGGCAATTCATGGCTCAGTTCAGGTGCCACTCATGTGAGCTAGCACTTGTATTTTAACTTCAACGTGCCATTTTCACTCCACGACTTGATTTCTCCCATCAGTTTCTAATCTGGCATGGGCACAAAGCGATGGTGAACTCATGCATCAGGTCTGCAGAGCTGCATATCAGGGTGTCTTGGGTGCTGTACTGCACCAGTAAATAGGAGCTAAGTACCTCACTGCTTGATTTAGAGGCAGTTTGGACACACCACTGATTTTTCCAAATGTTTCTGGGCCCAATCTGAAGGAAGCCCGTTAACTTCATTGGCTTTGGATGATTTCCCATATACACAAAACTTGAAGAATGATGCTTTAAAAGAAATATCGAAGTTAAATTAGGAAATTTTAACAATTCTCTTTGTATTTGAATTTAGTGGCTGTATGCTGACAATGTAATTACTGAGATGCTATGTTAATTAATGCCAGATGACATTGGTGGGATGGCAAAACATCCAGTTTTCTGAAGAACAGCTCACAGTTGAACTGTTCCTCTCTCCCCACCCCATTTTTAGCAGAAAAACGTACTCGAAAAGTCAGAGACAGCAGAATTAAACCAAAAGTCAAACCATTTACAAATATTTAAAAATGTGGTGTATCTCAGCACATTGCTTTCAAGCCAAATCTAATGTTATTGCAGGAAAGTATACTAACCATGTTTCCTTAGAGCCTACATAGAGGAAAGAAAGAGAATTTGAAGATCTTCACGCAAATTAGCTGTCACGAACACTGAAGAAGCAGAATTTAGACTTGTCCTTCACATAGCTGAGCATTTGAAAGGTAATTTTCTGTTGAAGGATTGTGGATTTCTTGGGATCAATCAGCTAATTTGAAAAGAATTTGCATGTTTTTTGTTGTTTGTTTTTTTTTTAATTGGAAAAATACATTCACATAAAATTGGAGTTCATACATGTTAAACTTCAATCTGTACATGTAAAATTACTGAACAAATTTGATGGGCCACAGAAATTAACACCACGTTAGAAATATAGCATGCATAATTTTAATTCACATATTTTAAATTGCATACATACAGATATTTATCTACGGATATAAAAACTTCTGTATTTAAGTTCGTGGCCTGCTGCCCTTCAAAGTCTTCTGCTGTATACCTCTTGTAGATCCTGTCTTCAGTAGAATTAGTGACTATGATTGCATTCTACTATGTCAGATGAGGAAAATTTGTAAGGGCATTTGCACTGCTCTAGGCAGGACTTCAAATCTAGTGGGCTTTCCAGCAATAGGGTGGCATAATGAAGTTAGCAGGATTTCCTTAAGTCTTTATTTTCCCGAGAGGAGGAGACAAAATGGTAAAAACTAAGGGTTGGTACAACCTCCACAGAAGAGATGTCCCTAGTGCTGCTCAGTGGTGACACATGGACTCATATCAGAGCCAGATAACGTTCTTGCATGAAATCAAATGCACAGCCAATACAAACTCACACAGCCAGCTCAGAAACATTGTCATCCAGACACCTCACTTGCTGCTTCAGGCAGTGTCTGTCCTTGAACAAGGCACCATAGTGGTAGCCTAAAAGCACAAAATGATCAGAAAGCCTAGCACTGTGGCCTCTGGCAAGATGAACTCAAGTACAATTGCACACTCATGCCTGGTCAGGACAGAAGGTTTGATGGTGAAGATCTGACAATATGTGCCACACTGCTGGTTGCAGTGGCTATGGACCCTTGGCCTACCCGCGTGTGACAAATTCTCTTTACTAGTATTTTTAACACACAGCAGGCTAACTTTTAAGTTGCACAAACCCACCTGTCTTCCTGTAGTCATTCTCCGTCGGCTTTGCATCAGCTTTGCATCTTCTTTGCATAGAATTAAACACCAGGAAAAGCCACAGGAAAATTAACTCTTGTCTCAGCTTGTCCGACAATCTGTTAGCAGAGAAAGCTTACTATTTATCCCAAGTCTGGAGCTGTATTTTTACATTTCCTTTCCCCACCCCACCAGTGCTGACAGTCACCTGGTGAAAGCTCACACATTCTTAATGTTAAAATGACATCAACTTTATTGTATGATGTTTGGGATTGGGCATATCTGAATAGGGTAAATGTGCGGCTCAAGGAGTTACACCTGCATACGGGCCTGGTACTTGACTTCATGAGGGAGCTGGAATGGTGATTTGCCTGCAAGCCCTCAAAGATCCACATCCAGGGAGGATCCAGAGGACTGAAATATTTGAATGCAAATATGAGGAAACCTTTGAATTCATAAATATGCTTTAACTTAACAAAAGCATTTAGCTTCAGCGCACTGAAGTGTCTCGTATTTTAGACATCTTCGTCTGTGCGAAGATAATAATCGCTCTGAAGAAACAGTCACTAAAATGAAGTTGGTATCTCATTGAACAACACTTCTGCAAAATCTAGGAGGCTTTGCATCACTAGTGCTGAGTCTTCAACAGCATGTAACTTAATATTTTGGATCAGTTCATTTATTTCAGCTTGTTGTCAAACCACCCAAAAGCCTGAGAAGGCGTTTCTAAAATAATTTTAAATGAGAGCGAACAGCAAGTTTGTAGTGGACATTTCTAAACAAATCTGTACACAGCAAAGAAATCAAGCCTTGCATCTTGCTTTTTCCAAAATCCCAGCAATTCCTTTTCCCTTCCAACTATTCGCACAGTGATTGTTTGCACATTTCACTGAGATCACATGGAGACATGGGGATTCGAGCTGTCATCGGGACCTGAAGCTTTCACAGAGGATGTTCTCTCCTCTTCTGATCCTTGACTGTGTGGGCTTAAAGATGAACAGCTTCTCCCCATAGAAAGCTCCATAGATGAGAGGAGGCCGTCAAAGTTGTTCGTGGAACATCAGCATTATGTACAGGAGTGGGCAAGTTTTCCTGTGACAGAGGCATTTTCCCACTGCGTTAGGAAGAACCACAACACTCACACAGTTTTCCTAAGGGGAGCAAAATACAAAAGTGAGATCCTGCTATCCTAAGAGCTGATGAGGGCATTTATTTCAGTTACCGAACATCTGCATTCAAATCCTTTCTTTGCTTCTTTCACACCACAGATGGGAATGTGGGTTTTCCCACATCCCAAGCTTGTGGTTTTACCACCAGGCTACTTGTTCTTTGAAAGCAGGTTTTTCTTTTGGTTTTCACATCTGCTCATCCGAGACAGTCTACTTAATAAGCAGTCTGAATCAGTCCGTTTTAACGCTCATCTGTAGATGATCTCGTATGTTACACTGTCATGTGTGTTTTCATGAGTGTTAGAAACATTCTAATAAGAGACCTGGGTCTGTTCAGCCTTGAATAAAGAAGACTCAGAGGGGATCTGATCCATGCCTATAAATATCTAAGGACGCAGTGGGATGAGGCTGGGCTCTTCTCTGCAGTGTGTGGCAATAGGACGAGGGGAAATGGTCACAAAGTGATGCATAGGAAGTTCTGCACAGATGTGCATGGAGACTTCTTCACAGTGCAGTGACGGAGCACTGGCACAGCTGCACAGAGAGGTGGTGGACTCTCCTTTTCTGGAGATGTTCAGGACCCGCCTGGACACCTACCTGTGCAACCTGGGCTAGGGAGCTGCTTTGGCAGGAGGGTTGGACTTGATGATCTGTAGAGGTCCCTTCCAGCCCCTACAGTTCTGCAATTCTGTGAAGACCACTGAACAGAAAAATGACTCTGTTACTAATGTCTAAGGAGTGAGGAGAAATGAGGATCATAAGATGCTTCCCAACTTCATTTTCTCCGCAGTTCATAACAACATATACCCTCCCACTGCATATATGTATCCTTCTGCACACTCCCTTAGGAGCGCATAGGACTTCTATCACCGGGTTCAACGACAGAAAAAGCCGGTTTCCCGAACACAAGAAGAGCAGCTCATCCAATCTTCTCCAGGCTCTGCCTGAAGAGACCGCATTTTCCACACAACAGCTCAAAGACTGTTTGCTTTCTGTGCAAATCTTAACACCTTAACGTCGGGGAGCAGTGTTAAAAAGCGGCCAGGGTCCTTCAGCTTATTTGCATGAATTAATCACGGGAACACTCTTTCTATATTAGACGGCACGGCCCCAGCCGGCCCACGGGCGGAGGCAGCCGAGCCACCCCCTCCCCGCCGCCCGGCTGCGGGAAGCGCCGCCTCCCCGCGGGGCCGGGACCGCCCTCCCCCCTCCACACCGCCTCCCCCGGCGAGAGGAGGGGCGGAGGAGCGCGGAGCGCATCGATCGCCATCATCCATCGGACGCGCGGCTCGGCGCTCGGCTCCCTCGGCAGCTCCAACCCCGGCCCTCCCCGTCCCCCGCCATTTCAGACCGGGACGGAAAGGGACGCGGAGCGGGCGCCGCGCGCGGCGGGCAGGGAGACGCCGGCGTGCTGCCGTGGCTCCGCGCAGCGCCGGGCAGGTACCGGTACCCCTTCCCCCCACCCGGCTCCACGCACCGTGCTCCCCTCCCTCGCTCCCCGGCGAGGCGGGAGTAAGCGGCTCCC